>OY294047.1:30293842-30419350 GCA_958510825.1 Brachypterus glaber
TCATCTTTTAGAGTTCATTAAACACAGGACAGACATATCAAGATTTCTTGCCACGATACTAATGCTTGTTCCAGATTATTCTTCAAAAGTCTAAATGACAGCTTCTTTATTATCAACAGTTTTTGCATTTCGCGAAGTGTCTCCAACCACTTTTCTGTTTGCGTTTAAACTTCCAAAATTCCTTGCCCTCTGCACCAATCTTAAAATTACATTCTAGCTAGAATGTTCTCTTTTCGGAACACCTATAAAAATGTTTCCTATGTTCATTACTTTGAAATAAATAAATAAAATTCAGTTATTGTATTTTTATTTTATTAATTTGTATTAAGAATTTATAGCCAGTAAATCAATTAAAAGATCTGAGTTTCTAATAAAAAAAACACTACATTCAGCGCGCTGAATGGAGTTGCAGCGGCAGATTGTTGCTGCCGTCTAAGACGGGTATCATAAAACCACCGCCGGATGGAGTGACCCTATAAAAATAGAATATTTGATAGCCTCTGTCGGTTTTGTCAAAATATAATAACCTAAAAAGATTCTAAAGTTGAAAGTCTTAAACAATGCACGAGTCAACTATTAAAATGCAACCATAGTTACTAATAAGTAGGGAAAAACTAATTTTTAGGTAATTTAACATCAGCAACAGGATTGGTCAGATTAAATAGCTTCCTTTTTAATTAGTATTGAAGATGGATTTTTTTTTAAATTTTTTTCATATTTTCCAGAGGGTTTTTAATATACCCTCAAATTTCGGTACGCGAGTTCTGGAACAGGCTGTATGTATCCAAGAATTTTTAGGACATTTTCTGGCGATTTCGGCAATTTTGGAAAATTCGAAACTACCGTATACTACTCTAGCGCTACGCGCTGTGAATAGTTTTTTTTTGGAGTAATTTTTGTGGATTTTAGAATTTTGGAAATCATCATATAATACTCTTCTTGGTCGAAAGCTGTGAAGAGTATAATATAAATACAGGGTGTCCCAGCTAAAACACATCAATCGTTTTTTGACGTTATTATTAGAGCTACACCTAACAGCTATAACTGTGCCTAAACAAAAGTTTTTTATTATATATAGTTTTTGTTTTTGAGATATAGCTTATTTGACACCATTTTTATATTTAAATTTATATTTTTGTTTAACCTCGTATTATTCTACTTAAATAAGCATCCCCTAAGTCCAGGACTTGTGTGGGCTAGTAGTAGAGGGATCCACCGGCTTTAATTGACTTTCGAACCAATTTATAGGGAGTGTCGCTTCACTTACGCCTAATTTAAATTATTAATTAACTGAAAAAGGCAAATCGGCGCCGGTGAGAATGGAACTTTAATTTAAATACTAAAATGGTGGTTTTACCTTAGCCGCACGTTATAATCAGACTCCGGATATTTGGTATTGATTACGAGGGGCACGCTAATGTTGAACGCAAATTGAAATCCTAAACCTCGTCCTAAACACATTTTACCCGGGTTAAAGTTTATTCAATTTTGACAATTTATATGACATTTATCCAGACATATTTAATTTTGTTATTCAATTCGTGAAACTGCAATCAAAATAAGTGAAATTCATGAAGTTCTTGATAAAAAAAATTATAGTTTTTTAATGAAATTAACTAAAAAATAATTTTATATTAATATGATTTATTTAGCAAATGTAAATAAATTAAAGAATAAATTAATATTAAAATCATTTTTTAAAAATATTAATATAAAGCGACAGTTAAAAAAATTGTACCACAGAAACAAAAGCCAGTAAAAAACTTCTGTTCAGGCACAAATATGGCTTTTTGGGTAGCTTTTATAATAGCGCAAAAAAACATTGATCTGCGTTAGCTGGGACACGCTGTATATCTTTAAATTAGTCACCAATAGGTACAATTGACATTTCTATAAAACAATTTATTTATGTTTTATCTAAGTGCTAATTAACGCATTAAATGAACAGGAAACAATATTTCTAGCTATATTTTTTCGTGGTATAGATTAATACCTAGGTATAATACATGCTAAGCAAGAAGGTCGTACCTGCATTTTGGTAGTTTTATCAAAAGTTACTTTTTGTTTGCCTAAATTAAATCTTTCTACAGTACAGAAATTTTATTTTACTTTGAAATACCTAAATTTTCATGTATCTCGGAAACTAAGTATTTTTAACCGACTTACAAAAAGGAGGAGGTTATTAATTCGACCTGTGACTTTGTTTTTTTTTTTATTTTTTTGTTTGTTCCCGCATAACTTTAGAACGAATGAACGGAATTTGATGAAACTTTTTGCAACTTAAAGAGGGCATGCATGAGGTGGTCCCGTTTTTCAATTTGACGCTCGGATAATGCCTTGTAAGCCGGATAGTTAAGATAAATCTAATCGTTTTAAGGCAATTTCACTTAAAAATGGCTTAATTTGGTTCTAATACCAAATAAATTTTTAGAGAAATATCGGATAACTCGGATAAGCCGGATAACTTGATTAAGGGGTTACTCAAATATTACGGCAGACTAAAAATCTTTTAAATGCCGCTAAACTTGATTCTGTGGACCTGCAATATTAAAATACCAAAAGAAAATGATAAAATTTGTGATCATACCATAAAGCGTTAATTGATTATTACTTAACGCTTAAAGTTTAACAAAGATTTTATTTAGTATTTCGTTTAAAATAAGGCTGGTTGGACTCTTGGGCGCTGAAATAAAAACATTACTTATTTTTTAGAAATTTATCTTTAAGATAATGACGTCACAACGCACTTACAGTGCGTTGTGACGTCAGAAGCTTTTCGAGATGGAAGGACAACTATAGTTTAGCTTAGATTACAGTAAAAGAAGAAGTATTGTTTTGTCTGTCAGCTGATACGTTTGTGTAATAATTGTAAAAGTTTTGTATAGTTCTTAATAATGTTTTATTTATTATATACATATATCTCTAACGTGTATTCAAACTGGGTTTAAATTTTAAAAGTAGTTTTTAATTATTTTTGGTTAACACGCAAAAAACAATTTTTTTTGCTTCTACAATAACATGATTTTATATAGTTTTAATATTGTTTTTTCTTTTATATTAAAGTCTGAGGACAAGGGAAACTACCCTCGAAACGTCACGAGTTTAAAAAAATAGTTTGAGTATCAATTTAATCCTCTTCCCAAAAAACATCAACAAATATAAAAGTACTTACTTTGCGCTATCTAAAAAAACGAGCTGATCGAGAAAAACGAATCAAGGTTCCGGAAATAGCGCATCAAATGAGTATAGAATAACTAAATAAAATGGTCTCGGCAAATTTTTGAGTGTACAGCATTCTTATAGTTAGTTACCTAATGATGAAGCATAATCCGTTAATATAAAATTTAATAGTTAATTTCAATTAGTTAGTTAATTTTAAATGAATCGCATTTTTAATAGACTATTTCCTACATAATCAGTAGCTCTCAAATATTAATTACCTTGCTATGTGTAACTAATTAGCCGAAAATTGCTCATTATCTTTTGACATGCAAGCAGAGCCGCAGCGAAGAAGATTTTGTGGGGGGGAAGAAGGTCAAAAATTACAACTTTTTTTAGCCTAAAAATTCCCCTTTTTAACTTTTTTTGGCTTAAAAATAACTTTTTTCCTCGAGAAAGATGTTAAAGAGTTCCTCACCTCCAGAAAAGCTTTGTCCATGACAGTTTTTACCCCTAACCAAAATTTTGATGACCAAAAAAAAAGTCTTCACATCGAAAAAAAAAGCTTTGTCCGTGACATTTTTTAACCTAAACCAAAATTTTGATGACTTAAAACAAAAAAAAAGGTCCTCACCTTTTTGTGAAATACACTAAAGCTTTGTTCATGACAGTTTTTACCCCTAATCAAATATTCGATTACTAAAAAAAAAGGTCATCACCTCCAAAAAAGCTTGGTCCGTGACAGCTTTTACCCCTAACCAAAATTTTGATAACTAAAATAAAAAAAAAGGTTCTCACCTTTTCGTGAAATATACTGCAACCAAAGCCGTATCCAGGGGGGGAGGCCCCCCCCCCGAAATCCTAAAATTTTATACGAAAATCTAAAAATTTTTGAAGCTTCTCCGGAGCCCGGGTTCAAGGAGGGCCCGGCGTCGATAGTTTCTTTTGATTTATAATAAATAGTTTATACTTTATTTTTGCTCTCCCAGAACGATGACACAAAGCGAAGCAAATATGCAGGCTCTTTTCCAAGTAGACCATACAGCTTCAAATTCGTAAAAAATTTCGTCTGCGGCGCTAGAGTTTTCTTTCATTTCAACTTTAAATAGTAACACTTTTAAAATTAAAATAAACTATAATATTTCTAAGAAAATTTGTCTGCGGCGCTATAGCTTTTTCACTCCCCCACAACGATAAGGACACAAAGCGAAGCAAATATGCAGGCTCTTTTTCAAGTGGATCCTACAGCTTTAAATTCGTAAAAAATTTCGCCTGCGGCGCTAGAGTTTGGACTCGTTTCCTCGATTTTAATTTACAAAAAAAGTAAAAAAAAAAATTTAAAGTTTAACACATGAATTTTTAAAACAGTTTTTTTTTATTAAGTAGGTAATTTATTTGTTAATAATATTGTTTAAAATACCAGAAAAAAAAGTTAACGATTTTATTGTGGAGACTCCGACAAGCGCATAAGACACGAACTTCTAAAAAAAATTAAATTATATGAAAATTGTACGAAAAATTGTAATGCATTAGAAGGATTTTTGTTACCTATTACCAGTTTTTTGTATACTCTCTAAAGTCTACATAAATTTAATCTATAAATGTTTTATGTGTTTAATCGTAGTCTTAAACCTTCACAATGCCAGGATCTTGAAAAAAATTGTTTTTTTTTTAGTAAAAATAACTTATTTGGACTAATAATAGTAATATCTGATAAATATTTCATATATTATTCAATAAATTCATGGGTCAGTTCTTAATGGGTTAATTTAATTTAACCTAGACTCCCATAAAAAAAAGACGCCATTAATGGACACTATCCATTGGACATCCTATAATATACAGCCTGTTCCAGAACTCGCGTACCGAAATTTGAGGGTATATTAAAAACCCTCTGGAAAATATGAAAAAAATTAAAAAAAAAATTAATCTTCAATACTAATTAAAAAGGAAGCTATTTAATCTGACCAATCCTGTTGCTGATGTTAAATTACCTAAAAATTAGTTTTTCCCTACTTATTAGTAACTATGGTTGCATTTTAATGGTTGACTCGTGCATTGTTTAAGACTTTCAACTTTAGAATCTTTTTAGGTTATTATATTTTGACAAAACCGACAGAGGCTATCAAATATTCTATTTTTATAGGGTCACTCCATCCGGCGGTGGTTTTATGATACCCGTCTTAGACGGCAGCAACAAACTGCCGCTGCAACTCCATTCAGCGCGCTGAATGTAGTGTTTTTTTTAATTAGAAACTCAGATCTTTTAATTGATTTACTGGCTATAAATTCTTAATACAAATTAATAAAATAAAAATACAATAACTGAATTTTATTTATTTATTTCAAAGTAATAAACATAGGAAAAATTTTTATCGGTGTTCCGAAAAGAGAACATTCTAGCTAGAATGTAATTTTAAGATTGGTGCAGAGGGCAAGGAATTTTGGAAGTTTAAACGCAAACAGAAAAGTGGTTGGAGACACTTCGCGAAATGCAAAAACTTTTGATAATAAAGAAGCTGTCATTTAGACTTTTGAAGAATTAGTATCGTGGCAAGAAATCTTGATATGTCTGTCCTGTGTTTAATGAACTCTAAAAGATGAAGAAATGCATTATTTTTAGCAAACTCGCGTTCAATGTATGAAGCATGCTAAAGAATATGTTCAAAATGACCTCCACCAACTTGAACACATAAAGCAGCTCTTTTTAACAGACTTCTCCTGGCATTAATAATCATATTTGGAGTTACTGACTCAAGCGCTTCATGTATTCGGTCTCCTAGTTCTTCTACAGTGTCTGGCATATTTCTATACACTAAATTTTTTACATGGCCCCATAAAAAGAAGTCCATTGGAGTGAGATCAGGGGATCTAGGAGGCCACCTTCTGGGACCCCCACGGCCTATCCAACTGTTTGGAAAACTGATGTCGAGTTGGCTTTTTGCCGTTTCTGAGAAGTGCACTGGACAGCCATCATGTTGAAACCAGATGTTATCCACATTTGCCAACCTTTGAAGTGGGATGTCATCAATAAGATTTTCCACTTCCTCCCTTAAGAAGTTAGTGTAGGTTTCGCCATTCAATCTGCCAGGAAACTCATGGGGTCCAACTTAAAAACAAATATTTTAAGCATTTTATGGTGGTTTATTTCTCAAAATAACTTACTATAGCATCTCCCAATATTCCGGCCCAAATATTCAAGGAAAACCTTCGTTGGGGATTTCCTTGCCTGAAGGCATGGGGATTTTCCTGTCCCCAAACATGAGAATTCCTTGAATTAAAAAAACCATCTCTTTGAAACCCAGACTCATCCGTAAAAAGAATGCTTTTTACAAAGTTTTCATTTTCTTGATGTTTCTGCAACAGCCATGTGCAAAATTCGACTCGTAAAGGATAGTCCTCCGGTGTCAAGCATTGTACTCGAGTGTAATGAAAGGGATGCATTTTTTCATCTTTTAGAATTCGTTGAACATGGGTCTTAGACATATCAAGATTTCAAGCCACGATACTAAGGCTTGTTTCAGGTTCTTCTTCAAAAGCCTGAATGACAGCTTCTTCATTATCAACAGTTCTTGCAGTTCGCGGAGCGCCTCCAATCTCTTTTTTGTTTGGAGTTAAATTTCCAAAATTTCTTGCCCTTTGCACCAATCTTAAAATAACATTTCTGCTAGGATGTTCTCTATTGGGAAAACGAATAGAATATTCTACAGATGTAGCTGAAGCACTCCGGCCACACTCGCCATATAAAATTAGCATTTCGCAATACTCGTCTGAAGTAAACATCATGAAAGTTTTGATATTTTTTTATGACATTAATAAATATTTATGTCACATTAATCACCATGTCAACCTACCGAATATGTACCTGCAATAATTAAATTTGCTTCCATAGCTACAAATTCAACCTTTAATGGTAATTTATAATCAGCAACAGTATTGGTCCACTTAAAGCGTTCTTATTTTTGAATTGAACGAAGATGGATTTTTTTTGAATTTTTTTTCATATTTTCCAGAGGGTTTTTAATATACCCTCAAATTTCGGTACGCGAGTTCTGGAACAGGCTTATCTTTTCCGAAAATATCCTAATGGTTTAAACTTTTCTTTAGTAATGTATTAATCTGTTTATAAAAATTCAAAATTCAAAATGGCGGATCCAATATGGCTGCCAGATCTGTTAGATTTTATTGGATTCTGATGAAAATTGCTATTCGGGAGTTTTCGAACATGCTAAAACCGAATTTGTTTTTAAAATTATTTTGGTACCAATTTACATAATTTCAGTTATCAATTTCAGAATCCTGAAAACCCCTTAAGTAACTGTTTTCATCCAAATTTAATAAAATTTAACTAATTTTGCTGCCCTAATTTTAAATTTTATATTTTTTGATGGATACAGATTCTGTTTTAGCATCCACAAACCCCTCAGAATACCAATTTTTATGAGAATCTAATGAAATTTTACAGATTTTGCCTCCATATTAGATCCGCCATTTTGAATTTTAAATCATTAAAACATATTCGGTTTCGGCATCCTCGAAAACCTCTGAATAGCAATTTTCATCAGAATCCAATGAAATCTAACAGATTTGGGCGCCATATTGGATCCGCCATTTTAAATTTAAAATTTTTAAAAATAGATTTGATTACAGAATCCTGGAAAACTTCTGAATCCAATAAAATCTAACAGATTTAGCCGCCAAATTGGATCCGCCATTTTGAATTTTGAATTTTGAATTTTTGAAAACAGATTCGATTTCAGCATCCTTGAAAACCGCTTGTTACTAATTTTTACTATATTACGACCAAAAGCTGAGTTTGGCCAAAAACGAAGTTTTACTCAAAAAGTATATGTAATGCTACACAAAAGTTCATTTTATTTCCTTATACAAAAAAGAGGGCAAAAACGTGCATCCAGGCAATAAAGTACTTAGTGTAAGCTACCAAATGCCCTATGGTCTTTAAAAATCGGTAGCGTTATGCAAAGTTATTTTATATTGAAAGTGGAAATTTTGCTTAAAATATTAGGTCTCTGATAATTTAAAAGTACACAAATCGAAGGAATTAAAAAGTTTTATTAATTAAATATGATATTTAGTTAGTTTAAACCTCTTTTAATTATTTTAGTTTAAAACCGAACTTAATCATTTAAAAGTGAGTATTTATTTTAGTAATAAAAGCATTTAAAAAATTGTTTTTTTCTTGTTTAAAATCTTGTAGTAAAATAATGCTTTAATATAATGTAATAAAATTTGGAGAATAATTTCCCTAAATATTCCTTATTCGTTTGCTCTATTTACTTTTTTGAAATTCAAAATTCAAATTTGTCGACTTTTGACCAAACACGCAGCTTTCCTGGCCCATAGTGCGTTCTACAATAATAAGGTAAACTCCACGCAGAATCTATCTGAGTTAATGTTTATTTGTTTTTTGTTGTATGGTTGGTAGAATAAATTTAATTCCCTATGTAAGGTTGCTATCAAGTTTCAAATTCATTACCAATACAAACATTATGTTGACGTTTAAAAAAAAATCCAAATGTAATTGTTAAAAAGCAAGAAGAAATTACAAGGAAAATCTTTAAAAAGGAAACTAAAGTATCAATCTACAACTGTTTTGTAAAAATTAAGCAATATAATACAGTGCTAAATAAGGGTTTCACAGTGAACGATGTGGAAATATTTTTTTGGCGAGTTAACATAATACTGTTCATAATTTTATCTAAAAAACATAATTTAAGCCCAGGTAGGGTAAAATTTTATTTTAATAGCATACTATAACTTACTTTTATTATAAATTCCACTTTTTAAAAACTGTTTATAATTATTTGTAAGACGTAACATGACAGTTATTTTAATCTAAATGTCAAAAATTATCAAAAGCACAATGCGTAATAAAAATATCCCTAAAAGTCATTTTTAAACCACTAATCATAGCTTCCTTGATCCTATTTATTACTCAGATAGATAATGTGCCGATTTTACCTACTATTATATTGTGTAGGTACTATATCTATGTGTAGGTAAAGTAGTGATACCGTTATTTACATTTTTTCAAAATTATTTATTGCGTATATGTAAAACAACAAGATTTACAGTAATATCTTTAAAAGGATTTGGCATTATAAGTATGTTTTATAAACAATATAAATGCTGGGTGTCACTGCCATGTCACGTTTTACATAAAAATTCCTTGTTTATATTAAAATATTCGCACATAATTTAAATATTAAATCGTTTTTTTTTTACTGAAAATACCGCTTATAAACTCGTATGTAAATAAAAATAAAAATATTGACGCCAAAAAAAAAAAGTTGTGTTTAAAATTGGTTTTTGATAATATTTAAGCATATATGAAAAACACTGTAGTTACTAGCTATCAGAAAATTGTGTTAATTAAGTCTGATCCATTACAATGGATAAATAAATATATTATTAATAATTATTAATAATATATTTATTTAATACACATAATATTTACAAGGTCATAATTATCTAGTTTAGGTACCGCAAAAAGTTAATCTAAAGAAACTAAAAAATGCTAAAATCGAAATCATCTATATCACGGAAAAATAAGGGGCGGTTATATGCAGCTTGATATGCCACGCCGTGCTAAACTGCGCATGCGTATGCATATTCTCTTACCGTTTTTCAATTAATTGTTTTAAATAAAAAACAAAACATTAACATAAACCAAGGCTCCCCCATTAAAAAAAAAACACCAAACAAAAAAAAACCAAAAGAAACTCCGGTACGGTGAGCTGCAATTAGCCGCTTTTGAAAAATAATTAAGTTGCCTCCAGGACCGTAGCTATGGGGGTCAGGCGCGTAGATATGAGGGGGGTGGAGGGGGTATTTGCCCCCCTCCCAAGAATCTTTATTTGTTATATTTTTTTGTTATTTTAAATAAAAAAATGAAATAATAGTGGGTGTTATTTTGTTTGGGTAGGGGCGCCAAATTTTGTAGAAACGCTCAGGACAAAGCTTTTTTTTTCGGAGGGTGTTTTTTTTTTTGTTTTTGTAGGGGCTCCAAGGTGGGCGCTAACTAATTTTTGTAGAAACGCTCAGGGACATGGCTTTTTTTTGGAGGGTGTTTTTCCTTTTGTTTTGGTAGGGGCGCCAAATTTTGTAGAAACCCTCAGGGACAAAGCTTTTTTTTCTGAGGGTGTTTTATTGTTTTGGTAGGGGCGCCAAATTTTGATTAAAAAAAATTATTTTGGAAAGGAAAAAAATTTAAAAAAAAATAATAACTAGCTCACTAGCTTGGGCTTCCCAGTCCGACACTGGATGCTGACTACCCCCAAGAAAAAATCCTGTAACTAACTATTTAGATAAAAGATGTATTAAAATTTTTAATTACTTTAGGATATTCTTGACCAAATAAATCAACATCCTGCTCTGATATTGCTTTATTGCTGTAGTAATTTTGGAGTAGTGGAAGCTTTCTTTTTTAATTCATCAACTTCTTTGTAAAATTTTTCTGGTTAGTGCATCTACAATTCTGTATATGGTAACTAAATATTTAGATAAAAGATGTACAGGGTGAATCAGAACTAACGTTAAAAAAATTACATATGTACTTATACAGCAATAAAAAGAAACATCTTGCTCTGACATTGCTTTATTGATGTAGTAATTTTGGAGCAGTGGAAACTTTCTTTTTTAATTCATCAACTTCTTTGTAAAATTTTTCTGGTTAGTGCATCTACGATTCTGTATATGGTAACTAAATATTTAGATAAAAGGTGTATTACAATTTTTAATTCCTTTAAGAATTCTTGACCAAATAAATCAACATCCTGTTCTGATATTGCTTTATTGCTGTAGTAATTTTGGAGTAGCGGAAGCTTTCTTTTTTAATTCATCAACTTCTTTGTAAAATTTTTCTGGTTAGTGCATCTACAATTCTGTATATGGTAACTAAATATTTTGATAAAAGATGTATTACAATTTTTAATTACTTTAAGATATTCTTGGCCAAATAAATCAACATCCTGCTCTGATATTGCTTTATTGCTGTAGTAATTTTGGAGTAGTGGAAACTTTCTTTTTTAATTCATCAACTTCTTTGTAAAATTTTTCTGGTTAGTGCATCTACGATTATGTATATGGTAACTAAATATTTAGATAAAAGGTGTATTACAAATTTTAATTCCTTTAAGAATTCTTGACCAAATAAATCAACATCCTGTTCTGATATTGCTTTATTGCTGTAGTAATTTTGGAGTAGCGGAAGCTTTCTTTTTTAATTCATCAACTTCTTTGTAAAATTTTTCTGGTTAGTGCATCTACAATTCTGTATATGGTAACTAAATATTTAGATAAAAGATGTACAGGGTAAATCAGAACTAACGTTAAAAAAATTACATATGTACTTATACAGCAATAAAAAGAAACATCCTGCTCTGACATTGCTTTATTGATGTAGTAATTTTGGAGTAGTGGACTCTTTCTTTTTTAATTCATCAACTTCTTTGTAAAATATTTCTGGTTAGTACATCTACAATTCTATATATGGTAACTAAATATTTAGATAAAAGATGTATTACAATTTTTAATTCCTTTAAGAATTCTTGACCAAATAAATCAACATCCTGTTCTGATATTGCTTTATTGCTGTAGTAATTTTGGAGTAGGGAAACTTTCTTTTTTAATTCATCAACTTCTTTGTAAAATTTTTCTGGTTAGTACATCTACAATTCTGTACATGGTAACTAAATATTTAGATAAAAAATGTATTACAATTTTTAATTCCTTTAAGAATTCTTGACCAAATAAATCAACATCCTGTTCTGATATTGCTTTTAGAATTTTTTTGTGGTAGGTAATTCAATCGTTTGAAATATATCTAGTAGACTGTATAATCTTGACATGTTATTTTAATATTTTTTAATCTTTTTTTATGTATGCTTAGATAGGTAGGTATAGTTATTTGATGACAAAAATGCAAAATATAATATTTTCCAAAAAGGAAAAAAATCTTCTCAGGTAGACGTTCCTGATGGTAACAGAATGCTTTAAGTTTATAATTTTACTGCAGTATTTTTTTTATACAGGGTGATCAGTAACTGCCATGCCAAAATTTAAGAGGTGATTCTAAATCCAAACATATGAAGTTTATAATTTTACTGCAGTATTTTTATATGTACAGGGTGATCAGTAACTGCCATGCCAAAGGGATGATTCTACATCCAAAAATATAAAAAACAAGTTTCCATAAAGGGTGGTCCGGAAATGAGCCCTAAGGGAGCTACGGCCCTTCGAAGATGACATATTGAATGGGGAACAAACAGGAGCATCAATAAAATTTTAATGCTGCAGGGTAATTCATCATTTAAAACTGAGAAAAAAGTATTTTTCACTAAAACACCTAAATTTAATATTAAAGGAGTAATGGCCTTTTAAAAAGTAACGTTTTTGTTGACAAAAAGTGTTACTTCCTCTTAAATGCATTTTTTTTTTGAAAACGGTTGCTCCTACAGTGTTACACTTATGACATTTTTTATGCATTTTTACTCAAGAAATCTATATTTTTTCAAAAAATCCAAAAAAAACTACATAAAAAAGTTTGGGGCAAAAAAGTCTCATATATTTTGTCCGTCTCTGGATAAATAAAAAAAAATAAATTAACATAACTTATTGCCCTTATTAATACATTAATATACATGCAAAAGCTCGTCGCTCTAGCTTAAAGGGTACCAAAGTTATTAATTAAAAACCTTATTTTTAATACAATTTTAAAGTGCCGCAGCTCCGGACCAACCTTTATAGGAACTTTTTTTATATTTTTGGATGTCACCACTTAAATTTTGGCATGCCAGTTATTGATAACCCTGTGTAAAAAAGATTTTATTTAATATTTTGTACCTAAACTGATAAAACAGTTTATTTCCGTCAACAAAATATTTGGTTGGATATGGCCAATTGAATTATTTGGTTGTGACAAATAAATTTTATTTCTGTCAAATAAACTATTTTGTTCCCATTAATAAATCATTTTGAAATTAAAATATTTGTTTACATGAACTAAATATTTATTTGACTCAAATAAAATTTGTTACTCACAACCAAATAATTTAATTGGCCATATCTAAATAAATTCTTTTTATCAGTGTATATACAGAGAAAAAATTGTAATGAAGTATTTGTAATAATCCCTCGGTCCCCTCTCCCTCTACATGGCCGATTAAAGACTTTAACCGGCAGTGGACTTTAACGTGCACTTTAACTTAAAGTGCATGTTGACATTATACATTATATAACTGTCAACGTTAACATAATTTTTGATTCGCTTATTTAACAGAAAGTTTATCCTACCTAAATTTACCAGCATACTGATAATTAGAACTTTAATAATTAATTAAAAGAAGAAAAATATACATACCGCATTGTCTATGGTTACCCATAAAAAAAATGGCTATTTTTATTTTATACCTCTTTATAAAAAATGACTATTGCCTCTTTTTATTTTCTACGTCTACACAAAAAATTGGCTAATGCTTTTTTTATTTTCTACGCCTACAAAAAGGCTACTACCTATTTTATTTTCTTCGTGTTATTCTTCAAAGTTCTAGATAATCTTGACTAGATTACATAAAAAAAGATCTAAGTAAATATTTCCTAACAAATATTAAAATGCAGGAACTCTAAAACAGTTTATTTGCGTCAACAGCATATTTGGTTGGATATGGCCAATTGAATTATTTGGTTGTGACAAATAAATTTTATATCTTTCAAATAAACTATTTTGTTCCCATTAGTAAATAATTTTGAAATTAATATATTTTTTTACATGAACTAAATATTTGACTCAAATAAAATTTGTAACTTACAATCAAATAATTTAATTGGCCGTATCCAAATAATTCCATTTTATCAGTATATACAGAGAAAAAATTATAATGAAGTATCTGTAATAATCCCCGGTTAAAGTGCATATTGACATTATACATGTATAACTTTTAACGTTAACATAATTTTTGATTCGCTTATTTTCAATAAATAAGTTATGCTACCTAAATTTACCAGCATACTGATAAGTAGAACTCTAATTAATTAAAAGAAGTAAAATATACATAAAATGGCTATTTTTATTTTATACCTCTTTATAAAAAATTGACTATTGCCTCTTTTTATTTTCTAGGTCTTTACGAAAAATTGGCTATTGCTTCTTTTATTTTTTACTCCTACAAAAAAGGCTACTACCTATTTTATTTTCTCCGTGTTATTCTTCAGAGTTCTAGATAATCCTGACTAGATTACATAAAAAAGAGCTAAGTAAATATTTCCTAACAAAAATTCAAATGCAGGATCTCTAACATAAATTATAATTAATTATGTCGTATTATGTTGTTATTTAGGATCATTATGATACTATAAGAATTTTTTAGCTCACGTAGCTATTGTTAAATCGCGAAGAATGAAATTCACATAAATGTTTATACTTTCACTTTTATTATTTCAGATGTATGTTAGTTATATGGGTAAACAGATTTATATTAATTTATTGGTAATAATATTATCTTATTAAATATACAGCAAAAACTAAATAAATATATACATGCATGTATATATATATATATATATATATATATATATATATATATATATATATATATATTTCGTTGTTTAAGCAGGAGCAGATCCAGCAAAGAAACTCAGTATAAAGGTTACATATTAACAGTGATGTCGCTAGAAGTTTTTTTTTTTTGGGGGGGGGGGGGTCAGAAACAAAAATTTACAATCTAAAAATTAGGATTTTTTTCAAATTTTCACCTAAGATTGAATATGTTCTAACGGTTTACACGACGCGTCGCTACGACAAAAATTTGATAACAAAACACTCAACAAAAACAAAACAAAACAAAAATATTGTCTTAAATCAAGAGTATGGTGATTTGTATATAACGAAGAGAATATATTCTCCTTTTAAGAATACCATAAAAAGCAAAATTTCGCTTTAAAGGAGAATAATTTCTCTTCGTTATATTCAAATCACACATTCTTGATTTAAGACAACATTTGTTTCTGTGTAGGTTAAGGAGTAGGGTGGTCGCGAAAATTCAAATTGAATATACGAATCCTACCTACACAAAAATTTGTTGCCCTTTATGGTAATATGAATTATCCAAAATATGAAGTCAATCGAAATACGTTAAGGCACCGCACAGTGGTCCTAAAGTTTTTAAACTTACCCATTTTACGAGCTTCTTTAATTTTAAATTTATAAATTAGCAGACTTTGAAATCTTAAACTTTTATCAACTAAAATTGTTGCCTAATTTGTGACTATTGCTTACGTAAAATTTAAGGTGGATCACAAGTGGTTTAGAGTTGGCACAAGAACCTTAAACCTCAAAAATTCCATAATTTTACTAGCTTTTTTATCCATTTTCTACCCTTGTATCCACAAGGTGTAAAAATGTTAACGGGCCCTAGTCTGAAATTGTAGACCTATACATGTATATTATATATGCAAAATTTTAGGAGAATCGGAAAAAGTTAGGAGGTCGCGCAAGAGCTGTAAATGTTTAAAAATGGACGATTTTAACTCTTTTTTTTACTTTAAAATTTAAAAAATATATATGAGATTTTAAGATTACAAATATTTTTATTTTTTTTTCGCTCTTATACTGGTTTTACTTTTTTTTAGTTTGTATTTAACTTGAATTTCTAGTTTGTTAGTTTGTTACTATGTTAGTTTGTTAGTTAGTTTGTTAAGCAGGACACCTTAGGTTAATGATAGAAAGCTGAAATTTGGTATAGTTATTTATTTTCGAAGACAATACAATATAATAAAATAAAATAATCCCCCCAACCGCCCCCCCTCGTTGGGGAGGTATACCTCTTTTTCAATTCTTACCAATATGTTTGTGTAAATTTTGTACTGAAGGTTTTTTTACTCCCTAGAGCTAAATACAATATTTAAAAAAAATGACCCCCACCCCCTAGGGGCAATTTAAATATTTATAAAGAGTCGTTTAAAAATATATTCTATTTTTTTATACCTAAACTGGATTCTCGTTAAGCTCTTATATCACTTTCAGATTTCTAGTTCTAGATTCAATATAGCTCCCAACGGAATATGGCCATTTTCCCCGAAAAGGGCCAACCCTATTAGGGTGTTTGTACGTTTTTCTTGTTCTGAATTCTGAATTTTTAATTTAGCAAAAATCAAAAATAGGTCGACCCATTTATGACGATGCCAAAATGGGGGTATTTACGGTTCATATATATTTCAAAAAGTTATCTTTTATAGTTACGGAGATAATTCGTAGGCAATACTTCTTGTGTTAGCCGGTATATAATTATACATTTTACATTTATACATATTATATATTTATATAAACTAGAAATCTGAATAAGAGCTTAACGAAAATCCAGTTTAGGTATAAAAAAATAGAATATATTTTTAAACGACCTTTAAAAATATTTAAATTGCCCCTAGGGGGTGGGGGTCATTTTTTAAATATTGTATTTAGCTCTAGTGAGTGCAAAAACCTTCAGTACAAAATATACACAAACATATTGGTAAGAATTGAAAAAGAGGTATACCTCCCCTACGAGGGGGGGGGGTTGGGGGAATTATTTTATTTTATTATATTGTATTGTCTTCGAAGATAAATAACTATACCAAATTTCAGCTTTCTATCATTAACCTAAGGTGTCCTGCTTAACAAACAAACTAACTAACAAACTAACATAGTAACAAAGTAACAAACTAGAAATTCAAGTTAAATAAAAACTAAAAAAAAGTAAAACCAGTATAAGAGCAAAAAAATAAATAAAAATATTTGTAATCTTAAAATCTTATATATATTTTTTTAATTTTAAAGTAAAAAAAGTGTTAAAATCGTCCATTTTTAAACATTTACAGCTCTTGCGCGACCTCCTAACTTTTTCCGATTCTCCTAAAATTTTGCATATATAATATACATGTATAGGTCTACAATTTCAGACTAGGGCCCGTTAACATTTTTACACCATGTGGATACAAGGGTAGAAAATGGATAAAAAAAGCTAGTAAAATTATGGATTTTTTGAGGTTCTTGTGCCAACTCTAAACGACTTCAGACTAGGGCCCGTTAACATTTTTACACCATGTGGATACAAGGGTAGAAAATGGATAAAAAAAGCTAGTAAAATTATGGATTTTTTGAGGTTTAAGGTTCTTGTGCCAACTCTAAACGACTTGTGATCCACTTTAAATTTTACGTAAGCAATAGTCACAAATTAGGCAACAATTTTAGTTGATAAAAGTTTAAGATTTAAAAATCTGCTAATTTATAAATTTAAAATTAAAGAAGCTCGTAAAATGGGTAAGTTTAAAAACTTTAGGACCACTGTGCGGTGCCTTAACGTTTTTCGATTGACTTCAAATTTTGGATAATTCATATTACCATAAAGGGCAACAAATTTTTGTGTAGGTAGCAGTCGTATATTCAATTTGAATTTTCGCGACCACCCTATTAGGGAGGCTGGCTGGCGTCCCCATACCCCCATCCTGTCATCAGTGTATATTAAGGTTAGGGAACGTCCTATGGCCTTTTTAGCATTTTGACCACCCCCCTCTCTTATCAAAAGGTGTCACATCGGCACTGACCCCCCATGTCACGTCACGTTAAATGTTTATATAAAAAAAACAATTTTTTATTAGGTCTATTATGTTCTTGAATAAAACTTTGCTCAAAGAATTCTAGTACATACATAAAATTAATTAAATTTTAACTTGAATTTTAACTTGAATTTTTACCAAATACAAATAACTGCAAAGGATTTAAAAAGTAGTTCTGATATGCCAATTAAACTAGCAAAATCGGAAAGGTCGATGCTTCTTTTTTTTATTTATTGGATGATTTGGATGATTTATTGGATGTATCATTTGACAATTTTAGTTTAACATATTAATTAATTTTTTTTTAATATAGCAGCTTTCCCGCTGCTAGTCCGTCCCTAATATTATCTATTTATATTCTATAAAACAATAAACAGGATTTAAATTGTTTTATTTTATTTTAAAATTTGACTCAGGTATAAAAAAATAAACAAGTTTGCCATGCTGAACAGGAGTGCCAGTGATATAATTTAACTATATAAAGGTGGGGAAATATCTGAATTTATTTTAGTATATTTTATCCAAAAACGTAAAACAAGAACGTTTATTTCAAGGATGAGATACAAGTTTTAAAGATTAAAAGGTGGTATAAGCATACATAAAATATTTTATAAAAGTCATTTTTAATTACATTTTAAGTACCTATGTTGTCAACAAAAATTATGGTTAAATTTATATTAACTTATTACGGGTTTGTTAAGGGGCTGTGACAGGGGCGCCCGTAGGTTAGGGGGGCAAGCATTATCAACAAAAAGTTTTTGTTAAATTCCCAAAAAGGCCCAGTCTTTTTTCTGGGGGGGGGGGGGGAGTTTATAATTAACAGATTGAGTGGTATCACCAACAAAACATTTAGCGCCGCAGTCAAAATTTTTAGATATATCGTATCGTATTTTTTATAATTTCAAAAGCATTTATTTTATAAATTCTATTAATTCATATTGTGATAGCTAGTTAAGAGCCGCAGGAGATTTTTTTTTAAATTTTCAAGTTCATGTATTTTCCCAACATCAACAATTTAAAAAGAAAATTATTTATAAAACTTCAAATAGCCAGAGGAAATATCTAAAAAAATAAAACACTATCTTTAGCGCAAAATTTTTAGAAATGTTTAGGTGCCGCATTTCCAAGATATAGGTTTGAAAATTATTGAATATAATATATTAATTAAAATTCTTCTTTTTGTTAACCAGTTTAGCGCCGCAGGTGAACATTTTTAAAAAAATTTATGACACGCATTTTCTACACTTTCTAAAAGATTAGAATTAAAAAAAAATGTTTTAAAAAACATTTTAATTAAAATGTATGGCACTCGGACTCGGCTCGGTAATCATGTTATTGTTCCGCAGGCAAATACTTTTATAAATCATATTCTAAACACCTCAAAACAAATTATAATTATTTATAAGATACTTTAAATATTTATGTATTTGCATTCCGTAACCATTTGCAGCACCGCAGGCAATTTTTTTTATAAATTTTAAACCAGGGGCGGACTTACAGTTTTACATATAAATTATGAGGCACCCATTATCTACGCCCCTGGTCAAAAACCTAATTTTAATAAAACGTTAATGCGATATCGCGATATGAAGTGATACATATTCTAAAAATACCCTTTAAAAGTACCCTAGTTCCCTTAAAAAGCAATTTAGCTCAAACGTCTATAAAAACTTTTTTCTCACTTTTTGACTTAAAATCTGAATATCTAAAATAATTTTTAAATATATCATATTTTTTTTTTGTTAAAACAAATGAAAATCGTTTTTCTTTAAAACGCATCGATAGATTTTTTCAAGTTTGGTCTTAAAAAGATGCAAAAGCTCTAAATAATTAAATTATGAAAAAAAAAACTTGGGTTGTATGAAAGTTGAGCTAAAAATCGTTTTCAGACCGGGGTGTAATAAATTAAAAACAGGAAATATTATTAGAGAATATAAAAATATTGGCCAGAAATCAAGATGAATGAAGAAATTGGATTATATCCAGTTAAACAAATTGGTTTAACAACAACCAGCACGCTGCAGCGCCCGCCGAGCATAGAGGTTAAGATCTTGTATGAGACATTAGTTAATAAAGTCTTACTTAAAGTCCATTTATTCTATATTAACATATAACTTTTTATTTATTTATTTATTTCAGTTTGGGTTACAAACAGGACTAGCATATAGAACATAACCACTAATTACTAATATCAAACATCATGTTAATATGCTAAGTAATAGTAATAAAATCAATAATAAAAAGCAATATATATATAAAAAAATAACGTTAAAGAGTAAGGAAAAAGACACCTAAGATATTTTGAGAAATATTAAACATATCTAAACCTTGACAATATTTATTTGAGGATTTTAGGATCCTACAAAAAGGGGAATTATCAGTATAATTAGTTTGGAATGGAAAACACAGTAATGTTTCTGACATTTATTGATGGTACATGAATATTTATTTTATACAGAAGTTCTGGACAGTTAATTCTATTATTTAAAATTTTGTGAACTATTAAAATATCTTTTAAATATCTATGATTTTTTAAAGTAATTAAATTAAATTGTTTTCTAGCTTCCTTGTAGTCGTGATCCAATATAGTTGTATTGTTTTTAAAAGCTAGGAATCTTATAAATTTATTCTGAACTCTTTCTACGCGATTTACGTGAACATCATAGGAAGGATTTCAAATAGAAGAAGCAAAATTAAGTTTACTAAAAACAAACGAATAATAAAGTTGAGTTATGGTAGATGTATTGCGAAAATTGGAGCACTTTCTTAACCCAAATCCCAACATTTTACTGGAACTTAGTACCAAAGAATCTATGTGTTCATTAAAAGTTAACTTGGAGTCAAACAAAACTCCCAGGTTAACTTTTAGTGTAAAACAACAACAAAATTTCAAGGCTTAATTCTAATACATCGACTCACGCGTTTTTATTAAATTTTGTAATATCGTGGCACCTTGTTACAGTTTTTTTTGAATTAGGTATGAGTAAGTATTGAATTTAAAGGTGAGAATGTAATATATAATATGGTTTATTTTACATCGGCACTTAGTGCTACTAAGAGTGCCGATGTATTGAAACCTTCGCCGAAAAGTCAAAATCTTTGACCACGGTTTTTTCACATTTCTCGACGTTTTAGACCATTCTGAGTCGAAATCATAAAATAAAATTTTGCGTCCGTCTGTCTGTCTGTCTGGGTGTAAACTCTCTAACTCCATTTCTACATGAGATATCGACTTGCGGTTTTTTGCATATTGTTTCTTATCGTATTCCGAAGAGCTGATTAGATTTTGGGGGTAAACGATTGGGGGTAAGGGGGTAAAAATAGGGTAAAACTCCTATTTTTAGCGTTTTTTGTTTATAATTAAGGCAATTATTATTGTATTTGGTTAATTTAGCACTTATATAAAAGATAATTTTAAATTGGTCAAAAAATGTTATAAACAATGTTTTCCCAAAACGCATTGTTTTCGAGATATTGGCGTTTAAAGCAGTAAAAGGTTTTTTTAGCATATCTCACAGATTTCAAAAAATTATATTTTAAATAAAAGCTCTTTTTAAGCCCTATAAAAAATGTTATATACAGTTTTTTGCTAGAATATAATGTTTTAAAGATACAGAATTTAAAATCAAACAAAACACCTAGTTTGAAATTTGCAAACTAGATGGCTCTAGTTTACAATAGTGCCGATGTTTTGACAGGGTGCTTGCAACGTTTCATCTAGTTTATTGTATAAATCAATGGATATGTAGTTATTGGTTACCTTCACCTTATTACACATCATTCATAAATTATTAAGTAATTTTCACAGAAGGTATATATTTTAAATGCTAAGATGAGTTCTTTTATAAAACATGAGTCATTAGCAATAAAATAAAAATAGATACTTTAGTAAGTCATTTATTTATTCTTCTAAGTGGGTGTTTATGAAATAGGTAATTAATTATTTGTATAAATACAGAGAAAAGTAAATCGTTCTTTCACGCGTGTGAAATTCCCAGAGTAGTTCCCAGCAAAACTTTACCGACCATCATTGGGCCACCACACGGGTTGATGGCCCAGCGAACACATTAGGAAAACTCTTTAGAGTTAGTCATACATGCGTCATGAAAAAAATTCAAGTAAAAAAGTTAGATAGGGAACGTTCAAGTATTACGTAACGATCCTAGGGGGGGGGGGTCATTTTCGAGTATTACGCCCATGTTAATTGTATAGGAAAAAAGCGTAACAGGGGGAGGGGATCCAAAATTATCAAAATTTGCGTTACGTAATACTTGAACGTTCCCATATCAAAGAAATAAAAAAAGCTTAACTATTTTTTTCTATCCATATTTTTTTATGATTTTTAAATATAGCTTTCCACAGCCATGAATCAAATGCACTATTATAGGGGGCTACAATTTGGCAAACAGCCTCCGGAGAAAACCCACTAGAAAAAAATGACCCCAGCCTAAAATTTGATATAGAAAAAAAAAATCATCCACCTGAAAGAGCCAACCTGTAAGAAATTATATTGTACTTAAAGAAACAGCAGACAAAACAACGTCGATGTGTCACCTGAAAAAGCCAACAAAATGTTACATATTTATTAAGCCAACATGTTTTTATCAACTGCGTCTAAAATCAACTGTACTTTGCTACCAATAATCCTTGACAAAATCAACTTCAAAAAGTTAATTTTCCAAATTGAATAGACTTAACTGATATATGTACTGTAGTAGAGGTGTTGCTTTTTATCCCAGGTTAATTTATCTATCTTCCATATTCCAAGAAGTATAATTTTAGGTAGACCTAACTCACGAATACATGTGATATCACCGGTATACCCCGGTGATTTCTGGCATTGACCTCTAACAAAAAAATACACAGTATTTTACCCGAAGTATAATAATAACACAGTCCTGCAAAGTCCTACTTCATACGTCTACGCTGATTTCGATGCTGTACTTAGGTTTTTTTTCATCACGTCAGAATTTTGCCCAATTAAAAAAACAAATATGTATTTTTATAAAACAAATTCTTATCTAATGTATAATTGAGTACCTAATATATAATGTGTTTTTACCTATAACTTTCTAAATAGCAACATTTTTTTGGTAAGTTAAAAAAATATATGGCGCGGTCCAAATGAGAAAAAATATACCTATTGATAAATTATAATAAAGCTTATGTAATAAATCGTTGTTAAGGGCTTAAAGTTCCCTTTCCTACCATTCAATAAAAAATATTTATATATATTTTTTTACTTTTTTTTTCATTTGCGCAAAATTCTGACGTGATAAAAAAAACCAAAGTCAGATTCGAAATCAGCATACTTAAGTTATCCAAAATTATATATCCTTATCTATGAAGCAGAAAAAATGTTAAATTTGCAGGGCTGTGTAATCATTATGACTCAAATCACCTATTTACATTTTTTTCTAATATGTATAGTAAAATAGGTCAAAAAAAGTCTCTTGGACATCACGGGTATAGGCGTTTGAATTTTAAAAATTTAGTAATCATATTTGTATATTAAAATTTTTGTGTCGTATCTAAAACAAATTCTTATTGTGCCGTGCTACTTTTTACCAGAACTATGTACCTAATAAATAAGAAACGAGTAAAAACTAGTAATAATCTTTAAGTCATAAAGAATATATGAGAGGATTGGTGTATTATGGGAGGATTGGTGTAGTGGTATACCGCGTCTGTACATGACAAGTCTACTAGCCAACTAGCGTGAGTTCGATTCTCACTGGAGCCAATTTGCCTTTTTCAGTTAATTAATAATTGATATTTGGTGAAGGCGTAAGTGAAGCAGACACTCCCTATAAAAACTGGTTCGAAATTCATTATAAGCCGGTGGTTCCCTCTACTACTAGCTCAAACAAGTCCTGGACTTAGTGGATGCTTAATTAAGTAGAATAGTACGAGGTTAAACAAACATGTATGTATGTATGTATTCTTGATATATTTTGCCTAAAGACATTTTTAGAAAAAGGACCAAAAATTTACTAATTAAATGAACTGAAAAAAGTAACAGAATCTGCATTGTCTATGACGTACGTGACACGTATTTTACGTAATTATAGGGTTCCTTACCTTAAAAACGATCTTTATAGGATCCCTCGGTTGTTCATCCGTCCGTTCGTCTGTCACAGCCGTTTAGCTCAGGAACTATACTATATGTATAGTATAGCGGGTGAGTTTTATTTATGTCCACCTCAAAAATTAAGATTAATCTTCATTCGATAAAAACAAAACTTTTTGATTTATATAATTTTATACTGGCTTTAAAATGACGGATTTAATTTTTTCATTTCACTCACACTATAAGTGACCCTTCACAAAGAAACCCAGTTAGTGTTTCAAATTTACGTATTTTTTTTGTCTTTTTTTTAATAAGAATCCTATTTTTCTTTTTTAATGTTACCCACTAACTGGGTTTCTTTGTGCAGGGTTACATATGTATTATGTTATATGGGACAAACATATCCCACTTATTTTTTCTAAAAGAACATGTAAAAAAACGAATTTAATTTGTTTCGTACTTTTGACAGCATTTTATTTTATATACAGAAAAAAAAGCTTCAGAAATTCAAAGAAAACAAATCCAGAGCGAAAGAAATGCGCGAGTCTATTCGTATTTGGTCAAGTTTTATTTTTATTAAATCTACCTTATAGGAAATCCTTTATTGCAAAATGTTTTGAAATTAAAACCATGATATGAGAAATAACACTAGGCAACACGGTTTCTTGCCCTGATTGGAGTCATATGTTTTTTAACTAATTTTGGGTCGCTGAAACCGAATCTGGCCTCAGAATATTTCTATTACCTAAGTTTTCTGAGAAAAATAAGATAAAAATGTTTGGAAATCATTATTTTATCCCTCTTTTGTTCTAAAATCATGGGAGACAAAAATATTCCAATGACAAATTTGGATTCGGCGACTCAGTATTAGTTAAAAAATACCCAACTTAAAACATAGAAACTTTAAATTCATATGTAGAATAAATAGGGATATTATGAAAAATAAATATTAAAAAAATGGATAATGTGACAAAACTAAGTAGGGGTGGATGGTAAGAAGAAGGGTGCATAAGGGGACAAGCTTATCGCCACGTACTCGTGCTAAAAATTGTCAAAAATCATTACTAGGGGGTCAAAAATTAACTAAAAAAATGTTACGTATTATGGTTCTTATGTAATAAAGTAACATTTTTATGATGTAGAACCCTTAAAAAAACGAAAAAAAAAATACACAATATTTTGTTTTATAAATTATTTTTAAATTGGCATAATGCATGTACTAAAATTTAAAAAATAAGGCGTGCTGAATTTTTTTTAAGGTCAAATTTGGATTCTGCGCCTTTAAATTGATAAGAAAAATATATTTTTTGGGCTCGGGAAAAAAGTTCACACTGTGTAATTTTATTTCTTTTTCATTTATTTACTTTTTAGGAACAAACTAAGCAAAATAAAAAAATATTTGTATAAACATTTTTGTAGAGAATTTTATAATCTACAAATTAAGTTTTATAAAGTTTTTAAAAAAATTTGGTAGTTTTGCCACAAATGAGCAATTAAGTAAACTCTGCACTTTCATTCTAACCTTTTTATTTTTTTTCGCGTACTTACTCTGACAGTAGGTTCTTGACATATAGATTTTTGAATTCCTCGTATTTTTTTTAATATACACTAAAATTTTCAAAATTTTACTCTTTTTTTTAAAGATTTTGAAAAAAAAGTCATTATTATCTGAACTTATATCTCAAAAATTTTAGGTGCTGGAATTTTTCTAAGGTCAGATTCGGATTCTACGCCCTCGAATTAGTAAGAAAAATTTACTTTGCGATCGGGGCAAAAAAAAAGTTGCGATTTGTTGCCTAGTGTAATTAAACAGAAACCTCTTTTAATAGATTAAGTAAAGATTCTGGGAAAAATCATGAATGAAAGAAAAATGCGCTAGTCATATCATAACCTTGTACAAGCTGGGGACTTTTGTAAACGCAATTAAAAATTTTATAGACACAATACATATTTTTTTCTAAATTAGTGATGGGCTTCCTAAATAAAAGATTTTAACCACTGTGGACGTGATTTCCGTAGATAACAAGTCTACCATTGCATCATATTGCTTCTTACTGTTTTATACGCTTTTTCATTACTTTCGATTACAGTGCGACCTCGATAATCCGGACCTTAGTGAATAATATAATAATAAAACCTTATTTGTGTTGAATATCCAAATAATTTTTTGGTACCTATTTAATATGTGTAGGGGATACAATGGAGGCAGGGGGACAAGGAGGAGATTTTGTTTTAATATACATTTTTATTCTTAAAAAAAATTGAGAGGGTTAAAAAAGTGTTTTTGTTTAATGAATAATTTTATAATATATAAACGTAAATTATACTTTTAAACTGATTTTAAATAACATAAATAAAAGAAAAAAATCGCTGTTTTTAATAAAAAAAAAATAAAAATTCCATAGCTTGAAAAAAAATTAATGCAAAAATTGCTATAAAAGAACTTAAAGTCCATAATTAGTCCAGTCAAATAATAAATGTAAATTGCAATAAATGTACACGGGTTGATATTTTAAAGGGTGGTAGTTATGGTAACAGAAGACTGCTGTTAGTTTTTCACCGGGTGATTTGCGTAAGGGGTGTCCGCTATCTTGAATTTCAGCGGTGAGTTGCTTAATTTGCATCTTACGATATAAATTAAGAGAAAATTTCCAACAATTTTTGTTTAGATAATTATTTTAATATATTAATAACAATCGAGTTAATTCAAAAATAAACTGCCCAGTAAAAGAGCTTTCCCATTTTCACCTCCGCGCGTGAAATTGATTTTTTATTATCAGATTCACTTTCAGCAACGTCAAAAACCCCCATATACCAATTTTTACAAAAACTACCCCCCGACCCTCAGAGGGTGGACTTAGAATTTTTTTATTATCATTCACTTTCAGTAACCTCAAAAACCCCAATATACCAATTTTCAAGAGAACTACCCCCCGCCCCTCAATTAGAAAAAATCCAAGACAAGCGTTCTTAAGTTATCGTGCACACAAGATTTTCCGGACAGACCGATCGACCGATCGACTGACAAGTTTTTTTTTGCTCGAAATTGATTTATATCGACATAAAACGCCATAAAATGCAAAAATACGCAAAAAAAAATAATTTTTTTTTGTACGAATACAAGGCTTTCCCAAATTTTAAAAAATTTCAAAATGGGAAAGCAATAGCCATGTTGGCGGTGAAATTGGTTTTTTCCATTTTTCAGCCAAATCAATAATCTATGGCTATGAACAAACTTGTAGCTCTTGAAATTCTCTATAAGTTTCATATGTTATAAATTTTCATAGGTACTTTGGTACGGTTACAGAGGGCTAAACTCGACTTTTACCGCCCACTGTAACCGTAATAAAATAAAATGAATAATATATCAAACTTATAGATAGCTACAAGTTTGCTCATAACCACTTTTATACTCCGATCAATAATTTGGCTGAAAAATCGTAAAAAAAACAATTTCACCCCCAACATGGCCATTTTTAAATATTTATAACTCGATTGTTATTAATATATTAAAAAAATAATTGAAACAAAAATTGTTCGAAATATTCTCCTTAACAAAATTGGTTATATGCATTTTTATCGTAAGATGCATATTTAGCAAGATAACCGCACTCACCCCTAAAATTCAAGATAGCGGACACCCCTTACCCAAATCACCCGGTGACAGGAGTATTCTATTACTATCCACTATCCTTTAGAATATCAGCCCGTGTACAATTACTGCAATTTAACATATGTATTTCTCGTTATTTGACTAGACTAAATTAATAATAGTTTGCAATTTTGTGTAATTTTAAATTCATTTGCCTCGTTTTACAAAATTTTACCATAAATTAAATTTATTTACACACATTTACACTAATTAAACAGTTTATTTGTCTGTATAAAATATTTGGTTGGATACGGCCAATTGAATATTTGGTTGTGACAAATAAATTTTATTTCTGTCAAATAAACTATTTTGTTCCTATTAATAAATAATCTTGAAATTGAAATATTTATTTACATGAAATAAATATTTATTTGACCCAAATAAAATTTATTACTCACAACAATAATTTAATTGGCCATATCCAAATAAATCTAAATTATCTTTTCTTCAGTGTACAGTTAATGAATTCAACATATTCAAGTACAGTAAAATTACTTAATAGTAAGGTATTTTTACATTATTTTGCGTTTATTTTTTACCTTGTATGTACGTAAGAAATTGTTCAAAAGAGCATGTTTGCAAAATTTTTTTTTTATTTGTAAGCTAGTCCTTTTTATGTAAAAAAAAATAATTTTTATAAAAATAAAAATACATTTTTGTTAAACTGTAGGTAATATTAAAAATTAACACATTAAAATTTAATGGTTTCTAGACATTACATGTTTGATACAAACTAAACCAACCGTAAAATTAATGCAATTCAAAAAAACTAGTCCAGTCAAATAACGAAAAATTCCTACGTTAAATTGCAATAAATGTACACGGGCTGATATTTTAAAGGGTAGTAGTGGATAGTAACAAAACACTCCTGTTAGTTTTTCACTGGGTGATTTGCATAAGGGGTGTCCGCTATCTTGAATTTTAGGAGTGAGTGCGGTTATCTCGCTAAATATGCATCTTAAGATAAAAACGCATATAACCAATTTTGTTAAGAAGAAAATTTTCAACAATTTTTGTTTAGATCATTTTTTTAATATATTAATAAAAATCGAGTTATAAATATTAAAAAATGGCCATGTTGGGGGTGAAATTGGTTTTTTGATTTTTCAGCAAAATTATTTATCGCAGAATAAAAGTGGTTATGAACTGGTAGCTCTTGAAATTCTCTATAAGTTTTATACATTATGTATTTTGTTACAGTTACAGTGGGCGTGAAAGTCGAGTTGCTCCCTGTTTAACCGTACCAAAGCACCTATGAAAATTTATAATATATGAAACTTATAGAGCTACAAGTTTGCTCATAACCATATTTTCCGATAAATGATTTGGCTGAAAAATGGAAAAAAACAATTAACTCGATTGTTATTAATATATTAAAAAATGACCCAAACAAAAATTGTTGGAAATTTCCTCCTTAACAAAATTGGTTATATGCATTTTTATCGTAAGATGCATATTAAGCAACTCACCCCTAAAATTCAAGATAGAGGACACCCCTTACGCAAATCACCCGGTGAAAATCTAACAGGAGTGTTCTGTTACCATCCACTACTACCCTATGAAATATCAGCTCGTGTACATTTATTGCAATTTAGATTTATTATTTGACTGGACTATAACTACTAAGCAGAATATATTTACTATGATAGTAAATAAGTAGTTTTAGTATATCAATTTTTTTTAATAATTAGGTTAACTATTTAAAATGTTATAAAACAAAAGCCGCTAAAAAACAACACACTTTTGTTTTATTTTCAGGGACCATTGCGAAAACTCAGATTAATATCGCTATATCAATTAATATAATCTCATGGTATTGTTTAACATTTGACCAAACCCAGTGTTTTGTTAACACAATTATAATTCTCGTACTCCTAATTTTACTACAAGATTTTTTTTTGCAATTTTAGGAGATATTGTTTTCTTCATGCATGAAAACCTAAACATAATTATTATTTTTAAATTCCAAATAACAATAAAAATAAAAACATATCTACTCTTGGATATATTTATTATATTATTCACAGCGCCAGCGCTAGAATAATATAATACGGTAAAAAGTCCGTCTGTCCGTCCATCCGTTTGTCTGTCCGATGTCACGATTTTTGTAGACACGATAACTCAAGAACGAATAATCCGATCTTATTGAAATTTTCAGCAAAAATCAAGTTCTATAAGGGAATGATATCTATTGGTTTTGAAAGTAATCTCCCCAAAAACAAAAAAGTTATGGGCGGTTATACTTTTAAAAAAATCGAAAAATCCGGAAAGAAAATTCTGATTAAAGTAATTTTTCAGGAAAAATTACTTTTATTATAAGGATCAATTCTACTAAAAAAAAAATAAAAAAAAATTGAAAAATTTTGAAATAAAGTTTTTTTTTAACTTTTTTTTTTGATTTTTTTTTAATTATCTTTTTTTTAATGTAATATACTCTTTTTTTAATGTAATATATTTTTTTTTAAATGTAATATGTAATTATATATTTTTTTAAGTATTTGGAAAATGCAATATACCATTTACTGTGAATAATATATAATGGAATGCGTAGCATTACATATCTTCACGGCTTGTTTACCTTTAGCTCAATTAGAGATCTGACCTGCTTGTCCCGTGGGCCCAAGCCATGGCGCGCCAATGTTATTAAAAAAATATATATCCAAAACTTTAGTTATTACTAAAGTTATGATCAAGGTTATGATATAAATTTTAACAGAGAAGCAGACTGACGAACCAGTGCTATTGATTAAAATACACTGTCCAATAAAACAACTTTTCCATTTTTCACCTCCGCGCGTTAAATGGATTTTTTATAGTCAGATTCAGTTTTAGCAACCTTAAAAATATACCAATTTTCACGAAAACTACCCCCCGCCTCTTAGGGGGTGGGTTAGATTTTTTTTATTATCAGATTCTCTTTCAGAAACCTTAAAAACCCCAAATACCAATTTTCACAAAAACTGCCCCCACCCTTCAGGGGGTGAAATTAGAAAAATTATATTATAAGATTCAGTTTTAGCGACCTTAAAAACCCCAATATATAAATTTTCAAGAAAACTACCCCCGGCCCCTCAGGGGGTGGAGTAAGAATTTTTTTATTATCAGATTCACTTTCAGCAACCTGGAAAACCCCAATTTACAAATTTCGAAGAAAACTACCCCCCGCCCCTTTGGGGTGGAGTTAGAATTTTTTTATAACCAGATTCACTTTCAGCAACCTCAAAAACCCAATATATCAATTTTCACAAAAACTACCCCCCACCCCTCAGGGGGTGAAATTAGAAAAAAATTATTATCAGATTTATATTCGTCGACCCCAAAAACCCCTATATACCAATTTTGACGAAAATATTGAAAATATTTACCCCCTCACCCCCTCGGGGGTGAATCTGATAATAACATTTTTCTATTTCAGTAACCTCAAAAACCCCTATATAGCAATATTTAAATTTTTCTAAAAAAATGTATTTTTCTCCATTTTGCCCCCATGCAGTAAGCCCAATGTTCACCAAAAACAATCACGAGCGAGAACTTTTGGTAACATACCTGTGTACCAAATTTCAAGTCTCTAGTTTAAAGCATTCTTAAGTTATCGTGCACATAAAATTTCCCGGACAGACTTATTTGACCGATCGACTGACGATTTTTTTTTGGCTCGAAATTGATTTATATCGACAAAAAACGTCATAAAACGCAAAAATACGCAAAAAAATTGAAAATATTTGCACAAAATTTTGAAAATTTTGAAAATGGGAAAGAAAAATGCTATCTGTCAAAAATTATAATTTCTTTAAATGAAAAAAAAATATATATATTTCGCAAAATTACCAAACGAAAAATAAACTCTTTCGATATCTATAATTAAGATTAAACATTAAAAATTCGTTTTTCAAAAAAGATCTTTTTTTTTTAATTTTATTTTTTTTATTATTTAAGGTGGAGTGGGGTAAGAGTAACGGCAAGAAGAAATTTAAAAAATTAGCCGGGACTAAATAAGCATTAACAGGGCAGTACGTATATTTTTGTAGGTAACCTGGGGGGTTAGAAAAACAGTAGTAACAAGTTTTTGAGTAATTTTATAATACAATTTTTTAATCTAAAAAAATATTTTACCATGTCGTGTGGTTACACTTTCCCCGCCGTTTGGGGCAAGTGTAACCACGGCTGGCCGCAGACATATAAAAACTTGGTGTATGTTACGGAGGTAAGTGTAACATAGTCTAAGAATTTAGCTTTCATAAAAAAATCATATTTTTATCTCTCATAGCAAAAAATATATAAACTTTATTGTATATATATCTACAATTATAAAACCATTTCATTTCAATTTAAAATCTGAAACAAAAGAAAACCTATAGAAAACCTATACTAAACTAAAAAACCTATAAAAAACATATACTCAAGTTATTTAAAAATGGAGTCACACTTACCCCAGGGCACCAGTTACACTTGCCCCTTCTATGGATTTAGGAGGGGCAAGTGTAACCAGTAATTTAAAATTTTAAGGCTTGGTCGTGGACAATATTTAATTCCAAAAATGGAATTCTGGTCAAAAACTACCCAATATGACACAAAATATTTTAAATAAACCCTAACAATAACGCTTATAAAAAATCAATAAAAGTAAAGGCCTCATTTGATATTCTACACTGATAAAAGAGTTTATTTGCGTCAAATAAATATTTGGTTGGATATGGTCAATTAAATTATTTGGTTGGGACAAATAAATTTTATTTGAGTCAAATAAATATTTAGTTCATGTAAACAAATATTTTAATTGCAAAATGATTTATTAATGGGAACAAAATAATTTATTTGGCAGAAATAAAATTTATTTGACTCACATAAAGTTTATTTGTCCCAACCAAATATTTAATTGGCTATATCCAACCAAATATTTAGTTGACGCAAATAAACAGTTTTATCAGTGTAGTTAAAACGCATGCCCGACGAAAAAAAGTTATTTCTTTCCGTGTGCTCATATCTGCTAAAAAAAAACATGAATTAGGGGCTGTCCATATATTACGTAAACCAGTTTTGCAAAAAAAATTGACCCCCCCCCCTGTGTAACAAACTGTCACATTTACCAACACCCCCCCTCTCCCCCCTGTGTAACGCGTAACAATATAAAAATTTGTATTTTTTTTCTAACATAATATGTTATAAGATATTATCTTGATACAGAATTCCGCATAAGACGGTAAAAAGACAGTGTAAAAATGATACATATTTATTATAATAATACATATAGCACTTAATTTACTTAAACGAAAAAATCACTCAAACTTTAAAAAAATATTCATAACCAATATCACACAGGGAAAAAATACTAGGTACCTCTTTTTACACTGAGTGTCACATATAACACGTATATTGTTTATGCACAGGTACACAAAATAGTACACACATTGGTGTTCTGTGAGTACACATTCCGCGCGAAAATGTATCATCGCTGATTATTCATCGGCAAGATCACGCAAGAACAGGGCCGGCAGATTTTTTTTTAATATCAATGTCAACAGGTTTTTTACTGATTACAATATTATTTAAATATCCATAGTTTCGTCAATTTTTCTGTGAAAACGGGAATTATGGGCCACTAAATAGTAATTTATGTTGAAATAAAAATACATCTGCCAAGCTTAGGAAATAAACATTAAATTTATTAAATTCCGTTACGTAACGTTTACATATTTTTTCTGAAAATTATGCATTATACCATGGTATAAATGGTACCATTTACTGTGTATATAATGTGTATATAATGGAATGCGTAGCAATACATATATCTTCACGGCTTGTTTAAAAATTAAAAGTTTGTTTTTGATTAGCGGATTCTTTAAAAAAAAACTAAATAATAAAACTGGGTTAATAATCTTGTCTTTAAATATAAATAAAATAGAAATTAGCGAGGGAATATTAGCTATAATATAATTTATAGCTAATGATAGACTCGATCTATTAGACCGTCCATTATTTCACGGCTTATTAGTTACTTAAATTAATTAGGATGATCTGCATATTTTTTTGCTTCAGAAGATATCGTAATAACCATAAAATTGCAAATTACTGTATTTAACCTAGGGGGAGGACATATGTGTCCCAACTGGTACCTAATGTGTGGTAGGTAGGTAACATTATACTGGCATGTATAATTATTTTATTATAATTATTATTTTTTTTTTTGACTTTAGGATGGAGTTTTACACGCAGAAGACGGTTTTTGAAATAATTAACAAAAATTGTTAATTATTTATTTTAATTATTTAATGTTTAAACATATGCAAATTTAAAATAGGATATTTAGCCGAACGGTTTAGCGCGTCAACTTGAAATACCATTAGATCATATATACATAGATGCGCCTTGAGTCCACGTCAAACCGAAATATTTTCATTGCTATATCCAGGTAGATTTCACCTTCCCTCTTCTGGTCACCACCCACCGCTATAGTGGTTTGTTGACAAATATGTTATACTTCACCTCCTCGAAACCTCACCGCTATAGTGGTTTGTTTACAATTGGCTGTGTATATGTTCTACATAAAACAAATCAACATTAATGCCATATCTATGTATATATGATCTAATGAAATATCTGACATGCCGCGGCGCGCTCGCTAGCGTAACTTCCATTCTCACTCGCGACAGGTGACACAGACACTCCCTATAAACTGGTTCTAAAGTCAGTTAAAGCCGGTACTTCCCTCTATTACTAGCTTGCACAAGTCCTGGACTTTATTTATAAAAAAATAAAACTTGTATGTTAATAAAAAAAAAATAAAAAAAAAGTACTAAAAAAAATTTTAAATGACTTTTTTCGAGATTTTTTTTTAATATAAACTGTTTTTTTAGATCCAAAAATTAAAAAAAAAAATAATTTTACAGTTTCCGACGAAACCGGAATTGCAAAAAAAAAATATTTTTTTTATGCCATTTTGTAGCCATTGTTTAGAAATAAAAGCTATAAAAAGATGCTTTGATCGAATTGAAATCAACCTAATTTTAGGGGGTGCCAATGGACTGAAACTCAGCCGGTATATGTGTATCTTTATGTGGATGCCAAATTTCAAGATTATGGCTAATCTGAAAGAGGGTATAAATTGCAGACGAAAATGCTTCTTTGGTTGCGACCAATAACTTAGACTATACATATATTATATAGTATGTATATTATATAGTATGTAAGTATATAAGCATCTTCTAAATTAGCAAAAAATCAAAAATAGGCAATTTTTACCTCTAAAATAGTTTATATTGCAAACTGTAAGCGACAATATCGTCGGCTTACAAGTAAAAGGCACTAAGTCACCTTTTTGCAAAAATGGGATTTTAATGGTACTGTAATTAATTTTTGATCATCTATGTATAGGTAAACCGAACTAACTTCTAGGTGGACTGCCAAGGGAGTTACCCACTCTACAAAACGCACCAATTTGATTTTGATTAAAATTTTATCTGGCAATAGGCACTGTCACTTAGTGCACTTAGTGCGTTTTACTTGTAGATTATTTCAAATATTTCTGCACTAAGCGACTTTCTAAAAAGAGGTAATTTATAAAAATATGATTGCTTGAATCACTTATATGATAAAATATCGCGTAATATGTACCAACGATTTAAGAGCAAAATAAAAAAAAATCTATCGATTAGTTTTTTTTAATTTAGATTTTTTTAATAAAAATCTGCACCTGTTTAATTATTTGTCTATATCTCAGCTATTTCTAATTATGTAATAAAAATATTATTAAAAATAAAATAAAGACTGCTTAATTTTCAACAAAAGAAGTAAATACCATTTTTTTAAATCTTTTACCGTTTTGTCACAATATGCGATTCAAGTTTAAAGTAAAAAAAAAGGGTAAATTAATCTTTACATTTATTAAAAATTATTTAAGGAGGCTTATCATAATATTATTTTAATAAATATAAAGATAAACTTTTTTGTTCAAAACCTTCTTTTAAAAATCTAGTTTAGTTAATTTATCTCTTGTTTTCTACTTCATAGTTATAAATTACGTTTAATTTTATGTTTGTTTTTAACCTCTTCTGCTTAATTAAGCATCCCCTAAGTCCAGGACTTGTGTGGGCTAGTAGTAGAGGGAACCACCGGCTTTGATTGACTTTCGAACCAATATATCTAGGGAGTATGCCTTCGCCAAATTTCAGTTATTAATTAAGGCAATCGGCGCCATTGAGGTTTGAACGATCATTAGCTCAATGTCAATGCTTTATCTATGCCTTAGACCGCTGAGCTAATTAATAGAAGGGTTTTAATTTTAAATAGTTGTTTTTTATATTATTTTACTGACTTAGTGTTCTTTACTTGTTAGCCGACGTCGTGGGCCTACAAGTAAAAGGCACTAAGTCCATGTCTTTTTTCAAATTTAGTTGAATTAAACTACTTCAATTTTTCTTTATTTAACTGCAAATGGAACATTATTATGTCCAAACATGTCATTGCAATTTGCGGTAGTTCTTTTTCAAAAACAATTATTACAAAAATTAAAAAACAACAATGAAAGTTAAATTTGTCAATATCTCAAAACCATGTTTTTAGACTTAGTGCTCTTTACTTGTAAGCCGACGATATATTCCCCTTTCTGGCGGGTCCAAATTTAAGCAATTGTTGCTAAATTACACATCCTTGTCCAGCATGAATGACTTATTGAGTCATCCCAATATACACAAGGCCGCTATAACGTGTTCTGGGATTTAATATAGGTATCATGTTCCCCAGTAATTTAGTTTCAAATTTTTTATTTTTATTAATCATTTAGAGATTCCTAACCTCGATCCTAACATTGGCCTCTAAATTAATAAATTGCCAAGATTTCAACAACCGGATCTTGTAAGGTGTCCAAAATTATTATTTAAATAATTAAAAGAAATTACTATCTAGATCTTGTTAAATAATAAAACACTTTCAAAAAAATGTATGTGTGTATTTATATAAATAGTAGGTTTGGACTTACCAAAATAAATAGTTTATAAATTTATTTTTAGCTACCTCTCCAAAAGAAGAAGTTTTGAAAAGAAAGTTTTTGAGATTTTGAGCTTTCTTTTACATATCGAAAAACCCATTTTTGCATGCCCATTCATCGTTCCTTCTGACTGTGAAGACGCGTTCATCTTTTTGTTTGTGTTTTTTTTTCTTTTAAAATAAGGGTAATTTGATAAAACATGGAACATGAATTCAGCGATTTGGTTCATAATTATTAATTCATTTACGACTCTACAATATATTTCTGGGAAACATCAAGATGGGCAGTAAACAAGCACTGAAGACCCTTTAAATTTCCTTCAATTTTTTTTATTTATTTATTTATTTATGTGTTTATTTATTTATTTATTTCAGAATCATACAGTCATGAAAAGGCCCAAATATACTTCTGGCTTGTGCTAGGGGCCCTCCGATAATTAAAAAAAAATCAAAAAAAAAATAAATTTATAGGCGGAAATGGCTATCTTTATTTTCGTATTTTATCTTGCTCCATTTTCCAGAATTCTTTTATAATTTTAGGATTCTTTTACTTGAATTTTAAAAGAATAGTATATTCTATAACTAGTATGGAATAGACAATATTCCACGCTAGCGGAAAGTTTTTCATACGAGCCGGCAGGCGAGTATGACAGTCCCGCGAGCACGGAATGACTATTCCATACGTGTTGTAGACTATACTTTTTCTTTGACTGCAAATATGAAACACTGTATGGCTTTAAACTGCGGACAAGGTTAAAAACAATATTTTTTGTGACTCGACATTGCAAATGCAACAAAACACATATTTTTAAATAAAGCAATTAATGTTATTTAATAATTTTATCAAAACAGTACTTAAAAAAGATTTTTATTTAATTTTAGCACATATTTACAAATTATAATGCAAAAATTGAAGGTTATGTCAGATTGTTGTGACTGATATCAGGTTTAAATATTTAACAATAGATGGAGCAGCTTTAATTTTTTCAACTAAATTGATAAAAACTGGTAAAATATTAAGAAAAACTAATAAACTTTATGTAATTTTAACGCAAAACTTTAAATTGCATATAATTATTCAATATTTCATGGTAAAATATATATTTTTTTGCTAATTTTGCTACAGTTTTCTTTACTTTTATAAACAAGAGATGACACTACATGTGCTCATTCTAACACTTGATACGGAATATTCATACAGTATCTAGAACTAGAATGGATTAATTCTGTGTTTAAAAAGTGTGTGTATTTGCTTACATTCGTAGAAAAAAATTATTTGATATTTAATTACATCGAAAATAAAATTACCTAAAAAAGGTCGCACGTTCGGTAAGGGTAAGATTTCCTCGATATATTACCTCCAAAGCTTCCTCCAATTTGTAGTAGAAAAAACTATTAAACTATTTAGTACTTGAAAATGCTAAAAATGCATGTGTGGAGATCTAGCTAAAAAAAAAAGTTTAAAGAACTTTTGTTTGGGCGAATTAAAGACATATATTTTTTGATATCTCTGTTAATAACGCCACAAATTGAGTAATTTTTTTAGCGTGAAACACCCAGTATACAACGCAAATTGTAAAATATGAAACGGGTACCTTTTCTAGACGGGTGGATAAATGAGGAAGTTTATAAAATAAGATATCAAATTAACACTTTTCCTGTATTTTTGGACCATATCCTTTTGTTTTTTCTTCGTAGCTTTATCGAATTGTTTTTCTGGCCGCAGCATTATCAAAAATTTATTAAAACAAAAATTAATTTAAATTAATTTTACCTATGATTGAAATTTACTACTGTCAAAATTTGACATCTAATTAAAAATTTAAAAATATATCAAAATTTATTAAAATGCCTATGTCTCAGAGACTAATAGTCCTACGATAAAAACGATCACATATGTTTTTGTAGGGAATTAAACATTATTTTCATTTGTGCAAAAAAATGTCCTACTACACTAATAAAACAGTTTATTTGTGTGTACAAAACATTTGGTTAGATATGGCCAATTGAATTATTTGGTTGTGACAAATAAATTTTATTTCTGTCAAATAGACTATTTTGTTCCCATTAATAAATGATTTTGAAATTAAAATATATATTTTCACTCAAATAAAATTTATTACTCGCAACCAATTAATTTAATTGCCCATATACAAATAAATTGAAATTATCTTTAATATTAGTGTATAAATAATAAGTGAGATATGACTGAAAATTATAGTTTTTGTCTATTTTGCACCCCTTGCCCTACGCTAATGTTAACCATATTTGATGTGACGCGAACAAAAAAGGTCGTGAATGGTTTGGTGAAAGAATGTTTTAAATCGCACATTCCGTTTAAAAGTAATAAGGTTTACATACAGACAGACATTTTTTCAGCACCCAATTTTTTCACATCTTCTCGACGTTTCATGAAATTCTTAAAACAAAAATGCAAAAAATATAAATTAAAAAATGTCAAAACACGGTTAGGTGTTATCCGACGTATTAGTGGCTAGCCATCGACGCACAATGTCAATTAGACACAGTCAATAAAAATTAATTAAAAAACTATTCAGGTACGCCTTTGATTTTACACCGTAATGACGCCACTCATTGTAACGGTTGAAAAGGCTTATTTATTCCTATTATAGAGGTACCTTCGAAATATTCTTATAAAGCAATTTAAATTTAAAAATACTGCTAATTAATATTTTCGTAACTCCATGTATGCATGTTACATGCATACTTGAACCGGGAATAATAGTCTGGGAAAATAAGATATAATTTTCACTGAATTTTGCAAATAAGAAACTTGATGAGGTCTCCTGATTTAACCCGGTTATCTGCAATAATTTGGAAATTATTTTATAACAGGATCATCTTGCTTTCCCCTACAAATAAAAAATATTCGAGTTAGGGTCCCTGAATTAGTTTGACAGTTTCGAATTGATGCTTGAGTTAAAAATTCAAGGCTGGGCAGACAAAAAAACTGACAGGTAGAATTGAGAACAACTCGCATTGAGAAGTTAATAAAAAAAATATTTTTTTCTACGATCTAATATTTCTACAAAAACAAATGAAGTTTTCAGACTTCAAAATAACCTATTTCTTAGTATTTTACTTTTTTGCTCGTTACCATGACAGCAAACAGAAAAGTGATTTTTTTCTCGTGCACAGTTTAGGCAACCGGCATGTTAATCGTAAAAACATCTGTTACTGACAGCTGTCAGCCTGTAAGTTATATGCGACAAGATGTTGGTCCGCCATTTTTTTTAATATAAAATTGTTATTTATTTTGAATCAAATCTCAATTTCGTGTGCTAAATATTTGTGTTCTATATATTTGTTGTTACGAAGGAATTATGGAGAGTTACTGTGATTAGGATTTTACACCAACAGATTTGCAGAAAAAATTGTGCTACGACCTTGTAAGAAATTTATTTATTTATTTTAGATCGTAGAAAAAATGTTGTTTGTATTACCAGCGCAAAATGTGATTTCTGCTTTCGAGTGATTGCTGATTTAGGCTAGACGCCTCGATCAGAAAATTCCACGCTCAAGCAGAAATCAATCATTTTACGCTTTTAATACAAAAATAATTATTTTTTATGAATGGTAAAACTTAATAAGATTTATCTTGGAATTTTAAATAAATAAGAATCAACATAAATCGTATACAATGTTTTTTCTTATTTTTCAGTTTAGGCAGTGATATCTTGCGTTCCATTTTATTGTTTTTGCTGATTTTTATTTAGTTCGTAAGGATTCAGAACGAAAAGTTTGAAGGTACAGAATTTTCTAACAGCTTATTTTAACTAATCACAAACCGCGATACAGTGTGGTAAGTTATTTTAAGTACCTTTGAGATCGCTGGATAGCGAATGGATATTGGTCTCGCCATATTGTTTTTTATTTTTGTGCCAGGATTAATATTCTCTTAAAGATTTAAATCATGAAAAGTCTCGTGAAAAGTGGTTTGACTTCATAGTTTAATATAGCCACTTGAAGTGGGCTTTATTTGTTCTTTGGCTTTTGGTCTATTTTGACTTTTATTTGGTGGGTGGGAAAAGCTGACTTTATTTAATAAAGTATTTTGGTCACTGAACTTGTCGTTGGGTAAAAATATATCTCATCAAATATAACACAAAATTCAGTCTTACATTTCCCGAACTATTGTATGGTATTTAACGGTAGATTCACCAATTTATCACAAATCATGCTTATATGAAAAGAAAAAAAACATGCTTATATGAAGAAAAAAATATTAACGTAAAAAAAAAACATATCGAAAAAAGTCAATTCGAAGTTCATTCCGAGAAGCGAAGCGATATATTTAGGTTTAAATATTTACGGGATGTACGAATAATCCAGCAATAAATAATATTCTTTCCCAGTGCTGGTGTAGGTATTACTTACACTGAAAAAGCTACCTTAACCTTAACTTCATATAAGATATTTAAAAATACCACTGAAAAAAAAAACTGTTTACTTGCGGCTCATATGCAAAAATTACCGCTCGCTCAGAATATTCTCTGTTGCATACTAGTTATAGAATAATGATCTACTTTGGATAACCAGGGTATCTATTCTGGTTTCGTGCGGATTTTTTCCGCTTAATATTTCAGTGAATATGGCCGGAGCTAAACGGTCTAGGCCAATCACTTTATCAGAAGAACTACTATGAAGTTGGCTTTTATCGGTGAGTAAAAATCACCGAAATGAGAATAGCAACCCAAATCAATAGCCAGGGCCATAGTTATGGAGGGGGGATGGGGGGGAGCGTCCCCCTCACCCATTTTGAAAAGTTGTAAAATTTGTATATTTCACTGATTCAAAATAAAAGTTGTATATTTTATGGATTGAAAAAAATATTAAAAAGTTGTGTATTTCATTGATCCATTGTATCTTTTATGGATTCAAAGTACAAAAGTTGTATATTTTACAAAAAAAAGTTTGCACTGCATATTATTGCAGGGATTCAGACAAAAGTCGTATATTGCAGGGATTCAAAATACAAAAGTTGTATCTTTCACGAAAAGGTGACGACCTTTTTTTTTTAGTCATTAACTTTTTTGTTGGGGAAAAAAGTTGTATTTTTAGGCTAAAAAACTTGTAATTTTTGACCTTCTCCCCCCCTCACAAAATCTTCTTCGCTACGGCCCTGTCAATAGCTATACGGACTATTTTCTTAGCTTTCAAGTCAACGTATTTTTAGATGTGGTAGTTCTCTGAAAAAAAAAATGATCTGGTTGAGGCAAACAATAGTTAAATATGGAATTATTATTTTGGTTGCTGCAACCAGAAATCTGGTAAGGGCAACAAGATAAATTTTTGTGCTTAACACATCCTTAAAATCTTAAACAAAAAAGTGTTGGTCCCTATTAGACGTTCTTTCAGTATATTTGGCATACGAGCCGCAGGCGAAGATGACGGTTTCGTAAGCGTAGAATGTCTATTCTGTACGTGTTATAGGCTCTACTTTTTTTTTCGGTTGGAAATTTGAGACATTTGATGGGTTTAAACCAGCGGAGTAGATTAAAGAAGATTCTTGTTACTAAATATTGTAAATGCTATATAAAAGATATTTTGAAATATAGCACATTTTTTTCTTATATTTTGTTTTATTAAGAAAAAATAAAAACGATTGGTCTGTCGGTTGGATACTAGTATTAATAAAACTCTTTAGGTTATACTAGGCTATAGTAGTTAAAAAATAAAATAGACCAATGACAGATTTGAGCCAGAAAATTATGTTTTCTCAGCCATACTAAAAAGTGGGTGTAAAATTAAGGAAAAATATAAAGATGAAGTTAAAAAATTCGTATTATTTAGACCCAGTTTTATACTAGAAAATATAACTGAATATTTAAATTTATCCTCTTTTGCGATTACGATGTAGTCTAAAATTAAGTTTTAGAATAACAATATTATTTTAAAATTACGGTATAAAATTCTACAAAATTTTGCAATTTCTTTCAAAATTCTGGTACACCACTGATAAAACTGTTTATTTGCGTCAACTAAATATTTGGTTGGATATGGCCAATTAAATATTTGGTTGGGACAAATAAACTTTATGTGAGTCAAATAAATTTTATTTCTGCCAAATAAATTATTTTGTTCCCATTAATAAATCATTTTGCAATTAAAATATTTGTTTACATGAACTAAATATTTATTTGACTCAAATAATATTTATTTGTCCCAACCAAATAATTTAATTGACCATATCCAACCAAATATTTAGTTGACTCAAATAAACTCTTTTATCAGTGTACCGATAACTGGTAATTAAATTGCAGGAAATATTTTTTACAGTGTAGGTCAATATATAAAATATATAAAAAAAAACGTAGATTAGATTAAAATAATAAATTTAACATTTGCAATTCTTTTGGGTCCTGGCTTTATAGATCTACTCTACACTGGCTTATAATATACTGTTTTTTAGAAGCAAGTCTAGAATTAAGAAAGAACCAAATCTAGTATTACTTACATTTTAAAATTAATATGTTCGCTGTTAGTTGTTTCTTAAGAGATGCCTAAGATAAGGTAGGCCACTCATTATTCAGCAATTAATTGATACAATCAATTTGATATACTTATTAAATATGCAACTACCAGTTAAACCGACGCCTCTGAGCTTGCAGCGAGCAAGTTGCAAGTAATTTTGCTGTACAAACAATCATGCCAGTATACAGTGTAATGCTTCACTTTTATAGTAAACTCTTTGGAAATTATTTTTTAATTTATACATTTAAAAATTCTATTGGCTGCTTTCTTTTTTTGGGCTTTGCCTATCACGAAACTTGCCTGATTTAAGATTCTTAAATGATTGTTATAATAAATAATAAATAATAATGCAACGTTAGTAAATACTACTAATTTTTTGCAGGCGCGCCAATCCCCCCCCCCCCCAATTATGCTCCAGTTGGTAAAATTGAGTGGTAGATTTCGGAAATTGGGAGAATAGTTGGGAAAATTGAGGGTACAGTTGTTTTTTTTTACTCTAGTTGGGGAAATCGGAGTACAGTTGGGAAAATTGGAATAATATAGTTGGGTATTTTTTAGATGTGAGTTGATTTTCAGTCAGGAGTAAAGCTTTTTTTACCAGTTGGGAAAATTGGATACGGTTGGGTATTTTCTAGAGGTACTCAACCTTTATTTTAGTCATCAAAAATTTCGGCAGGGGTTTTTGTTTTTTAGGAGTTGGAGTTATAAAATCGCTTCGGAACCAAAAACCCCTGATTGTGTGATGTTAAGGTAGGTGAGCCAATTATTGCCATATTCCTAATATTGCCATCTTTTTCTTAAACTTGTTAGTTTGTCCTCTGTGTGGCACTTTCAGTGTATCTGTTATATTGAAAAGATGCGTGTAAATATCATGCATCTGTATCCAGTTGGTAATGTTGTACGCAACAACGCAGTTCGTGTTTCTTGCTCTTTCACAATTAAAATTTCTAAAATTGTGCTGACTATCACAAGCAGGGTAGCATCGTTTATTGCAGGGCAAGAACTTAATAAGGTAGGCACAAACATTCACTTTCTTGGCATATATTGTCGTTACGTAGCTGTGTTCCTAATATTGTCATTCGAAGTAGTTGACAACAAAAATATCATAAAAACAAAAAACAAAAAGAAAAGAAAGTAAGGAAGAAATCAGAAAGTTCTGAATCTTGGTTCTACTGTTTATGCGAAGAGAATCGCCAGGCTGATATGAGATTGTAATCGATACATACATGAAGAGTGCGTGGGGTTTAATAAAAACAAAAAAATATATAATTATAAAGTGCTCAAATTGTACCTAAAAATGACTGAAATTGTTATTGTGCCAATATTTTCTTAGTTTGTTCTTTACTATTATTGCTAGTACTTTGGCAATATTTGTAACATGGGTTCCTAATATTGTCAGTATGCAATCTTGTAAAAAAAAAACAATAATATATTAATATATATTTTTTGAAGCTCTTGCAATTTGTTTATATTTTATCCATTAGAATAAAAATATGTTTATTGTTAATGTAGTAAAGTTTTAGGTGATTACAAATAAATTTAAATGCAGTAAAAAATAAAATGTCTTAACATGGCAATATTTGGCTTACTTACCTTATATATCGTCTATAGTGATATTAGGTTAAGAACCATAGCTCCGTAGTGCACAATGTGCACTGTCATGTACTGCAGCGCGTTGTGTTATTGTATAAGGTAACGGTTTCTGAGTGTAAGTAAGTATTAGGTTTTCCCAATTTAGGCTTAATATACTTGTCGAATAAACCTTAAACAAAAAAAAATATATAAAAAATATTACTTTCCTAAAAATATCTTATATAAAATAGGAATTGTTGGGAAATAAATATTTTTTATTTTTACACCTAAAAAAGCTTATTAAAATCGATGAACCTAATTGTCTTTTATTTGTTTAGATATCTATTTCTGCAGACTTCATGAAATATTTCATTAGACTTAATTTTCAAGTAGTACCTATAAATGCAACGTGCAAAAAGTACTAAAAACCCGGAGACTCTAACGGTCGGTGAGAACAGTAACTTTGAAGAAAATTGTGATCTACTACAATAATAATTGTTGTAAAATTATTTTATACAAATACTTGGATGTATCTACGTTAGAAAACAATTTGGAATTTTTTTTTTTAGTTATCCCGCTGAAACTCTTGGGTTAGTAAAAAAAATTATATTTTTTATTGCTTGTTTTACGTTTCTGCCGTTTTATAACCAAAAAATATAACTTCCTTAAGAAAATCTTTTTGATTGTATGATAAAACTGTACAAAAAAAAATTTTTTCGGCATAGGCTGAAAAGTAAAATAGTCGACTTTAATTGGTTGATTGATTTTGAAACTGTTGACATTTGAATTCTAACCTCAAAGTTTTCAAAAATGAAAGGGTATTTATTAATATATTACAATCGAATAAGAAATAGTGACTGATACACGGACGAAACCTGTTTTTAGAGCGATTACGGTTGCCAACCTCGCTCTCCGAGTTCGGAAGGTAATTTCCGAATGGCCCTAAAATAGTTATTTTTGTAATAAGAGCGCAAAATGACTGATTTCTGCTTGAGCGTCGAATTTACTGATCCAGGCTTCACGCGAAAGCAGAAATCACATTTTGAGCTCGTAATACAAACAACATTTTTTCTATGATCTAAAATAAATATATAATTAAATTTCAGACAGTAAGTTACCTTATAAGGTCGCAGCACTTGAGTACAATTTTATGCAAATCTGTTGGTGTAAAAGTAAAATCCTAATCATAGTAACTCTTCATAATTCCTTCGTAATAACAAATATATAGCACACAAATATTTAGCACAAGAAATTGAGATTTGATTCAAAATAAATATATATTAAAAAAATGGGGGACCAACATCTCGTCGCATATAACTGACATATAACTGACAGTCGTTTTACGATTGACATGCCGGTTGCCTACACTGTGCGCGCGAAAAAAATTACTATTCTGCTTGCTGTCATGGTAACGAGCAGAAAAGTAAAATACTAAGAAGTAGGTTATTTTAAAGTCTGAAATAGTTATTTATGGTACTAGTGGGTAAAGTAATATATTGCCCATGAGAAAATTAACCTGCGAGGCGCCAAGCAGGTTAATTTTCGAGAGGGCAATATCGGTTTACCCATGAGTGCCATACAAGGTTTTATCCAATAAATAGCTTAGGAATTCATATTTTAATTAAAAAATTTAATGACATTTACAAGAAAATTATTTGACAAGTGACAGTTGAGTGGGTAAAATAAATAATTATCCACTCAATAAAGTAAAAGCCACGCAGGGATTATTACTGAGTTTATCTATTTTAAATAAAGCTGGTAATTGTCTTATTATCTGTATGTATTGGATAAACTTAATTTGTTTTTGTAGAAATGTTAACTTTTCTATTAGATTGTAGAAAAACAGTGTTTTTGTGCTTTTATCATAAACGACAATAGTTAGATAAATAAATAAAAATAAATAGATAAATTTTGTTGTGTACTAATGAGTCAAGTAATAGGTACTTTTCTTACATTATTAAGAAGAGTATAATAAAAGTACATGCATGAACTGAACAATGACAGTTCTTGCAACTCGTTGCTACAACGGCTCCAACAATCTTGTTTATAAATTTATGCATATCGAATGTTCCCTCACAAAGTAATTTAAAATTCAATATTACTGCCAATCAATATTTTAATAGGCCCATGCATCCGAATTTGGATTGCATTTAACGGTACCTACAATATGATAGACCATAACACCGCACAGTGGGATTGCAAACCTATATTTGGTAAAAGTTAATGTTTGAAGTCCGAAAATTTTACTCGCCCACTACAAATGGCATGCCGCGATATGTTGTCAAGATATTAGTTACACTGATAAAAAGGATTTATTTGGATACGCCCAATATTTGTTTGTGAGTAACAAATTTTATTTGAGTCAAATAAATATTTAGTGCATGCAAAAAAATATTTTATTTTCAAAATGATTTATTAATGGGAAGCAAATGGTTTATTTGACAGAAATAAAATTTATTTGTCACAACCAAATAATTTTATTGGCCATATCCAACCAAATATGTTGTTGATACAAATAAAGTGTTTTATCAGTGTAGTTAAGTTAGTTTGTCTGGGACCGCTCTAAGAGGTAGTTTATACCATAATACACTGTTAATAATACATAATAATTTAAATATAATAAATTAATCTTGAAACTCCATCAGCTGACAATCTTTACAATAGAAATTTCATTTTTCATTATATAAGTGCTCTGCATTTTAAAGGTTTTTTTAGACAAGTGTTATTAGTTCATTTTCTTATCTCATCTTGACCAGAATATATTTGTTTTTCTTATTTTCATAATAATATAATATTAATACTAAAAATTTAGATGTGTCTATTTTGACACTTTTTTGAAACTATTGTTTGACACACGGATGTGTGGCTATAGAAAAAATGTGAAGAATGTGTGTTATGACGCTTATGACATAAAGAAGAGAGAGCGCTGGTCGTTCCGTGATACCTCCCCCTTTCATCGGAGCTTTCTTACCGGGTGGTAGATATTAGATTTACAAAATTGTATGCGGCATTTGTGTAATTTTTGAAATTTTAATATTTAGATTTGATTTAACTTAGAATTTATATTTTTTATACAAAGTTATACTACTGTATTCTGAATAATTTTTAGTATATAGAGCAGTCCAAAAGTTATCCCCTCTTAATTTTTGAACGAGTAGACATATTTACTTTAAATTTGGAACACGTAAAGATAATAACTTAAACTATACTATACTAATATTTGTAACTTCCAAAATATAAAGATTTTTTTTAATGGAAAGGGGCATCATATTAAAGCTCATAAAATGTAATATTTTAAATATTTGGCCTATATTATATAATTTTCTTAGACAGTTTTTGAGGGTTTAAAATGAGGTTGAAAATGGGAATTTTCGTCAAAATTTATTTTTATAAATAACACTTCTTGAAAAATGATAAATGTCATAGTAAATAAACGTCAATTATACTTTTAAACAGTTTTAAATTTTAAACGTTTTAATAGGTATAAATAAAAATTAAAAAAAAAATTAAGGAATAAAAATTGCATTTTTTAGCAAAAAAAAAATTAAAGAATAAAAAATATATATGGTCAAATAGAGGATGATGTATCACACGGCACCTCTTTCGATTCAAAAAACTTCCCTTTTATGTCCCCCTGGCCACATTTTAAAAGATAAAAATATGAAATATATACCAAAGGATAGTTTAAGTTTTCTTAATTAAGTTTTTTAAATTAAAAAGTCAATATCTCAACTCGTTCAAAACTCAAGAGGAGGTCACTTTTTGACCTTATAAAACTTTGAAACTCCAAAATAAATTAATTTAAACTACATGCAACTATGTAATTAATTTATTTTGGAGTTTTGGAGTTATATGACATTTATTTAATGATTTTTTTATATAACAGCTATTATTGTACATATATTTTAATACAAAATGTTGCAAAAATATCTAATTACTCGAGAACCAATGAACCAATTTTGCAAAATAAAATACTCTTAAAACCAGAACCAAAATACCTTACAAATAAGGTATCAGGCACTAGGTCCTATTTAAACTTTTATAAATAGCGCTTCACTTTTATGAATAGACGAAAGAAAATTTTTTAATTTTGTGATCCAAAGTTCCCGACCCAATCAGTTTTCTCCGAAACCGTAAAAGTTATGGGCAAAATGTTATTGGGTTTTTCTATGAGGTCACCTAAGCTACAAATTAAGGTGGATTAAAGGTTTTTAGTTTAGTGAAACATGGGCGTAGCGATGGACATTTTTTTAGTTTTTAGTGGCATGTATAGGAAAACTAGCTTAAATCGAATCATATTCTAATTTTATATATTTATCATACAAAGTCTTTAATATACACGCAAGCGTTAGAAAGTTATTTTATAAATAATAATTTTCACCTTAAGTCAACCTATTTTAAACGAAAAAATAAACAGTCGGTGGATCATTTGGTTTAGGTATCAAAAATGTGTCATGTTCAAAAATCGCCTGGGTTCAAATCTCAACAGCGATGCTACTTTTTTTATTAATATTATTTAATTTTTTTTTTAAGTATTATATTTTTGTGATTTATCAATATTTTATTACTTTTATTATACAGGTACTTTGTAGGTTTAAAAAAAGTAGTTTAATCGCTTCTAATAAAAAATTAACAGTCAACACAATTTTAAATTTTAAATTTTTACGACCGCTAAAATTAAAAGAACTTTCACTTTCGGGTTTAGACCGTGTATTTGGATTGTAAGTTTTGGTATTATTACGGAAGATGTGCATAAAAGCCATCAACACTAGGGTTACCCACCAAAATTTTAAATTAAAAAGTTTGGAGGTTTTACCCTCCAGATTTATTCATTGAGGTAGCTTTATAATCCCTGATTTTTTTCAGAATTTTTGAAAAAAAGTAGAGGTCGCTCAAAGCCGTAAATAATTTCTATAGCTTTAGTTTTTTTACGGCACAGGGTCTTCTTTTTAACCGACTTCCAAAAAAGGAGGAGGTTATCAATTCGACGTGTGACTTTGTCTTTTTTTATGTTTGTTCCCGCATAACTTTGGAACGAATGAACGGAATTTGATGAAACTTTTTGCAACTTAAAGAGAGTATTCATGAGGTGTTCCCGTTTTAATTTGACGCTCGGATAATACCGGGTAAGCCGGATAATTAGGATAAACCTATTCATTTTAACCTAATTTCACTTAAAAACGGCTTAATTTTGTTCTAATACCAACCAAATTTTTAGAGAAATATCGGATAACTCGGATAAGCCGGATAACTTGATTAAGGGGTCACTTAAATATTACGGCAGTCTAAAAATCTTTTATATGCCGCTTAACTTGATTCTCTAGACCTGTAAAAAAGTTTTTTAATTATTTTTACACGGCGCGGTATGAAAGGTAGTAAATGGAATTCAGGGCCATTTTTAGTTGGAACTGATTACTATTGCTTAAATTCGGGTTAAGCCATGGGAGTTAAAGGAGGTAAAAACTATGATATTTTGCAACTTTTTGTATATTATTCTTCGACTTTAATTTAATGGAAGAGGGGGTAGTAAGGTATCAAGAGGGCAAATACATTTTTTTAATTAAAAACAAATTTTAATGTTTTTTTCGCTTCTCGAAAAAAAAACAAAAAAAAAACATTAAAAAAAATTAATCAAAAAACTTTTTTTTATTTTAATATTTATTACCCGTTATTTACAATACTTTGGTATGAAATTATAATTATTGTAATATTTTATATAATTTTAGCGGTCGTAAAAGTTTAAAACTTTAAATTGTGTTGACCGTTAATTTTTTAATAAGAGCGATTAAACTACTTATTTTTTAAACCTACAAAATACCTGTATAATAAAAGTAATCAAATATTGATAAATCACAAAAATCTAATACTATTCAAAAAAACAAAAACCTAAATAATATTAATAAAAAAATATATCACCTCTGTTGAAATTTGAACCCAGGCGATTTTTGAACATGACACATTTTCGATACGTAAACCAACTGATCCACTGACTGTTTGTTTTTTCGTTTAAAATAAGTTGACTTAAGGTGGAAAATATTATTTATAAAATAACTTCCTAACGCTTGCGTGTACATTAAAGACTTTGTGTGATAAATATATAAAATTAGAATATGATTCGATTTAAGCTAGTTTTCCTATACATGCCACTAAAAACTAAAAAAATGTCCATCGCTACGCCCATGTTTCACTAAACTAAAAACCTTTAATCCACCTTAATTTGTAGCTTAGGTGACCCCATAGAAAAACCCAATAAAATTTTGCCCATAACTTTTACGGTTTCGGAGAAAACTGATTGGGTCGGGAACTTTGGATCACCCGGTACACTGATAGAATAATAGCGTTATTAATACAACAACATATTGTAATATACGCGCCAACCACAAATTGTTCTATAGTATAATACTAACTAGGATATAAGATAACATTTGTTGTTGTATTTATAAAAATTGTATGTTGTTTACCTCTTAATTCTACAACTGGTTGTTGTATTGTATAATATATTCCAAAATATGGTTGGCGCCTATATTACAAGAACATTTCTATCAGTGTAATATTACAAATTTTTAATGATTTTAGATAAAATTTCCACCAGAATGAGTTGAACAGATCAAGTTTGCCACAAAAAAATGTTGCCACAAATCATAAACATACCTACATAATAATAAAATTATATAATTATAATGTTTTTTTTTAGATTTTTATAAAATTTTACAGCCAAAAAAAAATTGTTTGATGTTTCTTTTAATAGTCGTAAAAAAAGTAAAATATATTACTCGAGTTATAAAGCCACTGCGCGGCATCGTGCGTAACTTTTCGACTCGTGCGTAATTGCTCATTTACAACTCTTGCTATTAAGTTAGAATAACTATAGTTATTCTAAAAAGCTATTTGTGTAACTATTTGTGAAAAATAGTTATTTTTTACTTATAATTCTTATAAGTTATGAGCCATAAAAAAATAGCTAAGCTTCATCATATGGACATGATTTCCACACTCTTCTATTTTAAAATAAATATTTTTTTTCTAAATTTTATCCAATTTTAGGTCTGTTTCATGTCGTCTGTGTAGTTTTTATACTCTTTTATTTTTAAGCAAAAATTACTTAATTTTTAAAATTTTGAATATCCCATTGTGCATAGACCAAAACCAATCTCCCACCTTCCTGCTGAAGAAAAAGGTGGTCTCTACATTATTATTATTCGACAGGGTCGACAAGTTCTGCCTGTATTTCCTTTCAGTTCAAACTTAAGCAGCAAATGCTGCGGCTATGACGTAGATACTGTTTGCTAATAACTTACTTTCTACTCTGCACCAGACTATAGAAAACGTTATATTATGAATTTATCGTAGTGTTTTTAGTTTTGTTGTTGTTTTGTATAAAATGTGAAAAAATGTGTTATATTGTGCGTTATATTGTGTCTCTTTGGATAGTCGTGTTGTGCCATTTTGGACATGCTAAAGGTAATGTGAATTTTTATTATATTATTACGAGTATATGCACTATTTTGCAATCATATTAGAACCCATGGGTTGCAATTGCATGACATTTACCGCATATATGTTGAGTAATTTTAATGGTAGAATATCAAATACAATAACTGAAACTAACAACATTGGCATTGCATGTCAGTAAAAACTGAAATAGTTAAATTAACAGCTAAATTTACACACTTTTTACAAAATCATTTATTCAAAATTAGATTAGTGTTTGCTTACAGAAAAAGCAGGTCCTGTTTAATGCCTATAACTTGTAAATACTTTTGTTTTAAAATGATCTAGATACTTGTATATAAAAGCTGTTACACTTATTTAAAACAGCTGAAGTGTATACGACCTTGATTCTCTCCTCCAATTATTCTGTAACAAGCACTCTCATTTTCTTGCAAAATACAATTGCATTCTTTATAGTAGCTAACTCCAATGCTCTAAAATTTTGAAATAAAAACCATCCCTTAAAATAAAAGTAATTACACAAACTATTCATGGCGCAATTATACGGGGAGTTTATTGTTAGGGCACCCAAAAAATGTTTGCTTTCTTGACCATTTAGGTTAAAATTAGCCCAATATGTAAGAGCAAAATGCGCCTATGATAATTATTATATTACACAAACAGTTTTCTTTTCTTAGAAAACACCGAAGTCTTTAGTCTGGAAAAAAACTAAATTTAGATTTAATTTAAAAAATAAACAAACCGAGGACGGACTAAACTATCATTTTTGTTCAATTTTTAAGCATGTCTAGGGCCGGATTTAATACAAATGCCGTTCTAGGCAATAAATAAGATCCAGCCCCACCAAAAAGATGATTAAAAAAAGTACATCCACTACACTCAATGAGCCAACTTCAGTCCAGATAGATGACGACAAAAGGTCATTAACTAAAAATTTGCAGCCAACTAAAAGTTTCCACCCTTGAAAAATGCGAAGTATTGCCTATTGGAAAACTGGCTCTGGGCCTGAATAGGCTTAGTATATGCAAAAAAATTATTATGTATATCTTTTTATCCATCACATAAGAAGGTGGACACATATTGAATGACATTTATATGCATCTGTTTCATAACAGCGTTTTAATGTTCAAAACAAAGCCAGAAGCTGAAATAAAGTTAAAAATAATTATAATTCGTGACTATGCTGGACATGTACTTTTAGCAACTTTAGGGTGATGCAAAAAATTGAATTTTTTTATTTTTTTTTATTTTTTGGGGGGCCCAAAGCTCAAATTATTCTATTTGGTGTAAAAAGTAACTAAGTAAAATTTTATTCAAAAATTTCAATTTAGAGGTGAGCCACCTCGACCCGTAAGTTTTTATCGACGTTAGTACCCGAAATAAGCATCTCAAATTAAATGGTAACTCCTATTTTCTATTTTAAAAACTGGAAATTTATAATATCTTCCTAAAACCAAATTATCGATATGCTGCACTCGTTGAATTTTTAATACTGAATGTAATTTGTTAATACATATTTTTTATTTATATCGCCACCATTGGTATTTATTACTTTACGTGTGATATTAAATACTGCAATGTGTGTATTATATACAAAATGTTGTCATACTAACATAGAGATCGTGCAGGTATATTTGGATCCCCACGCAGCATGTGTTTATTAATACTAGCATGTTATAGTAAAAATTACTGTAACATTTGGTAAAGCATATCACACTTATAGTATGCTAGTTTAAAGTATGTTACATTATTTAGAAAAATTAACAATCGGTAAATAATACCAAAATTTTGATTAGTAATAATATAAAGATTTCAACCACACACAATTACACACTGACAAAATAATCGATACTTTTTTTACTTTCCTCTGTTAATTACTAATCAAAATTTTGGTATTATTTACCGATTATTATTTTACTAAATACTGTAATATACTTTAAACTAGATCAATAACATAACAACTACAACTTAAAGTATACCAAACTATAATTTATCAAATGTTACAGTATTAATAAACAAATGTTGCGTGCGGATACAAATAAAAGATCTGTATTAACAAATATTATTCAGTATTAAAAAAAATGACCTGTTCAAGGATCTTAAATAAAATAGGTTATCGAATTTATTCGTTTTAAAAATTCCACACTGTAAGATAATTAAATTAATAAATTTTATTCTTGTAAAATTGCATTTACCTTAATTTATTGGTTAAAATTGTTCACATTGTGATAACATTGCCAAAATTGCCAGTTATTCTAAATGGAATATTAATAAATATAGTAAAATCTCAGTAAAATTCTATTATAAATATGGGTAAAATCAGAATTCCGCTACGGATGAGTGGCAATTTTATATTATTTTTTTAAGTGTAGGATCTTTTTAAAAGCGAATAAAAATATTTATTGTTTAAAATTGGGATATTACTTTTAAGTCATTTTATTAAATGTTATAAAATTTAATAACACTCATTTACAATAGCCTGATAAAAGGTAATTTCTCTTTCATTCATTTTGTTATTGTATCTTAAAAAAAAAGATGACATTTTAAATTGTATAGTATTTTACGATCATAAATAGCCTTTTACTTTCTTAACAATATTAAGATTTAATATTAGGTTATTATTAAATACGTATATATTGAATAATGATTTTAGGTTACTAAGCTAAAGGTTGTGCATTACATGATTTAAATTAAATATAGTAACATTTAAATTATGAAATTAATAATTAAATAAGGGAAATCAGTCGTTAATTTCTTAATGGTTGATTCTTTGTTTTTGTTAGTTTTTTACGTTTATGACACATAAAACTTTACCTTAAATGTAATGTTTAAAATGATAAAAATCATTCAAAGAAAAGTCAAAATCTTAACTTAAAAATGGTTGTGTATAAAATGTTTATGTATTCTTATAACAGACAAAAATAGTTGCGCTAGAACAGTATTATATGCTAGTTTCGAATTTCTCAAAAGCGCCAAAAACGTCCTAGATAAAAAATTCTTGGATACAAATATTTTTTATGAAAAAATAAGAAACTTTGAAACTGGCCGTCTGTTTATCTGTTCGTCCATCTGTCCGTCCGTCTGATGTCACGTTTTTTGTAGACAAATAATCCGATCGACTCGAAAATTTCAGGAAAAAATCAAGTTCTATGTTCTGTTGTTTTTAAAAGTAATACCCCCAAAAATAAAAAGGTTATGAGGGGTTAAACTTAAAAAAAAAATAAAAACCTATTATTTTATTTTTTAAAGACCAATGTATATTTAAAATGACATTTTTAACTATATACAAAACCAAAAAAAAAAATATATAAAAAAATTAAAAAAATAAAACATATGTAATAAAAAAATAATAATTATATTTGTTTTTATTTAAATATACGCATTTTTTCTACAAAAAAAACACACAAATAAAATAAATAATAAATTACATTACAAAAAATAAAAAATAATAAAATATAATAAAAAAATAATAATTTCATTTTTTTTTATTTAAATATACGCATTTTTTCTACAAAAAAAGAAAAACAAATAAAATAAATAATAAATTACGTTTTGATAACCCAAATAAACAAAAATACAAAGAAATATTTTTTTATGGGCATGGGTCTGCTTCATAAAGGGTTAAAAATATATTAACCTTCTTCATTTGACTATTACCGTGTAAAGGTTATAATTTAGAGATTCTTTTTATATTGTTAACAACAATTGTTACAACACTTTTTGAAATTTAAAGAAGTGTTAAAATTACCTTAAGCCTTCCATTAATAGATTTTCTATTGATATTTTCTCTTTTAATATTAGTGTTCATTAAACTCAATTCAATAAAGAGGTAAATAATCTTCTACAAAAGAATCTCAGGTATTTTAATAAATAGGAAGAGTTATATTAATAAATAAATAGCAGTTATATTCATAAATAAATAGTAACCAGCAAAAAAATATTTATTTTTTTTATATTTTTTAAATTTATCTAGATTTGTTTATATATTTAAACAAAAAAGCTGTCTGCTTTTATGTTTGTCCATAAAGTTAAATTGGACATTCGATCCAACCCGACATTATAAGTACCTGGAGATATTTTGCTGATAAAACATTATTTCAAACTTATTTCATGTAATTTCACACAAAATTTTATTTATTGATTGGATTAATTTTTATTTATTATGCATACCTACTTATACATTATTGTAAGGTATTTTAATTATGTAAAATTTTTAAATTGCCGAAGTTTAACATAATTTTATGTAAATTAAAATTAAATCATGGGTATTTTTTTTTCTTTTTGTTGGAAATAAGCTATTAAATTTAAATACGTTATTGAAATAATCAAATAACTGTTTTTTTTTTCTATTTTGCTAAAAAAAAAACTATATTTTTTATGTTTTAGCACATAATCACTCAAAAATATAGAACCTATGATGAACTGCAATAATATTAACCCAAATAAATTTAATATTAAACAGGTCAAAGTTTCTTTTTAAATATTTTAAAATTAAATAATTAAGTTTTAACAAGTTGCAATTGCTTAGTCTAAAATGAACTAAAGTAATATATCATAATTTGTATTTAATTTTTATCTCGATTTTAATGCTTCACAACAGCTTTATGAGTTTTAAATCGGAATAAAGATCAAGGTTGTACATATAATAAGTAATATAATAATGATTATAATTAATCACACTACAAGTTTTGCTCTTAAAAGTGGGACGTGGGTAGGTATAACACATTTAGTTTTTAATAATATTTATGATTATTTTCTCATTTTCTTAAAAGAATTGAAAATCTTATTTTAAATATTTTTACAGATTTAAAAATATGTACATTTTAATTCTAAAATTGATTTTTTAAATGCTTAATAATAAATGAGACTTAAATATGTATATCCACATACATATTTAAGTTATATTTATTACTAAGCATTAAAAATCTATATCAGAATTAAAATAAACATATTTTTAAATTATGTGCTATCAATAAATTTTCTGGTAAAGAAAATTTTCTCATTTTCTTAAAAGAATTGAAAATCTTATTTTAAATATTTTTACAGATTTAAAATATGTACATTTTAATTCTAAAATTGATTTTTTAAATGCTTAATAATAAATGAGACTTAAATATGTATATCCACATACATATTTAAGTTATATTTATTACTAAGCATTAAAAATATATATCAGAATTAAAATAAACATATTTTTAAATTATGTGCTATCAATAAATTTTCTGGTAAAGAAAATCTTTTTGTCTGTAATTTAAATTAACCGATTGTATCTTAGTAACAAAACTTATAAAATATAAATATAAATAAATCTTCTTGCATAAATTAATTTATTCATTTTTAAGTATTTGTTTTTATTGCAATACCATATAATTTGTTATTAAAGTTGAATATACTTGACATTTAAACTTATATCATCTCAAGTAAAAATAAAACTCGTTTTATATTTATAAACTTGTGCGTCGCAACCACACAGTATACATAATATATTATGTTATATGGTTATAAAATTTTACTACCCTATATTACATCTCCTGACCCCTTGAACCTATTAGAAAAGTTATGGGAAAATACGACATAATGTCCTTTGCACATTCTTCATCTACAACTACAGGCCGTGGATTTTAAATCTATTTGAATTAAATAATTTTTTTAAATAAAATAATAATTAAGGTTAAGTCTGATAATTTCTTAATGATAAAAATTATTACATTTATTCACAACGGCATAGAGTTAAATCTTAGAAATTTAATGCAAAAAATTCATTTGACCAAACTGAACATTATAAAACTATTAATATCAACGATATTTAATTTAACATAGATATTAACTAAGGTAACGGTCCCATATATCGGACTTTTCCAAACGAAAATTATATATGAACCTTAATAACTATATAATGTATAATATATAATTTATTCATTTAACAAAAGAAGTAATTAAGTATATAATAATTTTTGATAGTTGTTTAGTAAAATATGAAAAAAAGCACGAATGTCTCAAATATCGGACACAGTGTCCTAAATATCACACTTGTTGTGTCCCTATTATCGGACTATGTATAATGAACAAATAAAAAAAAATTAATATTAGGTAATATAATGCAAATGTATATATTTCTTATTATTTTTTATAAACTTACTTGCTGCAGGTTTTATGACAAAACATTATAAAATTTTATATTATTATTATTATAGAATACCTATACCACCCATAGGCTTTTACTTGACTAATATGTGTCTTTAAAATTATTTAAGAAATTGAAATGACGATTCTATGAACAGAAATGCTTAATTGCATGATTATAATTAACTATAGCTGAGATCTACAAAACACATTGGGGAGCATTCAAGTATTACGTAACGCAAATTTTGAACCCCCACCCCTCCCCGTAAAGCTATTTTCCTATACTATTAACATGGGCAATCCAAATGTTCATAATTTCGAATAGAAAATATTTGTTTGATTTTATTACTTAAATATCTTTATTTTTTTGTAAAAACGTAAAAAAGTGTCCGATAATTGGGTCGTGTCCGATATTTGGGACAGTTACCTTATATCAAAATTATTTTATTTTCTCTTTACTAGACAAAAGGAAAAAACTTTCCTTAGTATCCCCATTTTTATAGAATCTTTTTTATTTATTTAAATAATTTAACAATTGTTACTTCATCACTTGAATAACATATTGAGAAAAAAAAAAACAATTTAAAAATCCACACTTTTGAACTTTTTTTAAACAATTGAAAAACTTAAAACGGTTTAATCAAAAGACAACTGGTCTCTCGTTTGGTTTGATAATGCGTTAATTTTTATGTATAGGGTCGATAAGAGAGGAGATAGTAAAAATGTCGTAGTTTCTTCTTCGTACAACTAAAACTACTTAATGTACATTGTACAAGAAATACGTACATAATATGCAACCAAGATAATAGAGGTACTTTAGAGTACCTAAGCATAATTTCATTCCAGGAAATTTTCTAATATTCTAATTTATTGGTCAAGTGTGACGTCACACCAAAAATTTTATTTACACACTCAAAAGGACTTTTTTACATTCTGATAAGCAGAATTTTTTAGAATAGTTTAATCTATTCATATTTGGGCGGTCGGAATTGCTTTATGGTTTTGCCATAATATGGCAGCACTGACAAATTGTGAATTCCCAGTGTTATATTTCACGATAAAAGTTGAATATCAAAGACGGTCACGTCGGATTTCGGTTGTTTGTACAATATGCTCTATAAAGCTTATGGTAAAGCGCATCACGGAAAATCAAAACAAACTGTTGTAATTGAAGTTAATAAATTGTGGCTTAACCTCAAAAAAGCAAAAACCGATACATTTGATTCGATTTGATTTGATAAATTTGCTTCAAGCATCTACGAAAAACAAGGTAACATTGTTTCATTACACAGGGCCACAAAAAAAATATTTTTCTGAGTCTTGAATCCCAATATGATATTCCTATGTATTTTTTCCGGCTGAAACTGAATCTGCAATCCGTTTAACCCCTACACATCAAGATTTTGACATAACCTCAATAAACACCCGAAAAACTACTGAAACCGCTAAAATTATCTATGCCATACCATTCTATAACCCCAGAACCCCATAATCCCTTACCTCATAATAACATAGCCGCATAACCTCAAAACCCCGTAAACTCATTAAGTATCATAGAAAAATCTAGTTTGGGAAAACAGAACAAATTCTTCAGTTTTTTTGTAGAACAAAGTCATAAGTAAGTAACTCTATAACCCCAAAATCCCCTAACACCATACCCTCAAAATCCCCTCACTTCGTAATCCCATATACTATATCCCCTTAATCCCGTTATCCTATTCTGTGGAGAAGTCCGGTTAAAAAAATAATGAAGTAGGCCTTGATTCATGACTTCACTCACAAAACTCTTATAATTTCGAGAACCGGACTTCTCTACAGAATAGGATGAAGGGGATTGAAGGGGTTAGGACGTGTGATGGGATTTTAGGGTTATACAGTTACTTAGTCATAACTATTTTCTATAAGAAAATTTCACGTAATTGTTCTGTTTTTCCAAACCAGATTTTTCTACTTAATGAAGTTACGGGGTTTTGAGGTTATGGAGTAATGGTATTCCGAGGTTAGGGGATTATAGGGTTACGAAATTGCGAATTTGGAGGAAGGGGGTGAAAGTGGTATGGAGTAGATGATTTTAGCTGTTTCAGTAGTTTTTCGAGTGTTTTTTGGGGTAATGGCAAAATCCTGATGTGTAAGGCTTAAACGGGTTACGGATTCGGTTTCAGCGGGAAAAATACATAGGAATATCATATTGGAATCCAAGACTCACACAATTTTTTTTTGTGGTATTTTACATTCAACAATCAACATTCCAGCAGTACCTGCTCCTCTGCTACCGCAAGAACAAACAATTTTTTTTAGTAAAATTGGAGTGTGATGTAACATGGGGGGAGGTCAAGACTTTGTGACAATGTGTGACATGGGGAAAGGGGGTCTAAAATCACCTAAAAATGTGTGATGTATTTTATGGACGACCGCTTATACGCTACTAAAGTTTTTTTTTTAAGGTATAGTTATTTTAAATTTGCCGCTAAATACCCCACAAAGTGCGATTTACACTGAAGCATGTGGCTTGTTTTGAATGTCAAATAACCAAGAAAAGCTTTTGTATTTTATGAATGATTTTGTATGAACCAAACCAATAAATACTTCTCATTTCACATAATTTTTAATATTTTTCATGAGAATTGTGTTAATTCGAAGGTTTTTATGATAAAAAGCATGAAATGTTAGTTAATTAGAAAATTATTTATCTTAGTAGACTTGATAATCCTTATTTTTCAAAGAAATTGGATACTTAAATTCAATTAAAAATATGGGAGATGGTCCTATGGAGGCTGCGCCTCAATTCGTTTGATGATTTTAAGCATAATTTGTGTATTTTGACGTAATTATTTTGGATGGACGAAAAGTGTACGTCAGTGCAAGAAGGTGCAACACCAAGAAACTCATGCACTATAGAGCACAGAGCAGTTGGATTGTGCATTATAATTATAATGATAATAATTATCAAAGTCAGCCCTCTGTCCCTTAATATTATTTCCTTGGCCTGTCCCCGATCAGTGTGAGACTGGGTAGCCCGAGACTGGTGTGATTTGTAACCCGTTAGGACCCCAAGTGAAATAAAACCCTATTCCCTCCCAAAAATTTTGATGACTAAAAAAAAGTATTTAAAATTTATAATTTTTGTTTACTTACTTTGTTTTTATGTTTTTTGTAAAAAGAAGAGAATTGATAAAGCTGTTGCTAAAAACACTTTTGTATTCCTGTAGAAACAAAATTTGCTTATAAAATCGCTTTTATTCCAATAATTTAGAGGAATATTGTTTTGTTCTCGGTTATAGCCCAACGTTTTACGCTTGTGTAAATTGGGCTTTTTTCATTTCGCTTACGACGCATGCGTATCTTACGTTGGTATGGTAATTTCGAGATTGTTTACAAGCGGGAAGGTTTAAAATAACTATACCTTGAATAAATAAACTTTAGGTAAATTTACTTATAATTGGAACAGATAAAAACATATAATTACTTTTCCGACTTAAATTACAGTTATAGTGAAATTATTTTAAAGTGTTAATGTTGTGTTATTAAAAAAATTAAACCAACAAATTGTTGGCAACAATTAAACTATAAAATTAATAGTATTAGGTGAAAGCATTGATTTATCTTTACAGTAGTTTTTATTTTTAATTATGAAGTAATTATTTTTTATGGCCTATTGGTGAAATCAGCAATCTTCTGCAATTAACTTTGATGATCCGTTCAGAGCTCATAAAATTCATTGTAGCGCGCTGTAGCGAATTGATTTTCCAAATAGTATTGTGTTATTGTAGATATTTACGATGTTTTGTTTCTCATTGCGATAGTGCTATAGAAAAAGTATATCTGCTAAATTATTGGTCAAGACAGTAAATGCATATTTCCACATGCAAAATAACACAGGTCTACAGCTTAAAAGAATTGTGCGCAAAATTTTTAGACACGTAAACATAATTTCTTTAGTGTGAATAGTCGAAAAATGTCTGAGTAATAACTTGATATTTAAAGGGTTTACCCGGTTAATAGCATGTGTTCTTTTAAAGTTCTTAAATCAAGTATTTCTAGAGTAATCGTTATGTTTACGTCTATAATACTACTGGGAATAAATGCTTAATTAAAAGCTAAATTTTTAAAATTAAAATCATGATCTCTCGCATTTTCTTTTTCAGATTTACTCTAATTTTTAAAATAACGTACGTTTAAACAGTCCTTTTGTCTTTTGCCTGGCGGCTCGTTCGTAAACCTTCCCACTCGCGTGAAATATGTCACTTTCCACACTGGTTATAATATACTATTACTTTAATGCATTTCCTTAAAAAGTAAATTCAATTCCTAAATCTGTTGCAAAATCAGCATATATATCTTAATTTTACAATCAATAATATAAGTTATTGGAAAATAATTCAATAAAACTCTTTACATATTTAATATCCTTTTAATGTAATCAACCAGGAAGCATGTTTAGTATAGAGAATCCTGTTAGCCGAGAACACCGGTGTCCTAGCAAAAACTAAAAACTCCGAGTGTATCCATAACGCGCTCCAGCGTCAAATTGACTTTCTAACCTAATTTTTTTCCAAATGGCTAACCAAAGTAAACGCTAACCAAATGAAAGGTATTCAGGAAAAGAAAGGCCTCAGCCCAACCCTTTCAGATAAATGACCAAAACATTAACTGGAAAAATCATGTTAAATATGTAGGCATTAAATGCATAGGTAGAGGTATAGTAGTACCCTATCCAGAAGCTTTACGTGGGATTACCATGTTAAAAATAACCTCCCAATAGAAAATAGAAAATGTTCGATTCCAAACTTTACGCCCTAATAGGTAGGAAAAGCCCCTACCCATTAAACAAAACTTGTTCTCTACAACCAAACCCTACAGCCAGTACTCCTTTATGGATCTCCAGCCTGGAATAAAATCACCCATAACAAATCCTTGTATCCAAACTTTAAATCATCCACTATAGCAAATATTTTATTCAAGTATCCAAGACAACGAAGATCACTCTAACCTCCTCATTTGAAATTTCCTAGATTACGATCATGAACTTTTTACCACCTACAAAAAGATTAAAAAGCTTTCAAGCAGTAATGATGCCCACCAATTCACGACCGATACAACTCCAGCATTAGCGAGTTAGTCTCACTTATCCCGTAACCCTCCGTTAACCAGGTAGGGGTCTGACAAACCCCAATGTGTTTATTTTAAACAAAAAACATATTTAGTCTAATTCTATTGGCATGTCAGCCCGTCTATCTTTCTAAAGCACTTCAAATGCCCATTCCGTGTATTGAGCTCAGTTGTGAGAAAAACCGTTGCGAAATGGGAGTGAGTAAAAGTGAGTAAAAGTCTGTGGGACCCCACATGGTTAATGGCGTCTTAAATTTATTTTAACATTTTACAATTTTTTTAAGTTAAAATATGCTAGATATTGCTTATAATTTATTACCAAGTTACTATTTTATACATATTTTGCTGGCTGAAACTTATTTCAGCTAGAAAAATATTTGTTGCTGGCTGACTAGCATTATTTATTCATTTGGGGGTAAATCCAGTAAAGGGAGGCTTTTTGACATATTATGGGAGTTTTATAGTCATATTATGGAAGTGTTAAAGATACATTATGGGAGTCTTACGAGCCTAGCGACCAAAAATCTCTTTAAGGCTAATGCAGACATTTCGCACAAAGTAAAGTTTATTACATATTTAATTACCATACAAACATTTTTATTAAAACAAATGGTGTTTGTTATTTTTTTCTGTGTATTTTATATTGGGGTTTAATTCAATTCAAAACCCCACGTGGTTAATAAAGTTATATTATTATATTTTTTATACCTTTTACGTTAACGGAGGGCTAATCTCCATTTAAACTAATTCCTGTTTCTTAGACTAGCTTGGTTACTTGCAGTGAAAAAGACATGACTATAAAATATATTAAAATAATATTTGTTCTTAGAATCTTAAACATGGAGAAAACTGTAATGCCTACCCGAAACAAAAATCCCTAAATCAGTCATCAATTTAAATGTAAGTTTTTTAAAACTTTAGAGCAACATAGAAAAAATTGTATAAAACACTCGTTTCATAACACGTTTTTAGCGGACTCATACTTTAGAAAACTCGTGAGCTAAAAACATATGTTATGAAACTAGTACTTTAATATACTATTTTTGTAGAGCAGTGTTATTTATTTATGCTCATATTCTATATTTATCTAGGTAAACATATTATTACACATTAGAAATTTCACAACTTACCTATCCATTTATTAATAATAATTGCTCTAAATGGCTTTGCTCTAATCTAGGAAAATCGTGTCATTAAAATAATGCTATGAACGTGCATTATCGCTATAAAAAGAATGTTATATAAGAAAATATTACAAAAAATATTGTACAAAAAAGTACTTTTATTTAACTCAGATATTATTTTCTTAGTTATTACATCATTAAAATTATTTTTTAAATATTAATTAAATTTTAAGGTACAGTATTACAAAATAATCGCATAATTGTGTGAAAGGTCATAATATAAAGACTTTTATTTTAAATTTATTTAAATTTTACTTTATTAATTCCCTGTAAAAATGTTAATATATTTACATTAACTAGTTAATGACCTTGCATAATGAAATGGATGTTGAGTTTAAAAAAAGTTTATTTTTCTTCAAGTGTACTAAAATGTTCATATTTTATAACTGAACACACTAGTTAGAAGTGATCTATTTTTTTACAGTAAAAAAATGAGTTCATTGTTGTACGCCTACAAATCTCTCCGAAATTGCAAATGCTACATTAGACAAGTTACCATCGAAATCACGAAAAGTGTACGATTTAACCTACGAAAAAAAATTAAAATGATCTAAGGAAGGTTAAGTTTATTTCGAAAGGGTTTTATAGGCCTATTTTAATAAAAAAAACATACTTTATTACTGAATAAATTAAATGCAAAAATTAATATTTAAAAAATATATATATATATATAGGATGCTTGAAGAAAAAATAGTATGTTCCACCCAGAGGAAAAGGGATTTTTTTACTCGTCTGCAGTTTCCGGACACCGCTTCGTATCGTCCGTAAATTCTACAGACTAGTAAATTTAACTTTTCCTCTTAGTAAAACAATATACTATTTTCTTCAAGCGTACTAAAATGTTCATATTTTATAACTAAACACACTAGTTAGAAGTGATCTATTTTTTTACAGTAAAAAAATGAGTTCATTGTTGTACGCCGTACAAAAAAGTTAGTTAGCAAAACCACCGCTGGCGGCAGCACTCTTTGACTTTGATGACAGCCATACTTCAAACTTGTTTGTTTATTATGTAAACAGGTGGTTGACTCGAGATTATGTGCAAAAACCTTGTGTGAAATTGATTAAAAATGATTGAAGAAAAATATATGGTTTATACACCTACAAATCTCTCCGAAATTGCAAATGCTACATTAGACAAGTTACCATCGAAATCACGAAAAGTGTACGATTTAGCCTACGAAAAAAATTTAAAATGAGCTAAGGAAGGTTTAAGTTTATTTCGAAAGGGTTTTATTGGCCTATTTTAATAAAAAAAAACATTACTGAATAAATTAAATGCAAAAATTAATACTTAAAAAAATATATATAGGATGCTTGAAGAAAAAATAGTATGTTTCACTGTTTTTTTACTCGTCTGTAGTGTCCGGACTCCGCTTCGCGTCGTCCGTAAGTTCTACTAGTAAAAAAAATCTTCACTTTTCCTTTTAGTAAAACAATATACTATTATAATAATAATAATTATTAATTATGCAGAGAAACAAGTAAATTAAGTCAAACTCATAGGCGTAGGTACTCATATTTAATTATTTACTTTAAACAAGTTAATTTAAAATAAATGTGCATATTTAAAAGCAAATTAGTGCAAAAAGTGCAATTTAATAACACATTTTTTATAACTTTTCTTAGAAAAGTTATGAAAAGTGTACACCTGTATACAAGCACAAGAGCTGGCATTTAGATGAAGGTGATTAAAGCCTGCAGAGGTTTAACTTGATTCTGCCGATCAATCTTAATTAGAAGTTTTTACAGTATATTTATAAAGCAGCTAATTATATAAATAAAGGAAAGCTGCTAATTATAAACAGAAGGTACCTACCCAACTTGAGTTTTCATTTTTTTTTATAATGTCACGAATTCGGGTTCTTCGTGTCCCGAATAATGGTGCTTCCTTGCGGATACGGGTTTTGGGGTTGGGGTAACTAAACTCTTATTTATAACAATTAACTCTTCTTACCACTAGGTTTGGGAGATGCCAATGTTGGTTACTTGGCCCAATGGGCACTGCCCACTTTGGGGACTACCCAACTATCGACTCTACTCTATTCAATCCGATAATCTAATTTTATAATTCTTTATCATTTGATCTAAGTATCGTATTTATACCAAGATGTTTTACAAACAAACCTAGTTTATTTAATTTCAATAACACTAGAGTGCTTGGTGTGCAAAACATCTGTATGCAATACAAGGTACTAATTTATAAATAATAAATAGGATTGTTTTATGAAATTTAGCCAACTCTTGACAATATTCTTAATATACTATTAGCTATATATATTTAAATTTTAAAGTACCTAATACAAATTCAAACTACAACATATTATAATATCTGTAATAGGTGAGTATGATTATATCTTGAGGTATAATAAAACGATTGTATTTTAACAAAATATGCAGCTTGCGGAGATTGGAGCTTTTGATCATGGATGTCAAATTCAATGCTTTATCTCAAAGAAAGTAGTTCTTATTGTTGTCTATACATTAATGTCTTTTTAAATTAGATTATTACAATATAAAAACTTAAATAAATTTATAAACGTAAAATGAATGAAGCATAACAAAACAAACCCACGGATATAGCCCATATCATATAGGTCATATGTAACGTAAGATTACTCTACATAATTTATAAAAAAATCTTTTATTTCCACATTTATCAATCTAAATATATCTATTATCAATAATTTTCATATATTATTATTAAAAATACAAAAATTACATTTTGTATAACCATTTTAATTTTCCTTTTATCAATTTTATAAAAGTATATTCTTTTGGTATTCATTTTTGTACTAAAAGTAAGGAAACTCTATCACATTTGCCAAAAGTAAATATATTAACACTCGGTATTTTGGAATATTTATTTATTATTTTATCCGTGTTTCTTGGAAAAAATAAACTGTAATAAAATTCTTTTTATAATAAATTATGGTTCGTTATAATAAGTTATATGTTCCACAAATTCGTTCAAAAACTAATAATTTTCTTTGAAAACGGGATCAGATTAGATCCCGAAACGTTAGAAGTTAACTTTTATTCAGTTTTTCGTTCCTCTTTAATTATTTTAAGAATTTATCAAGAATTTTATTAAAAATTCTTTATTTAGGCGAAATTTTTAAACCTTGGTAAGGCATGCCGGTGCACCGGCACACAAAAAAAAAATTGTCTGTACACCGGGCGCCACCTATCTACGGGCATGTTTTTCGACCCGCTGAATACGAATTTCAAGTCAGTTTAGGCCGTCCAGCCTTCAATTTCGAGTAAATTGCAAAAAAAAACAAAAAATAGCGAAAATTCGATGTTTTGGCAAGAAAAAAAATTTTTTACTCGAAATTGAAGGTTTAAAATAACTATACCTTAAAAAAAATAAACATTAGTAGGTACTGCAGCATTATTTTAGTTTGTAACAAATTTTACATATCTGTGTGGTTCTTTGTTAATAATATGTAAGTATGTGTTTACTTTATTTTCTGTAGGTAAACCTACAAATTTATTCAATTATATATTTTTTATAATTCTTTGTTAATACGTTCGCGGTCGCACCTCTTGCATTACCACTTTTGTAACACGCACACCCAGAAATGGTAAGAGGTGTTTCAAAATGATTGAAATAAGGGAATACTAGTTATTTTAATTATTATTGTCTTAATAAATAAATGAAATTATATATCGTGATCCAATTATTTTTGACCTAAACCTTTTCACTTATTTTTCGTGATAAATTAAATGTAATTTAAATTATTTACAAGGTAAACATGCAGATGAATTAAATTACACTAGTTTACATATTTCACCTCTCTTTTGCGTCACGAAGTTTTTCTTTTTCATATGTGTATTTTGTGTAGGGAAAAATAGTTTTGGAGATAAACCACCTTAATGGTTAATGCTTTAATGAAAACATACTGGAACATAGTGTTAAGTTTAACTAATAATAGTGATTTATATATATTAGGTATATATCAAGGGACTAAACTGGCTGTTTTAGTCCAAACCAAGCGAGCGTAGCAAGCGAGGGAAACAGGAATGCAACTAAAACAGACACGTTTAGTTCTAAGATATATACCCTATTTTTGTACGACGAAACATAATTTAGATAGGTACATAAAATTAAAATTAAAAACCATGCGTCTAAAATCGGGTGTTTTATTTTCGTAATTTAATATTTTCAAGATAACTATGAATCGCGAAAAATCAGTTTTACGGCTATCGCGATTTCTATTGTTTTTTAATATGGTGGATACAAACAATGTTATTTTTAAAGGGCTTCTTTGATTAAATTAAATAAATTCATTTGTTTAAATAGCTTGTACTGTGCGGTGCAAAAGTGACTTTTGTGACCGCAAAGTATAATAATTATAATAACTTTATTTTTTAAATAGGTTGCCGTGCTTTTTTCCCTACACGGTAAAAATAAATTACATTAAAATACATAGTCCTTAAATAGTAATATGTTGCCATAGACCGGAATGGTAAAAATTACATAGTCCGTAATGGTAATGTTTTGCATAGACCGGAACAGTAAAAATTACATAATCCATAATGGTAATATTTTGCATAGACCGGAACGGTAAAAATTACATAGTCCAGAATGGTAATATTTTGCATACTTGAAATTAAAAAAATATATATTTACTACTTAGAAAATGTTTGTTCCAAATTACAAGTCACTGTGTCAAAGCTTTTTTGAAATATCGTAGCGTAAAGTTCATTTGGTTTAATAAACCAAATGATTTGCACCAAGAATACGAGTATAAACTGCTTACATATTTCTTTAAAGATCTATTTGTTGATAAAGATCGTAATTTATAATGAATGTAAATTTTAGGCCACAAATAAAGCATTTAAATATCGTACATAAATAATATTTACCTTTTTTATACTTTTAACACTTTAACCTAGCGGCATGCGTCGCTATCACTCTAACAATAACAATATTAAGCGGTCCGTCTCATGATGCGACGCCTTCTCGGTTATTGTCCAAAGCGCACGCGCGTCTTAAAATAACATAGCCCGACATTGTAAAATCATGTAAAAATATGTAAATCAATGTAAATATATTTTTTTACATTATTTAACATTCTTTTACATTCTTTTACATTCTTTTACATTGTTTTACATTCTTTTTCATTCTTTTACATTATTTTACATTATTTTACATCATTTTACATTATTTTACATTCTTTTACATAAATTCATGAATTATGCGTAGTCCAGAATAGTAAATTTACTATTCCGTACTATGTAAATTTATGTATCTTTACATTATTTTACACGCAGTTTTTACAGTGTAGGGAGAAAAACGGCAACCTTAGTCCCGCAAATGAAAGCGTAAAATTAAGTTTTACTCTTGGTCGTACAAAAAATATTTAATACCAAAGGATAATTCGGCATGAAGAAATATAGGTCCACAGATGAATTAATTAACGTGGGGGCTCTAAAAAAGAAAGATAAATTTTAGTCTATTTTCAAAAATTATTTTTTTTAGATCTATGTAGCTCCGTTGGACAGCATTTACGGACATATGTTTATAGGAACATTTTTCTTATTTTTTTTGTAGATAAGCCGTGTGATGACAAAATCTTGATTAATTAAACTTAACACTATGTTTTATAGTATTATTAGTATTATTTGACATGTCAGTATGATTATGTTTACACATGACCTAACTACCGTAGTTATTATTACCTTGTTTATTAATACGGTATTTAACTCCCGTGTAAACTCCCTTTTATGCGGTATGTACGAGTATTTATTAATCGGGAGTTTTAAATCTAACCCTCTTGAACAACAGGGCCAGAGTTACTACCATTGAATATGTTGCAGCAAGTTTTCTAGTCAGTGCTGTTTTTTTCTGAATGTTGACAATATTTTCGGTGGTTATTTTGGTTATTATGTATAAACGCTCTTACTTAATGGATATTAAGAAATGCCATATTTTTAACTACGATAGTTTTCTATTAACTACGATAGTTTTCTATTAACTACGATAGTTTTCTATTTAAGGGCGCTTATCTCTAAAACGGTTCAGCTAAAACATTTTTTCTCGACAGAATATAATTTAGCGGGTAATAATTTTAAAACGAACTTGGATACAAAACACCTGTAAACTAGTATTTTATTGATTTAAGGCGATAGCTAGCGGCAAATAAGTTTCATATAGAAAGTAAAATTAAAATGATCAGTCGAGTTTACCATCCACGCATTTTTAAACTTGAATGATTATATTTCAGTAGCTATTTTTATCAATACCATCTATAGCTTTTGGCGTTTCGCAAAACTGCTAATGATATAGTAATTGTTCAATGTCTGCGTTCAATGGAAACAGCAAAACTAATCAAAAGTCAACAAATGATACGTTTTGCTAGCAAACTGGTGAACGGCTAATATCTGTCAATTGTCACAAGCATCATTTGAGATTAGAAACACCCACAAAAAGTACATTCCCGCGCTTGTATAAAATCAATCAAAAGTAATCATCTCAAAACGTTGATGAGGAATGATTCAGCCACATCTGTCAATCGAAACTGATCACATTGTTCAGTAGCGATTTGACAGCTTTCGATGAGTTTTGCTGTTCCCATTGAACGCAACCATTGACTACAAAAATATGAACGTTTATTTATATTTTTAAATGTTGGAAAGGTTAACACACATAGAAAAATATTGTCTTAAATCAATATTATGGTGATTTGTAAATAACGAATAGAATATATTTTTCTTTTATGCATACTATATTCTTATCATTTTATATTTGAGAATATATTCTTCTTTTAAGTATACCGTATTCTTATCCTTTAATATTTGAAGCAAAATTAGGCTTTAAAGGATAATGTATTCTCTTCGTTATATGCAAATCACACATTCTTGATTTAAGATAATATTTTTTTCTGTGCATATATTGGCGTAATCACAAAATAGGTTTTGATTTTAAAAATAATAAAATTAATAAGGAATATTTTTAAAATTTTATATTTTTGGAAAGACTATCTTCGAATAACTGAAAATTTTACACTGATGGAAAAATCTAAAAATATTAATACAAAACGCTGTTGTGTCAACTTTACAAGTACCTATACCTAACGATAAACATAATATGTTTATTGTATATTATACATGTACATGTAATTACTTGTGATATGTAGTTTTTATGTGCACATACATGTAATATGTAAGTTTAAAATAAAATGCGTATAATTTGTTGTTGTATCGAACAACTGCAGTCGTTTGTAAATACAGAACGCTTTTACTTGTTTGCTGTTGTATTCTATGCAATATATAGTAGTTGGCCAATATACAACTATTTATTGTTGTATTCTATTCTACCTAATTACGCTATTGATTACGATAGTGTTCTATCAGCGTATATGCTGTATTTACGTCATATTTTTTTCTGAATTTGTCTTATTTCTGTTTTCTTAAACATATTTTGCGTTTTAATTTTTATTTTGATTAGATTCTGTCAATCAAAGTATAACAAATTACTTCCTGCGTGACTTTAAATTTATTGCGGAAGTTTTATTTTAAACACAACTGAGTATTAACCTAAATGAGCATATATGTTTGGTATATCTTAAATCGTCTTAAATTGATATGGGTATGCAACAGATAAGTTTTTACAACTATTTGATTCACTTCAACTAGTGCCGTTTTTGAGAAAATTTTGCTTAGAATAGAAAACTAAATTCTAACCTCTGTGTTTTAACTCATAAATTGGCCTTCATATTTTTTATACTAATAATTCGGCATTTCTTTTTGTATTGTTTCAACAAAGTGCATATTAAGAATATCTAAAAAAATATTTAGGAAAACTAAAAGTATTTAGTATCATAAAAAATAATATGTACAGGGCGATATCTCAAAAACGGTTAGACTTTGTATATTTGGTCTAATAGACTCAAAATGAGCTTTTCTATCACCCCTTAAAAACTTTCTATCCATGCATAGATACATGGATGCATGGCCATATACCATACACCCTGTATAATATAATTGAATAATATAATATTATTGCATTTTAAAGTATTTATTTAGAAAATGGAGACCTGTATTAGAATTATCTATACTTAGAAAATGACCTTTATAAAAAAAACATTCAATAATTTTTTTTAAAAACAATTCAATATTGAAGATACTGAATGGCATTTAAAATTATAATTTTATCACATTATAAAATCACGATGTTAACATACAATATTATAGTATTTACGTACACCTATTTAGTTTCCCTGTAAATTTATTTTATTGAGGTAGAGGTCATCCTTTGCCTAACCCAAACAGATAACTGCACCTAATAATAGATACTTGGAATAACTTTAATATAATTATCAGAATTAATGGATCGTTTACTTTATTGGGAGGATTGGTGTAGTGGTCTACCGCGTCTGTACATGACAAGTCTACTACAACTAGTGTGAGTTCGATTCTCACTGGCGCCGATTTGCCTTTTTCAGTTAATTAATAATTTAAACTTGGCAAAGGCATAAGTGAAGCGGACACTCCCTATAAAAACTGGTTCGAAAGTTAGTATAAGCCGGTGGTTCCCTCTACTACTAGCCCACACAAGTCCTGGACTTAGGAGATGCTTAATTAAGTAGAATAGTACGAGGTTAAACAAACATACAAACAAACAAAAAAACTCCATTATTAATACTAAACTAAGTAAGAATTTGTCCAATGAAATTTCATTAGTTAGTTTGGTGTAAATGACTAGCTAAATCAACCTTTAAAATAGTAACTCTAAAATAAAGAACTAGGTTTTTAATTTAGATTTTTTTTATTACATAATATCAAACTAAATATTGGGTTAAGATGATTTGTTTGTTTATTTGTCAAAAGATTCTTTCTGGGTATCTATTCTTGGGCTCGAGAGAACTTGAACAATTTTCGTAGGAACCGAACTGATCACATCATATCAAAGTTCTCCAAAGTTAAAAAATGCTATTCTTGAAGAGCAGGGAGCGTGATGGAATCTCTGCAGCCGGCTGCAGCGTTGCCAAGTATTTTAGCGGATTTTAACCAATCAGATTATGCGACACGAGTTTGCGTGTACAAGCAGCTTGTGACAAGCTGTCATTAATTTCCTTTTTTTGTAAACAAGTGCTGAGGTTTAAATATTTTTTTAATTAATATATAGAAGTATAATATATTATTAGTAAGAAATGACTGAAAATAAAACCAGAAAAAGATCTGCGCCAACTAGCAGTCAGCAAAATAAAATACTTCTAAATTTTATTCAAGACAACCCGCTTGTGAATAGTGGACTAGTCCACTATTCCACTAGTCCACACTAAAGAGCTCTTTAGTCCTGTTTTCACGAAACAGGAAAGGCGTGGCAAGATCTTGCAGATCTCCCAAAAGGGCAACAGCCCCACAATTTCCAAATCATCCATCGTTATATTATTATTATCATAATATGTATAATAATTTATAAATATAAAAAATCTTTTATTAATTACGATTAACTATTATAAAACAAAACGGTATTCAAATTAAAAACACAAAACCAAAGCAAAAATAGGGTTATGTTCGAATGCGCGCGACTAACTTATATGTCATAATTTCCGTGAACGACCGCTTCTCACGATCCCGAGTAGTAAAAGTAAAGTTCCTCAATTTTCGTTTGGACTTTTGCGTTTCGAGAGAAAGAATATGCAACCCACACTAACTTTCTCCCGGGAATGCGTTTTCTCGAGCCCGAAAATACATACCCTGGGACTTGTGCCAGCGACTGATAAGTTTATAATAAATTTTATTTATATCTTGATTTATGTTATTTATGTGATAGTATTTTTGCCTAAATCATTGTTGATGGCCTTTTCTCCAATATATTTTGTGATTCAATTCACCTCCTTCTTTTATTTAAAGGTTTAACTTAACATTATTTTAAGTGCATTGTTACAAAAAATATAAAATTTGCACACACTGATAAAACTGTTTATTTGCGTCAACTAAATATTTGGTTGGATATGGCCGATTAAATATTTGGTTGGGATAAATAAACTTTATGTGAGTCAAATAAATTTTATTTCTGCCAAATAAATTATTTTGTTCCCATTAATAAATCATTTTGCAATTAAAATATTTGTTTACATGAACTAAATATTTATTTGACTCAAATAAAATTTATTTGTCCCAACCAAATAATTTAATTGACCATATCCAACCAAATATTTAGTTGACGCAAATAAACTCTTTTATCAGTGCAGTTATGACCTCTTTACGGACCAAAGTTAACTTAACTCGCTAGGAAAATTAATTTTATTCACAACTGTATATGTAATACATACATTACATGTATAAATAAAGTTTGGGAAGTACGTGATTTCTTGTCCCACTATTTTCCAAGCCTGGACCTGACCTGTAATGAAAAATAGAGACGAGTAAACTAATTATTACAGGTCTGCAATTTAAATCATTCATTTTGGCTAGATAGTGCGACCGATTAAAATATCATTATTAATGCTTAAACAAGATGGCTGAACTACTTTTGTCATGATAAACACGAATATAATCTAATACATTTCGTTTAAAAAACTTAAATGTACAGTTTTAGTCATTTTTTTTTAATTTTGAGACTGAAAAGGATAATAAATGTTATAAACAGTGCCTTGTGAGCTATCAACAAATGTTTTTTTGTGGTTGTTTATTTGGGTAACGCGTATGTGGAACTTCAGTTTTATACGATTGTACTTTTCTTGTGGAGTGCAGGAAAAAATATTTGCGGTAAATATGAAAAGAACTAAAAAACTAAGTATTATAGTATTATTTTCTTTATTTGAATTCAAACATCTGGGTTTAAACAAAATTAGTAATTTATTTTTAAATAAAAACAGTTGCGCCCATTAATAAAGGTCTCGAAAAAGTACTATTTTCCGAGTCTACCTGTAATCTACTATAATTGTCAGTGCAGTGGTCATCTTCATTGCCTAAATATCATATATTTATCAATAAGCAGGAGCACTGGATGAAATGGATGAAATTAATTTGTTCCGTTAAATCGAATAATAAATTAACACTAATTTTGCAGTCTTTTACCTACTTTAAAAATAGACTTGAATTTATCAGGAAATAATCAAAGGTAAAGAAATCAATATCACATTTCATTGGTTAATTTTTAGCTTACGCATTAATTTTCTTAGTTCAAATAACTGCACCTTAATATTATATGAAGCTGAAGTTTGCAACGTTTTTTCTGCAACAAAAATTCAAATAGTATATTAAAGCACTTATTCCATAACACGTTTTTAACGCACGAGCACAAGTTTAGAAAACAAGCCGCTTGCGGCGAGTTTTCTAAAGTACTAGTGCGCTAAAAACGTGCTTTAATATACTATTTGAATTTTCGTTGCAAAAAACGTTGCAAACTTTAGCTTCATAATATTATAAATTATAATTTATATATTTTTTGAAATTATAATTTATTTTACTAATATTAATTAACTCCTTATACCGACACGTCTATTGTCTATAAATATATTCATTAAAATTATTCATTATAAACAATTAGGTAATGAATGCATTATTAAATTTAAAAGGCGTAAGTTATTGAAGAGTATTTGTTCAAAATCAAAAAATGGTTATTTATAATACAAGGACAAAAAGTTAAGTTTTTCGATTGAGTAGGTTTTTAGAAGCCGAGGGCCGGCCCGAGGGTAATAAACCTACGAAATCGAAATTTAACTTTTTGCCCGTGTAGTATACAATATTTGTTATTCGATTATTACTAATTTTAATAAATTATTTAACTATACTTAATTTTAAATTGCAAAAAGTATATCTTTTTAGTGTCTTATTACTTATCTAGTTATCCATGCCAAATTGCTAGGCAATCAAATCGCTAAAAAAACAATTAAATCGTTTCTTTTGCGTGCGGTTTCATTTTCAAATTAAAAAAGCTATAGCTTGGTGATTAATTTCTGTTAAAATGTGTCTGTTATGAAAATAGTAATACTTCTGAACCGTTCTATAAATATTATAAATATTGAAATTATTAATCAGTTAACACATATTTTGAGGTTATGTTATAGAAGAATTTTTTATTTTGTATGAAATGATTATAATAACTGTATCTGGTCAAAAAGAACAGTTTGTTCAAGACCAAAAGTGACCTAAAGGTCATATTTCTTTATAAATATTACAGTAAAGGTAAAGCATCTTCTTTTAAAAAGCTTAAAAATAACAAGTTTTAGTTAGCGGCCCTAGGGCCACAAAGTTCAACTTTTCGCCGGTAAAACATGAACAAAAAGTGTCTCTTTTAGAATCAATCGAATAAAAAATATATATATTGTTAATGTAGCCTCAGGTTACTAATCTGCAAGGGTATTATTTAAAATACTGTAAAAAGAATAAGATAAAATACAAATTTTCAAAATAATTTTGGTTATATGGAAAATTGGAATTATTTTTAAAAAGAATACTCTAAACTGTCAGCCATGCTTTTATTTGGGTGTGAGCTAGAATCAGGGGCGGATTTATTTCATTTTAGGGGAGGGGGCCATCCATGAGGAAAAAAATTGCGCTTTCACCAAAATTATAATTTGAAGGTATTTTTATGCTAATATATCTCGCTGGGGGGGGGGGCTATGGCCCCCATGGCCCCTCTCCTAAATCTGCCCATGTCTAGAGTCTAGAATGACACACTGTATGATAATAACCTATGAGGATTAGTTAATCAGGAGGGCTTTTATATAGTCGTGCTCTATCTTTAATAAATTATCTTAATTAATTATATAATATATAAATCTGTGATTTTCAGTTTAAAATGCCATTGAGTTCCAACGAATTATAGAGGAAAGTCGCCTAATTTCGGATACCATTTACAATTCATCCAATATTTAATAGGCGGTATTACTTTTTGATATCTTTTTTATTTAATAACATACAACTTACTATAGCGAATCATGATTTATTATGAAAACATTTTTATTTTCAAAAAACTTTGCGCATTTTTGTGCAGTTGGAAAAGGATTCCTAATTTCGGACATATGAATGGTGGCAAGTTGAAGACTTGTGTGTCTCAAGCAACTTGCTACCATTCATTTAGGAATGACAGTATTTCCAGAGACACAATTCAATGTGTCGTTACTGCGAGCAAGCATCGGCGTTCTGTGATGACAAGCGATTGCGACGGCCGCGACCCGGCTAGTCATACGCTGCTTATTAATGAGATTAGATTCGCTTTTGTTTACTGGTACAGAATACTTAGCGCTTGAGTGCATATCCACACGCTCTTATGCGAACGTTATAAGCCTGCGCACAAGATACATGACGGCACATCAAGCCAATCACGGCATCGTATGTTACGTAATATGCTTCTTATGCGAGTCTCTGGATGAGCCTTGAATTGGCCACGCCGATTTGGTTGTAGCCTGTACATAATCTTAAACAAGGACTATGCCTCTGTCGCATCACTTAGAAAAACAAAATGATAGTATTAATTCGTAAACTCAATTTTTGAATAAATGCTCCTCAATATGACGACGCTTTGTTAAAGATGAGATCAAAATTGTATTCAAATATTGATTGCAAAACAACAAATTGTTTTCAATGAATGTTGTGCAACGGATCCAGAGGATGAGTAACTTCCTGAAATCTTATGAAGGACTCGGATACGATATAGTACATGTTAAAAAAAAAATATTGTCTATAAATTATACATAGGCTATGTAACAACAACAGGTTTCTATAGTTTTTTTGTATCGTAATATTACTAAATATTGTATTATTCGTAATATTTTGTAAAAATTCTTTAATGTATTGTGTTAATTATTTTAAATTTTATCGCCTATTCATTTTACTTTCGATTTTATATTTATAAAGATAATAACTTTTGTATACAAAATTTATATTTTATTGGTCTTAGCTTTTGGATGCCAATATAACGTTTGGTAATTTTATAAAGTTACTTAACATGTTGACAACGTCTAAGGGATCGTTCAAGTATTACGTAACGCTCCTAGGGGGGAGGTGGGGGTCGTTTTGGAGTGTTACGCCCATGTTAATGGTATAGGGGGGGGGGTGTGGATCCAAAATGATTAAAATTTTCGTTATGCAATACTTGAACTTGCTATATAGCTTATAAGCATTTTACCGGGCAAATACTGATTATTTCGTAACTAACCATTTTTTGAATTTAAATTCAAACAAGCCGTGAAGATTACTCGGTGGTTTTTTGAAAATTTTAACTTTTTGTTTCCGACCCCTGATTTTTTTTCATAAATTGTTTAAATTGTTTAAACACACCATAAGAAGTAATTTAGGCAAATATAAAAATAAAGATTGATCGTTTTTTATTACGTTTTTTCTAATTTATTATAATATGTACATATTACGTACTCGAACTTCAAAATATATTTAAGATATAATAATAAAGTTATTATTTATGATCACTTCATTACAAAAATGCTTATCTGCAACGCCAAAGGGCGTATATTTTTTCTAACGCTTTATCGTTTTAGGGGCGGTCGACCTAAAAAACAATTTTTTTTTGCATATTCGGACTTAAAATGCCATGAAACCTCAAAACAATGTAAAAAAGTGAGTGTTAAAAAAAATACACAGGTACACTACGAAGGTCCTGAATTGTACATTAAAAGAATTGAAATCGGACCTTTCGTTTAAAATTACAAAGTTTACAGTCAGAGGACAGACAGATCAATATTTTTTTAACACCCACTTTTTTCACATTTTCTCGAGGTTTCATGGCATTTTAAGTTCGAATGTGCAAATCACAGCTAGCATCAGAATTCAAGTTGTCATCATCGTCACTGTCATTATCGTTACTGGAATTATCAGTACTTGGATTCATTTCTACAAGGCCAACTAGAGTTTTGATGATATGATTAAAATATTAATTTTATAAGGGGGTTTAGCCAAAATTATTAGATTACCAATAACTTGTAAATATCTATGTAAAAAATACGTATTTAAAAAAAACTTTTTTTATATTTCTCCGAGTTCCGCAAAAATCCGCAACTTTTTTTTCCATAGAATATTACTATAGTTAAAGAAAAATCTCTATGGAAAGGAACAATTGACAAGTGGTTATTTTTTTTATATATATGATTTAACCTAATAGTTAATATTTTCACGTTTCTAGGACCTGTATATTAGGACACAGAAACTTTTTTAAGTATGTAATATTTTTAGACATACCTGAGGATAATTAAGTATATATTCTATGATTAAAAAATTTAGTTTATTTTTTATATGGCTTAAGACCTTGAAATAAAGATTTTCACGAAAATAGGGGATTAAATACATTTTTAGGTTTAATCATATCTTTATTATATTGAATGCTTTAATTTTAAGTATTTCTCCAAAACTAATGACTTTTCAAAAAATTTAGCCATAATTTCGTGCAAATACAAAATACAAAAACCGAAGCGTCATACTCACTGCGCCATTTTGAATTTTTAAGTTATGGACATTGATACATAAACATATGAAAAATAATACATTTGAAACATTTTTATAAAGATCGGAAAAAAAAATAAAATTTTGGACCGTGGCGGATATTTTTTTTTTAATGTTTTCGATATTTTATTTGAATTAAGCGGTATCAAAAATAGCCGTATGCAAAAATTCAGAATTTTGTTCAGTTTTTTTCCCCTGGCCCACTGTGCATTCTAGAGCTTGCGGTGTGAATCATATATTATACATCAAATATTAACTCAAAATCTAGTCACAGAATTGTTTTATTAAGATGAGTTTGATCAGGATAACAGGAACTATAACATAATTTGGATATACTACCAAATTTTACCCGATTTCACCATAATTTAAAGTAATTTTCTGCCTAGTTCTTTAAATATAAAATGTTCAATAAAAAAAAAAGAAATAAAAAAGGTTCAAGCCAAATAAATTATGTAATTGTAAATATATTTGTAATTAGTAGTCATTAATCATTTTCAACCTTTGAACTTTTTTTTATAACTCAATAATATTCAAATTAATCTTTTGTTTATAACATCAAAAACAATACAAAATAATAAGATAAACACTAAAAATAGTACCTACTATCTAGTTTAGTAATTGAATTTATTCTTAGATTTTACAAAAAAAAACCTACATTTATAAATAAACAATGAAAAAGGATCTGGTTAGGGCAAAGAGATAAATAGTTAATTACGGACCACCTATTTTTATGGTTGCTGCAACCAGAAATCTGTAATAGTCCAGGAACTAAATACACTTCTGTGTCCGCTTTTGTGTTGGGTCATATGTTTACAAATGCTTAGAAGTGGTAAAATAAGTGTTTTCCACTCCGGTGATGCCGAATCATCGCCCGAGTGGAATACACTTTCACGCCTTTTAAGAATTTACAAACATTTGTCCTAACACCAACTATATATAGTATAGTATCTATAAAGAGCAACAACAAGAAGCAGAAACAAAACCTAGATTTTAAGGATCTGATAAGAAACACAAAATGTCTTATTGCGCTTACCATATTTGTGGTTGCAGCAAGTACAAATATAGTTGCTTTCAATTTAACTATTGGTAGTTTATGACATAATTTAAAAACTTACATTTGAGGTGGAAAAAAACAACATATATGTTGTTTGGACTCTTTTTATTTTAAAGAGCAAATTTTATTATTTTTTTGTTTTTTTTTTTTAATAATATACTCGTGTACGCTACTGGTTTAAGTTACAGGAGGGTCCTCAACTGTTAGAAACATGAAAACTCATATAACAAAAAGAATATATAAAATAAAATATGCAAAAAATACAACTGCACTGAAAAAATTAAAAACAAAAAAAAATTGCTTTTTTGCCCGGTAACCTATTTTAGTTTTGGTCTTAAATGAAAGCTTATGAAGTGCGCAACATCGATTGATACTAGCTTTCCGAAGAGCCATTTTCTTTCGTTATTTCACAAAAAAATCACACCGTGTTATCTATATCTAGATACACAGGCGGACAAAAAAAATTATCTCGAAGCCAGCACCTATGATCTGTTTCATCAAGCAAGATAGTAAATTAAAAATCGCACAGTAAATATTTTTACAGGTTTGAATAGTATATGTTTGTGTATAGAATATAGTTATGTTTTATAAACTACGCAGTATATTCGCACATCCAATATTGGAATCTGTTTTGAAAATATTCACTGTGCGATTTTTAATTTACTATCTTGCTTGATGAAACAGACCATAGTACCGACACGGCAAATTAAATTATAAATTAAAAATAACGTTTAGTGCCTTATAGATGGAAAACTATTTTAATCTATAAAGAAATTGCACATCTCTACTACAGAATTTTCACAATCAATGAGAAAATTCCTACCAAAATGTCATATAGCTTCTATTTTATGGTTTTTTGCAATTATCAGTGAGCATATATTGGTATGGGACCCTAATTATATCTGCTAAGCAGGTCCCGCTTTATTATTACGTCGTCGCATTTAAATTGCCCAAACCTTATGATACTGATATTATTTTAAATGTTTTCAAAATTAAATAAATTTTATGTAATTTTTTCATAATGTAAGTTATAATAAAGGAAACAATATTGTACCACATCCATTTAAATTAAGGCAATTAAATTGAATTATCTTAAGTAATAGCTAATAATATTATTAAATTTTAAACAATTTGCAACAATAATTATAATTGTTACTAACTAATTAAAGAACTAAAAGTAATCAATCAAACTGTAAAATATTTTTAAAATTATAATTTTCTGGTTTGTAATAAAACTCGGATTTTTTGGCAGGTTTTAATGCGTCACTTTATTATATCGCTAACGTTTCTCCCTTCTTTGGGGGCTTTATCAAAGCTGAAAGATAACAACTATTGTTAATAATAATAATAATGATAATATATAACAAAAATATTTTTTGACTGTATTGAATCCCATTTTCAGGTAAAATATGTAAATTTCTTACCTAAAAATTATGTGAGCGTAGTCATATATATTATAAAATTGAACATTATGGACAAGGAACCTTTTACAACGTAAAAATAAATATTACATTACAATATAAAAATTGGTTTTGACAAAATGTCGAAAAATTTGTAGGTTAAAAGCGTCGTTCGCAGTAAAAAACATGTAACATGTTTATTTTTGTGGGTCGAACCCAGCATTAGTCAATTCTCTGTGATAACATCGGTCAAAAGGTACGTATCCCCCCCCCTGTTTCACTAATGAGATGAAAAGAGGGAAAAGGAGACCCCAGTTAAAGGATATGCATCTCACATTATTTTTATGTTGTAAAAGGTTCCTTGTCCATAATGTTCAATTTTATAATATATATGACTACGCTCACATAATTTTTAGGTAAGAAATTTACATATTTTACCTGAAAATGGGATTCAATATAGTCAAAAAATATTTTTGTTATATATTATCATTATTATTATTATTAATAATAGTTGTTATCTTTTAGCTTTGATAAAGCCCTCAAAGAGGGGAGAAACGTTAGCGATATAATAAAGTGACGCATTAAAACCTGCCAAAAAATCCGAGTTTTACTACAAACCAGAAAATTACATTCAAAGTTTGGCAACCTATATGGTATTTACCTACAATTTTTAAAATTATTTAATTTTAATAATAAAATGTGTATTGCCTCATTACCTTTCTTACATAACATTGAATACCTATGTGAATTGTAAATAGATAAAATATTTAGACTGAAAAAACCATCGATGCATTTAAAATCGTTTTCAACTTACAATACTTGAATACTTAAATATATTTTGAAATAGGTAAATAAATTATCAATAAAAAAATCAATAACAATATCTTATACGTACAATTTAACTTTCCCTATGGGCCTTTATTTTATTAGAATACTTTCATTATACTGTTACTAAAGTTTTTTTAAGGTATAGTTATTTTAAACCTTTCCGCTTGTAAACAATCTCTAAATTATCATAGCAATGTAAGATACTCATGCGTCGTAAGCGAAATGACGGCCCAATTTACACAACCGTAAAACGTTGACGTGCCATTAACGAGAACATAACTATGGTTTACCCCTCTAAATTATTGAAATAAAAGCGATTTTATAAGCAAATTTTGTTTCTACAGGAATACAAAAGTGTTTTTAGCAACATCTTTATCAATTCTCTTTTTTCACATCAAACAGATTTCACATGTGAAATCTGTGACATCAAAATATCATAAAAACAAAGTAGGTAAACAAAAATTATAAATTTTGGTTATGTTGACATTCAAAACAAGCCACATGCTTCAGTGTAAATCGGACTTTGTGGAGTATTTAGCGGCAAATTTAAAATAACTATACCTTAAAAAAATAAACTTTAGTTATAAGGAAAATAATTAAAAAAATCCTATGTGGAGTGGTTTGTGTGAAAAGCTTGTATCTCATAACATGACAACTTTACAGGAATGGATTATTATTACTTTGTCGTTAAAGCGCCACCCGAGGCTCGCATATCTAGCATAATAAATAACATATGATGCCCTGATTGGCTTGATGTGCTACATGTGTTTTGTGCGCAAGCTTATAACGTTATGTTAGGCTTGCATAGAGTCTGTGGATGGCGCCTAACTCTTGCAGCAAAATTTCTCGCTGTTACCTTAAAAATGAAATAATTTTAATAATAAAAAAAACTAAAGTGATTTTGTTCCGTTTAAAGAAAATATAAACAAAATGGTTTATTCTGCACATACAACATACGAGATTTTCCCACCGACCAATCAATATGTATTTTAATGTTTCGTATTTACATAAGTTTGAGAGAGGTATAATATTGGTTAAAAAATAAATAATAAATAAATTAAAAAATTAACCTTTAGAATTGTGGTATTATTTTTTTATATATTTTTTTTGCAGGATAGGTTTTATTAAAATTTAATTTAAAAAATGTATAACGGTATAAAAAATAAGACAACATTTTTTACATACAGTATTTTTATAGAAAAAAAACGCCATCTATAATTTCCGTGAATTTCACGGAAAATTTTGACCGAACAATTTATACTAATAACATTATTATTAAGGTTCATTTACATTACATGGAAAAAATAAAAAAAATAATTAAATACGATTATATATAAATTAAATATAAATTATGCTATTAAAGACGTTATTAAAAATTGAAACATTAAGGTTAAATTATTTTTGAAACTATTTAGTGAGTGTAGGCCGTCTCTTGTGTATTGATTCCAGATACGTTATTACGCCAGCGCGTATATATGCATCGCGATGCGAGTTGGACTATTCATTTTTTTTTCTATTTATTTTTATTATTTTTTGTAATGTTCAGGATTTGCATTAAAGTATGAAATACTTTAAAATTAGTTTAATTAGTAGGTGCGTGATAATAAAACTGTTGTTATTAAAATGCCTTTACCTAAAATGCGCATAAAACAAAAGCTAATTATCATAAAAAAACGCGGGGTTTGAAAAAATGTGTTATAATTGACCTATTAATGAAAAAAAAGATGACACCCCTACAGGAAATATAAACAAGACATTATTGAGAAATCGTAATTTCTTTAAACATACACCTAGTAATAATAATAATAATAATAATAATAATATTTAATAGCGTATTAAGTACCATTATGGGGCGGATATACAAGTCAAATAAAGTAAAGTCGAATAAAAATATAAATAAACATAAATTTACAAAAATCACACAAGAATATAAAATATTACAAGAGCAAATAAATAAATAAACATACAAATAAAAACATAAACTACAATACATCATAAAAATAATATAAATAAACATAAATTTACAAAAATCACACAAGAATACAAAATAATACAAGAGCAAAAAAATAAATAAATAAATAAACATACAAATAAAAACATAAACTACAATACATGATTAAAATATTCATTTGTGACTTCACATATTTTGCTGTTTTGTGTAGGGGGGTACGCATTACTTTTAAATTATTTAAAATTTTTATGAATAAATAAAAGACATTTATAAATGTATATGCATGGCACTGTCATAATTTGTTTATTCTTATAAGTATCTCTACAAGATTCTCTGTATTTTAAATTGAATATTTTTCTAATAATCCTTTTCTGTATAATAAAGACCCTATCAACATTTGCTGCACTGCCCCAGAGTACTATGTTATAGTTAATATGACTGTATGCAAGGCTGTAATAAACATCAAGTACTCCAGTTAGTGATAGTATATATTTCATTCTGGAAATTGCATAATAGGCTTTGTTTAGTTTTTTGCAAACCGAATCGACTTGATAAAACCAAGTTAACTCCCTATCTAATTGTATTCCCAAAACAGTTAACGTTGAGAGGTGCTTTTCTCATTATAAGTGGATATTTACAGACAAACTTATTTCACTAAAAACTGAGAACAGATTCTAATAATTTACAGTTTCCATTCAAATAATAAATTGAAAAAGTATTTGATACATTTATTTTATAGGAACGTAATTTTTGTGTATCCATAATTAATGTTACTTTACTCTTTTATTAAATTAAATTTGTGTAAATTTTATCTATTTTTTATTTGAATAAAATGCTACCCTATATTCTTGAAAATTAATACACAAACTTCGACTTATCTTAATAATCTTTAAGTTACAGTGTAGAAATAATCTATTGTGTTTTGTTTTTAAATCCTCTGCCTTAGCATTATTGATTAAGTGGAGATAGTATATTATTCAACGAGTGTATAATAATTGCAATTAATTAATGAGGGTAAATTTTGAGACATGAGCCGATAGGCAAATGATTAATAACTACAAGGGAGTAGAATAATATACTTTTTGCACGACTAAGACTAAAACCTAATTTTACGCTTTCATTTTCAGGACTAAACTTGCCGTTTTTTTCCCTAGGGAATAAAAATCACGGCAACCTCGATAATATTAAAATATTATACTTACTATGTGCTTTGCTGGTTCAAAAATTAGGTTTGGTGGTGTTTTGTAATAAATTAGCAATTCAAACCAATTTATTTGATTTTAACAAAGAAAACCTTATTTTTAAATTACAATTTATACATAACTTAAAATTTATCATCTTCCTTTTTTTTTCACGTTTGTGTCAACCATATTAAAAAACAATTGAAATCGCGATAGCCATGAATCTTGATTAAATTACGAAAATAAAACAACCGATTTTAGACGCGTGGTTTTTAATTTTAATTTTATCTACCTACCTAAATTATGTTTGGTCTTGCAAAAAATAGTGTATATACCTCAGGACTAAACTTGGCTGTTTTAGTCCCTTGTATTTCTGTTTCCCTCGCTCGCTACGCTCGCTCACTGATGCAGCGGGACTAAAACAGCCAGTTTAGTCTCTTGGTATATAAATAACTATTGTGCACGGCCATTTCATAGTTTAAACAGTTTAAATATATACCCGTGATTTATATGCCTATAAATCACGGCCGTGGATAATAGTATATTATTCAATGAGCGTATAATAATTGCTATTAATCAATGAGGGTGAATTTTGGGACACGAGCCGAAAGGCGAGTGACCTAATATTATACGCGAGTAGAATTCTATACTTTATCCACGATCGTTTTAAACGGTTTATCTCTACAGATCCGTGATTAATAGGCCTATTAATCAGGCCGTGGTTAAAGAATATGCCTCAGCCATATTGTCGAGTTTATTGACTCTGTCTGCTTCTTTACCCCGATAGAGTTGCTTTTGAATATATTATAGCTATTTGGGAACACAAATTTTAAAACTTACTGTGTACTAATTTATTAAATGTTGATAAGAAAAAATATTTTTTCGTAAAAATAAGCTAAAAATAGGAAGTTAAGTCAATACTAATGTATATTTTGTTTAAATTTTTATTTTATACAAAAAAAATGGTACATATCATATTTCTAATAATAGGGCATAATTATGCAATTTATTGTATGATTTCTTTTTAAACAGTAGTATAATACAAAAAAAAGGAAATAATATAAAAAATATAGCTTTTACCTAATTTTTTATTTATTTTGGGACGTTAAAATAAAGAATTTTTTTGACGGTCGCTCGTGCGACACTGTACAGTGGGGGCACTGCGCAGTGTTTCTTAGTTTACGCGTGTTTTATAAAAACTATAATTTATGGGGTTGGTTGTGCCTTAAAATCCTGTAACTTATTAGTTTACAAACATAATACAATGGCGAAAAATTATACTTTTTAAATATTTTATATAATTTCTTATTTAATTGGGTTTGTTACAAATTTGATACACTCGTAGACAAGAGGTTAACTATTTAATCTTTTTTAATTTAATAATAAAAACATTTTTTAAAATTTGAATTTTTTGTTTCAGGACAAGATTATTACTTCAATAATGGAAAAGCAGTTCCAAGTCAAAACGATTTCCTTGGATCTCATGAGGTAGACCCTCGTACAAACTATCAGACCTTCAATAGCTTCAGCCCTTTTATACCAAACCACGACCTTCAAACCTCCGACATTCCATTTCCCCTTCAGCAAACTTTACCACAATACCAAAATGATAAGACACGCTACAACCAAGCATTTCCTCAAGAATTTAAACGTGACTATATTACTCCTTCAACACATCGTCCAAATTATGCACATCTGTTAAACAGAAACAAATTCCATGGTTTAAACAGAGACTTTTTATTAAACGAGGAAAAAGTACAAAATTTACCTGCGCATGCTCATGCTGAGTATAATCAGTTTATTAAACCTAGTGTTAGTAATAATCAGTTTAAACCTATTTTACCAAATATTCAAGAATCAAAATTGAATTCGGCATATCAAGTTCATCAAGACTTTTTAAATCATAGAACGCGTGTTTTCGCACCAGACAACTCGCATAATCCGCAAAATAAAACAGAAGTAAATGAGTATTACGTAAATAACAATGGTCAAGTTTACGTTACAACTGAAGATTCGCGTAAAGAAAAACCTGAACCCCAAAAGATTATCAGGGAAGAAGAAGAATATGACGATGACGGAGAGGAAGAAGAAGAAATAGAGGATTCTGAATCCGACGAAAATAGTAAAGATTATCTTCTAAATGAGGATAATAATCCAGTGGAAGATAATGAAACTACTGTAGATAAATTAAGTGACCAAGAGACTGATGATTTAACCACAATGTTACCAATAATGCAACATAAAGCAATGCAAGATGTAATAAATAGCGTTTTAAAAGAAATGGATGACTTGAACGAAGCTTCTAAATCAGTTATATCCGTAGTTACCACAAAAAGTGTCATAAATAATACTGTTATACCAGAGTTTAAACCACAACCATCGAAAAAAACATCAGAAGAAGAATTAGCAGAAAGCAGAGAAGCTACTACAGATAACTGGCAGATTCTCGGAAAGATACAAACTAGTAGTTCTATCTCGAAGGTACATAGTTCAGAAAATTTAAAAGATGATTCTGAAGTTGATGATACAACCGTAAGTGAGCTTACAACTGAATCCAATGAAAATATTACAGAAGAGTCAAGAACAAAACAAAAATCATCTACTGAAAGTTTAATAGATAAACTAGACAGAGTACAATCAGATTTGTCAAGTGGGTTATTAACCGGTGGGTACCATAATCTTGAAAACAACATTACGGTGATAAAGGAAAATTCATCAGAAAAAAATAAGGATATGCCTTTAAATTTAGATGGAAAACACAGGACAACAGAAAAGGAAATTTTAACTGAAAGTAAAAAAGAAGTAAACACAGTTAAAAATATTTTAAAAACAAATATACTTCCTTCCACTACACCAAAAGTAATTGATAAAGTTTTAAAAATAGCAAAACCGGTAGATATTAGTGCATTCTTACCACCAGGTTTTAAGCTAACTACAACAACAGAAAAAATAAAATCAACAACAGAATTCCCTACACCAAAGGCAACGAAAATTCCAGATATTTCTGGTCTACTTAAAGTTGCTAAGCCGGTGGATATAAGTGCCTTTTTACCACCTGGTTACAAACCACCAAAAACTCCAACAAGTGTAGAAATTACTACAAAATCTACAGTAAAAAATAATAGTACAACAAAAGCTATTAAAAATTTTTCGAATCTTTTAACTCAAGCTAAGCCTGTAGATATTGGTGGTTTTCTTCCACCCGGTTATAAGCCCAGTACAACTAGTACTAGTACTACTACAACTACTGTAAAACCAATTGAGACCACTTCAACATCAAAACCGCCTTTGCTAAAAGTGACACAAGACGATGTAAGTAAATTTTTACCTGCAGGGTATAACAAGTTTAAATTGCGAACAACTACTCCATCAAGTAGAGTGATCGAAACTTCTGATAAACAAAAACCGAAAAAGACAAAAAGCTCTTTGCTTGCACAAGCCGTACCTACAGATATCTCCGCATTCTTACCAACAGGGTATAAATTAAGAACCTCTACAACAAGCAAACCATCTGAAGACGTCGATGCAAGTTTATTACCTGCTGACTACAAACCGAAATCGAAGAACGTGTCTCATTTACTGAACGAGGCTAAGCCTGCCGATATAAATGCTTTCTTACCTCCTGGTTACAAACTAAGAACAACTGCAACGCAAAAATCGACAGAAATAATTGACAGTTCTTTATTGCCTGCTGATTATAAATCTAAAAAGGGTGGCGACTCATTAGAGGCAAAACCTGTTGATATAAGCTCATTGTTACCGCCTGGATTTAAATTAAATTCTTCTTCAGAGGTGGAGACTACTTCGGAACTATCTATATCGAGTACTACAGCGAAATTCAAGGTGGTGTTTCCAACTAGACCTAACAGGAAAGCAAAATCAACTACTCCTAGGAACTATAACAATAATGTAGCCGAACAAGCTAGTCCTACACCGCCTACTATTCATAAAGGATGGCCTTCTAGGTAAGTTAATAGACCAGTTAAAGAGAATGTATTGCGGGATTAAATTGTCGTGCTATTATTACACTGCTAACAAGTAAAAACGTATATTTCATGCATTTAATTTTTTTAATTTACGGAAAATTTATTTTTTATTAAATATTTTTTGATTTATAGAAAACAAAAATGTCATCAGATATCATATGTTTTTGTATCGATTATTTTAATATTTATTTTGTATCAATTACCAGAAAAATATAAGAATGTCATGACTTTTACAAACATTTACAAATATCACGAATACATATCGCAAGTATTTTATTTATTTCATCCAATATGTTTCAAGGCAATTTCGTATTCTTATATTAGGAAGTGCAAATATACTAGAAAATAACAGACCAAATTGGTTGGGTTAAAATATTTTCGTATGCACAATAAATTCCCTTCTTTATAAAAATCTTTATGATTAAATAAATGTTTATTATTATATTATTCACAGCGCCTGCGCTAGAATAATATACGGTAGTTTCGAATTTCCCAAAATCGCCAAAAAAACGTCCTAGACAAAAAATTCTTGGATACAAATGTGTTTCATGAAAAAATAAGAAACTTTGAAAATGTCCGTCTGTCCGTTTGTCCATCTGTCCGTCTCTCTGTCTGTCTGATATCACATTTTTTGTAGACAATATAACTCAAGAACGAATAATCCGATCGACTCCAAATTTTCAGGAAAAATTAAGTTCTATGAGGGGAAGATCCCTATTTAAAGTAATCCCCCCGAAAACAAAAAAGTTATGACGGGTTGAACTTAAAAAAAATAAAAACATTAATTTTCATTTTTTTTTAATTTTCGTTTTTTGCAAAAATAAAATTAAAAAAAAAATAAAAATAAAAAAAAATATTTTAATTTTTTTTTTCAATTTTTTTTTCAAATTTTTTTCGTTTTTCACAAAAGGAAACAAAAATTGAAAAAAATTGACAATTTTTTTTAAAGATTCTTTTTTAATTTTTTTATTTTTCAAAAAAAGATCTTTTGAAAACAAAATGTATTTGTTTTTTTTTAAATATTTTTATTAAGTATTTGGGAAAATGCAATAAACTATTTACTGTGAATAATATGTAATGGAATGCGTAGCATTTCATATCTTTACGGCTTGTAACTTTTGAGCGACCTGATCTGAGTATTAGCCGAGGGGTAAACCGCAGAGGAGTTCAGATGTACAAATTAAATGGTAATCTAGAGGAAATCTTTAAGTTACTAGGTAATCAGGTGGAAATCTTCAAAGATTTCCTCCTTTTCGGAGGAGATCTTAGAAACTCGAGGTAGAAATAGAATAGAAATAGAAATATTTATTGTTCTTCAGATTACTATCTATGAAAATTTGGTAAAATAAGATAAATAAATGTTTTATAAATACATACATTAGAATAAAAGTAAAATAAGTACTATAAAATGCATACAATACAATAAGAAAAGAAAAGAATACTTATATATAAATAAAATTAGAGTACCGGGCAACTTTTAAAGTAATAATAACATAAAAAAAATAAGTCCACTAGGTAATCTTGGGAGGTAATCTGGAGGAAACCTTTGAAGATTTCCTCCCAAAAGGAATTCAGGTGTACAAAAATTTTGTCAGCGTTTTACCCTTCGGTATTGCTTTATAATAAGGTGGTTGCAGGTATTATGGCCATGTATTTATTATGGCCAATTTGCCATATTTCAAAAAGTAAGAATGAAAAAATTTTGATTACAATATTTTAAGTTAGTGTTTGTAACAAGATTCCTAGGGCAAGGGCTAGATCGCGCCACTATTAATGTTTTTAATTCTGCAACGATTTTAGTGATTTTCTTTTCGTTGGTAAACGATTATATAAAATTTTTAATAATTTGAAAATTCATAACATTTGATTACGGTAAGTACTTTAAATTTTATTTATATTTTATTATAGCAAAACGTCTTATTTAACAGTTGGTCTATATAGAATTTCAGTCAGTAAACGTAACTTTAACAAAAATTTAGGAAATGTTCTACATTACAATGTAAAGTAATATGGCCAGTTTGTGTGTATAGTAATATGGCCATGGCAATAAGCATGCTTCCTGCAGGCTCGCTGCTAGATGTTACGTTTATTTACATAAATTTGTGTTAGAAAATTACAAAGGACCATTTTTATTCAGATTGTGAATAATTAAAAAAAAAATAGCTAGTATAAAATATTTATCAAGTATGTTTTACTTTACCTAAAGCCATTAATTGTTTTTTTTATATTTTATGAGGTGTATAGTTTTTATTTAACTTTTCATTTTTTTTAATTTTATATAATAAAAGGCAATAAAAAAAGCATTATATTTATATATTATATAAATACTTAACTTGATAATATTTAGAAAAATATGATTTATTTTATATGTGGCCATATTACCAGCACCGTGTTGGTAATATGGCCAATTGACACATTTTTTTAAATGGCCTATAAATTTTTATTTTTTTAACTTTTTTCATGTTTTTCTTTAATAACTTAAGCATAAATAAGTAATCTGGGCTCTAAAAGTATTATTTTGTTTTGAAGTTATCTCCTTTAATTTTTATCAGCAATTATACGTTAGCATGGGCATAATACCTGCACTTACCTTATTTATTATATTTAATATTCTCAGTTCATAATAAGGAAATGGACAAAACATATACAGAAGAATTTTGTTTGGACTAAAAAACCCGGGTGTAATGAACATTTTTTTAGCTCAAACATTATAATGTTATATGAATGTACGGTTTAACGAAAGCGTTCATTATATTCGGGTCCCACTGTATTTAAAATGATTTAAACAATGTATAATATAACTAGGGGGAATTAATTTAGCGCCCAATATGAAAAATCTTTAAATATTTTCTATGTACTTATACGTTATTCTTTTCTGGCTTGGCAGTAAACATAATGCAGTATTATAGAAAGAAATGTTAAAAATGTGCATAATTTTACGCTACGCATGGTAAGGCAATTTGCAGTTCCATTTTAAATATAAATGAATAAACATGTTTTTATGTAAATAAAGTAATTCAATACAAGTCTAATTGTACAAACTGTATAAGCGGTGTAATTTATGTCAATATCAATATTTCTGCACTAACTGTTTACCTATTAAATTGGTGAACCGGTTAATTTTTTATTATATAATAGTTACTTACATATATACTTTCAATTGAATTTAAATTAGAACATACATAAGAGAAACTATTTTTTATAGAAGTATTTGGTACAACAATATCGTAACTTTGAAATAATTTATTAAAATTATAGAAAATGAGCCAAAACCTATCTCTTGTGAATAATATTAAAAGGGTCTAATGTTAGAATACACATACATACAATTTTTTTAATAAAAGCTTTAGTATTCAGTTCAACAATATCGCAACTTTTACTTTAACTAGTAGAAAATTACGAGAAAAATTAGTTACAATTTATCTGTAAGTAAGTAATATTAAAAAGGCCTTCGACACTGTTAGCCATCAGTTAATCTTTAAAAAACTAAAGTCCAAACATTAGGGTATGAATATTTAATATAACATATCACAACTTTTACTTGTTACAGAAAATTTGCCAAAATTTATGTGTTTTGAGTGATATTAAAAAGGCAAAAAGTTATTCATTAGAAAACATGTGCATTTAGGTATTAAAATAATATTGTTTATTACGTGTTCCGTAACTTAGGCTATTACTTGAAAAAGCTATGATAATTCGCCTTTCTCCTGTGTTGTACATTTATTGTAAATTAAATATTTTAATAAAAATACCATGTTTGTCTTCTAAATTTTAGTACATATTTTTGATAATAGCATAATTTACATATATTAATATATTATAAGCATGCCATTAATATTATACTTTATGCTGGTCCATATTTGGCAATGTGAAATACATAATAATACATAACTGTTACTTCCTCCCACCTGATAGTAGTCAAGTATAACGTGCAGCCTAAATATTTGTTTTGTTTAATATTACATAAGCTATAATGAATACTTATATTAAATATTTAAGAACTAGACAAGATCAATATCAATTTAGATCAGATATAAAAACAAAAAATGTATGTATTTAAAATGAAAGTATTTTATTTGTAATGATACCTTTTATGATAGATAGAAATGTGAAATTAAAGAGTAGCAGTTGGTAATTTAGTTAAAAAAATGTACAGAAGTTGTACATACAGTAATAGTATAACAGATGCCATATATTGAAACGAAACAGCGTTTTATTTCTCATATACCCAACAGTTAAGAATACAAGGCTTCTAGCAACAAAATAATTTTTTATTCGATTGATTCTAAAAGCGACACTTTTTGTTCATGTTTTACGGGCGAAAAGTTGAACTTTGTGGCCCTAGACCCGCTAACTCAAACTTGTTATTTTTAAGCTTTTTAAAAGAAGATGCTTTACCTTTACTGTAATATTTATAAAGAAATATGACCTTTTGGTCACTTTTGGTCTTCAACTAACCGTTCTTTTTGACCAGATACAGTTATTATAATTATTTCATACAAAATAAAAAAAATTCCATAACATAATCTCAAAATATATGTCAACTGATTAATCTGTATTTACCTACAAAAATAAATTAAAAACACAAAATTTCAATTGTAAAATCATTTTCAATATTTATAATATTCATAGAACAAGTATTATTTTCACAAAAATTAATCACCATGCTATAGCTTTTTAAATTTGAAAATAAAACCGCAAGCAAAAGAATCGATTCAATTGTTTTTGTAGTGATTTGATTGGACAGAAATTTTTCATGGATAACTAGATAAGTAATAAGACAGTAAAAAGAAATATTTTTTGCACTTTAAAATTAAGTATATTTTAATAATTTATTATAATTAATAACAATCGAATAAAAAATATTGTATAATACACGGGCAAAAGTTAAATTTCGATTTCGTAGGTTTATTACCCTCGGGCCGGCCCTATCGACCGGCCCTTGGCTTCTAAAAACCTACTCAATCGAAAAATTTGAAACTTTTCGCCCTTGTGTTATAAATAAGTATTTCAAAAAGTTTAAACCATAAGCAGGTCGGGATTTTTTAGGGTCACTAAATATGTGACAGTGTCACATTGTGACATATATAAAATACAGCCGGGAGAATAATAAAATGAAATGGTACCCAGCTCTCCGACTAATACGCCTCCACCAAACTAACGCATTTAACAAAATGTCTTCTTTGCAAACGAGTCTTTTTCAATTTTCAAAAGGTGGCAAACATTAATGCCCGCCCAGTAGGCTACCTTGATAAAATCAAGTTGATTGAATTTGCTAATTTAGAGTTTTTAGTTCTTCAACAACCATTTATGTGTCCTGCCTTTTTTACCTGCTGGTTATTATAATAAAAAATTATACAAATATAATGGCACTTGATTCGTATTAAGATAAAGGAAAATCTTGTTTTATTTTTTTACTTGACCACTTTTTTACACCTGTAAAAAACAATTTAGAAGATGGTAATAAAAAAACAAAATTTATTAATAGAAAGATCTCCAACGCTAAGATAAGACTTTTGAAGCAAACTGGACGGATGCATTTTAAATAATTTTAGCCACACAATGAAGATTAAGTACGTTTAGTTTAGTTTAGTTTTAGTTTAGTTTATTCGTTTATAGTCGTTCGGGGATGTTTAGATAACTATTGCCTTAATCACTGATTAGTAACTATTGAGTACATAATATAATTTATATTATATACTCTCGTATATTTATACTCTATTTAGAGTACTATCTGACTGTACAGTTACTGTAACAGAGAAAAAAATTCTGTCTTATATTACTTTAAAATTTCTTATACCCACCCGTAAAAGATTTGTGTTTATTCAAGCAGTATGTACTTTTTTATGCTTTATTTACTAGTTTAAGTATATTTCTATAGTACCTATGCGTGCATAAAACATGTTTCAAATTAAATGAAAGAACTTGATCTATAATTCTTCCTTTTATATTAAATTTTATTCGATTTTTTTCTAATAGCCTTCGTTAAGGCTTGTTTTTTAATTTTTTACTCCTTAGTTTCTAAAGAAAGGAAATTAAAATTAAATTAAATTGCAGTACCTAGTATTATGAAAAAATTAACCAGATTTAATTATTTTTCAGAGCCAGAACAGAATTTACTGGCTGGCCAACCTCTTCAACTACGCCAATATCAATAGAAAAACTATTAGAAAATGCCAGACTACATTCCTCGACAACAGAAGAAGCAGAAGAAGCTACTGTCATAACAACGGCATCAACAACAACCACCACAACAACGACAACAACAGTAAGACCTACGCAACCAGGAATATGCGAAAATTCCTGCGATTTGGAAGGCACCATCAGGATTGTCAGTGGTGTGAAATGGGTTCCTGAATTTATTGATAGTAATACGATAGAATGGCAGGATTTGGCACAGGATGTTAAATTACAGGTATGTTAAACTTTTTATATACGCAAAAAAAAAATTAGAATTTTTACTTCCTTTTCTAGATGAAAATTCCTAAGTTAGTAAAAAATAAAAATGTTTATTGCTTTTTTACGTTTTATATGCAAATTTTTGTTGATTTCTGCAAGATCTATCGATCTTTTTGTCTGGAAAAATATAAGACCCGAGTTCCCTTCTCTAAAGTTCTCAGTTGGAAATAATATTTAAAACATATTTATTTTTGAATTGTTTTCATCTGAACTATTGGAAATAGTATATTTCTAACCTAATAAGAAAATGAAACATTTCCAACTCGAGAGATGCTATTTGGCCGAGGCGCAGCCATCTATGAGGTATAACCGAAAAACAGATTAGATATGAATTCATTTCTAACCTTGGTTAAAAATGAAAAGCTTTTTTAAGTTTTAAGCTTTCACGGCCATTAAGATATAAAGAACTTTCACTTTCGGGTTTAGACCGTGTTAATGGATTTTCACTTTCCGACGTTTCAGATTAATAGATTTTGCCACTTTTGATAACGCATATAAAGGACGTTTTTCTGTATGCTTTTGAATAAAAGATTTTTTTTTATTCTTAGCAGTATTTTTTCTTTAAGGCATAATAATAAAATGTGGTTCATAAACCTTTGTTTCTAACCTTTTTTCTGAACTACACAAAGAGCAATTATAACTAAAAACAAGTACGTAATATTGAGATCAAGTGGCTCAAAATTTTTTATATCTGCAAACATGTTAACTACCTAATATAATAAAATAAAAATACGTCAAAGTGTTTGTTTTAAATAATAACATATCTTGTGTTGAATTTAAAGAAACTTAAACAAAAGATGGAAAGTACAATTACAATTACGAAAAATAGTACCAATTTCTTTTCAACTTAAAATAAATTATTGATATTTTTAAAATTATTTTAATATTATATTTTTGACTATCTATCTCATATTGAAGTTAGTTTATTTAGTTAAATAAGTAGAGGAAAGTCGCCTAATTTCGGATACAATTACAATTTATCCAGTATTTAATTTTTATATATTTTTTTGATATTTTTGATATTTTTTTATATTTTATATAATAACATATAACTTATTTAAACCATAGAAAAAATGTTATCTCTCCAAAATATAAATTTATTGTCTATTAAACAAACATTAAAGCGACAATTGTTTCGACTTTTTTAACATAAAGTCATTTTCAAGCTACAAATAATGAAAAATTAGGTTGAAAATGGTACAATTCCTTTTAGAAAAACTTACTTTTTAAATTTATAAACAAAATAACTTGAGCACACATTATTAGAAATGTCATACTGACCTTAACTCTATTATTTTTATAAAATCTTAAAAATTTAAACAAAAAGAAAACTACAATAAGTTAAAATAAAATAAATTAATGAAATCTAAAATTTTAAATTGAATAAAAATCTGGGACATCTATCATAAAATAATCCAAACTATACTTCAAACAGACTAAAGGAATTATCTTTAAATTGCAAAAAAGGTAGATAAATATAAAAAAAGGAAAAAGATTAATTTATATTTAACTTGGTAATTGGAATAAAATTGAAGAGGTGGCAGCAAATTCACATCAAAAACTCAAAAACAAACCAAAAGGGGAACAAAATTTTTGGAAAAGTTTTTAAACAAAAATATTTACTCCAAAGATTAATGCTCTGTAAGGGGACAGGCAACAATCTCCGGTCTAACGTTTAAAACATTATTGTAAACATAAATGTTCAAAAAATCTATTTGTTCATTAACTAACCTATCCCTATGGAACCTTTTGTTGTACAAAATGACAAATTGTTCTAGCAGATCTGTAACTCTATCGTTCCTCGAAATATGCAAAACGCTTACTTCATTTTCATAGTCATGGTTGTTGCACAATACATGGTTGGCAAAGTTGGACTTATAGTTAAGACCTGCTAGATCAACATTATTTGCACGTAGTAAACGAAAGTGTTCGTTGGTTCGTTTACTACGTGCAAATAATGTTGATCTAGCAGGTCTTAACTATAAGTCCAACTTTGCCAACCATGTGTTGTGCAACAACCATGACTATGAAAATGAAGTAAGCGTTTTGCATATTTCGAGGAACGATAGAGTTACAGATCTGCTAGAACAATTTGCCATTTTGTACAACAAAAGGTTCCATAAGGATAGGTTAGTTAATGAACAAATAGATTTTTTGAACATTTATGTTTACAATAATGTTTTAAACGTTAGACCGGAGATTCTTGCCTGTCCCCTTACAGAGCATTAATCTTTGGAGTAAATATTTTTGTTTAAAAACTTTTCCAAAAATTTTGTTCCCCTTTTGGTTTGTTTTTGAGTTTTTGATGTGAATTTGCTGCCACCTCTTCAATTTTATTCCAATTACCAAGTTAAATATAAATTAATCTTTTTCCTTTTTTTTATATTTATCTACCTTTTTTGCAATTTAAAGATAATTCCTTTAGTCTGTTTGAAGTATAGTTTGGATTATTTTATGATAGATGTCCCAGATTTTTATTCAATTTAAAATTTTAGATTTCATTAATTTATTTTATTTTAACTTATTGTAGTTTTCTTTTTGTTTAAATTTTTAAGATTTTAATAAAATAATAGAGTTAAGGTCAGTATGACATTTCTAATAATGTGTACTCAAGTTATTTTGTTTATAAATTTAAAAAGTAAGTTTTTCTAAAAGGAATTGTACCATTTTCAACCTAATTTTTCATTATTTGTAGCTTGAAAATGACTTTATGTTAAAAAAGTCGAAACAATTGTCGCTTTAATGTTTGTTTAATAGACAATAAATTTATATTTTGGAGAGATAACATTTTTTCTATGGTTTATTTAAATCAACTCCAATATGAGTAAGGATCAAGAATTTTTTAATATAACTTATTATAACAAATCATGATTTATTATGTAAACATTTTTATTACAGTTTTTTTTTCAAAAAACACAGTTAAAAAGACTTTTTGAGCATTTTTTCTGCATTTGAAGAAGGGTTCCTATGGTCTGTTTCAGCAAGCAAGAGAGTAAATTAAAAATCGCGCAGTGAATATTGGATGTGCGAATATACTGCGTAGTTTATTTTATAAAACATAACTATTTTCTATACACAAACATATACTATTCAAACCTGTTGTAAAAATATTTACTGTGCGATTTTTAATTTACTCTCTTGCTTGAAAAACAGACCATAGTAACAATACTATTCAAACCTGTTGTAAAAATATTTACTGCGCGATTTTTAATTTACTCTCTTGCTTGATAAAACAGACCATAATTTCGGACATATGCAATTTTTTTTTTCAAAAGTAGATCTGGATCGCATTGTTATTTCTTAACATTTAATAAGAAACCTAATCATCAGGCAGTTTTTTACGAAATACTATAGGAGCCATAATTTTAGATTCCCAATTTTATATCTTAGTTTGTTGTATCATTATTATAATAATAATTCGTAGGTGGTTATCCTGAATAACAATCAGCTTTCGGATTTCCGAAATTGGGAATCAAATGCACAAAAATGTACTTTTCGAAATTAGGCAAGTTTCTGCTTTTTACACTAATAAAACAGTTTATTTGTATCAACAAAATATTTGGTTGGATATGGCCAATTAAATTATTTAGTTTTGACAAATAAATTTTATTTCTGTCAAATAAACTCTTTTTTCTGTATCTTAGATACACTACCATCCGGAATTGGAAAACCGTCCTAAATTAGGCGTCTTTACTCTATTTTTATACTTGCAATAAGAATCTAATACCAACACTAATATTTCATAATAATATTAAATCTCTTTCTCTATGTGTATAAAAGTTATGCATCAAAATAAGATTTTCTCAGGATTCTCATAAAACTAAAAAAAAAATTGATTTTCTGCCCACTGGTAATGCCCAGGTCAAGATCTTGGTCTAGGTCTATTATAAATCTGCAAGAAAAATATCAAAATAAATCCTGCAATGAACATTTACGAGAATCGTTAACGGCTTTTACATCGCGCTACATAAAGACGTGGGAAGTAAAATATAACACAAGTTATTTTATCAGAAATTAACTTTTTATATCCAAAAGTAGGAGGAAAAGTTGGACACTGATCCATGTTTTACGTCAAGTACTATGTTACTATTAAGTATAAGCGGGTATGTTTTAACTTTTTGCAAAGAGTTTGCAACTAATTTGTGTTTAGTATTTGTAGGCTCTCAACCACTTAGATTCAAAATTGTCTGAAAATTTCATGAAGTATATTTCTCGTCACATTATAGATGTTTTTGGGGCACGCGTCCAAAAATGGACTACTTGCTGCGAGTTTTTAATGGACTAGTGCGCCAGTAGTAGGTATAATGAAACGAGTATTTTATAATATTGTTTTCTGGCTAGTGGTTTTTACAAAAAAATACAAAATAAGCTATGTTGGTTTATACTGTTGCCAACCAAACAACAACAAAGAGTGACCGCAAAAAAGAGTTTTTTAGCCTATTTTAGAAACATCTGCAACTTTTGATTGGAATTGATAAAATTTAAGTGCTCAACATTTTTGTTTGGTCATGAACTTGTGCAAAAAGCAAGATTTATTGTTTTAGAAGTTAAACATCCTCTTAAACAAAGGGTACTTGAATTGAATTTTATACCAACTTTCTCACATTTTATTAAACATACCTGACTGGATCCCTTTAACTCGATTTTTCTTGAGATACTTTATGATTTACTATTTTTTTTTGTGCTTGAGAGGTAGTTTAACCCTCTTAAAAAATAAAAAATTCAGAATATTTTAAAAACACATTTTTCTGTAATATAAAACATAAAAAAACACGTAAAGGGGTATCAATCTTGGATTTGATGAATATCCACCAACACAAAGAGGGTTAAAGGGATCCAGTCAGTTATATTTAATAAAATGCGAGAAAGTTTGGTATAAAATTTAATTCAAGTGCCCCTACTTAACCTTTTGTTTAAGGGGATGTTTAACTTCTATAACAATAAATCTTGCTTTTTGCACGAGCTCATAACAAAAATATTGAGCACTTACACGTTACATTTTATCAATTCCAATCGAAGTTGCAGATGTTTGAAAAAGAGGCTAATTTTGCTGTCACTCTTTTCGTGTGCAAGTCAAATTAAAAAAAATATATCTCATAGAAAATTTATCTGGTGACATATTTTTTTATTACTTACATAAGTCTTTCCGCGTTGTTCTTTTAAGGATAAAGGAAATAACAGTTTCGAGTCTATTAAATCAATCGTTACTTTTTATTTTAATCTTAGCACTACTACCACAAAACAGAGAAATGTAATTAATTAAAAAATAATTGTTACGCGTAGCATCATTTAATTAAAAGTAAAAACTACTCTGCGTTCTTTCTTTTACATATTTAATTATAATCATAATATAACCTTATGAGAGAAAGTGTAATAACACAGATAAAACTTGTTCGCACTTTTAAATTTAAAGAATTTTGGCTATTTAATCATGTTAGCCTAAAATATTAAATATGATGTAATTTGTAGTAATTTTTACGCCTTCACATTATTATACATGAATCATAAGAGTTTTTTAAATAGACAATAGGTTTTTTTTCGAAAAGCTAGATTTTTTGTTTATTATGAGTCGAATAGGAATATCCCTATTAACATATTGGGTAAAAATAAAAAAAAATCAGGCGCTGTTTTTTTAATTAAAATTTTTTTTACGTTTCCATAAAATAGGAAGTGCTATGTACGTCATTTTAAAGGTTTTTAAATGCTTAACACAATGGTGATTTGCAATCGAAAATCGGTTTATAAATCTTGATATAGTGGGGACACAAAAAGGAATAACTTTAAAAATTGTAATTTTGTAGAAATTTGAATTCAGAAAAAAATAATACGACATTAATAAGCTCGTTTAAAAGATCTTTTTTGTTAGTTGTGATGGTGTTAAATTTTTGAAAATCATTGCAAATTTAAGTAAAGTGGAGACACAATAATCCGGATCTTCGGTAATCCGAATGATGCGGTAATCCAAACGATGAAATTTGGATTACCGTATCATTCGAATTACCGAAGATCCGGATTATCGAGTCTCTGCTGTATTATATTGCTAAGTATTATATTACTGAGCGCTTCGAATGCCTTTCGTGGTAAAACGGATTTCAAAATTATTGAACGTAAATACCTGCCAAATAATGGTAGATAAAGCCTAATGAGCTGGAATGTCGAAAAGATAAAATTTGATTACCGTCGACTTAGCATTATAAATAAATGTGAGCTATAATTTAGACGCGAGATGTTTGGTCCTTTAGTACGAAAAAACCAGTCTTATCACATTTTTTTCAAAAAGACTTTAGTGGATTTTTATGTTGGCCCATCCTAGCTCATTATCATTTGAAAGAATACATTAATTATACGTAAAGTGTACTACAATACACCTACAGGTTTTTTTGCAGTCGTTGCAATTTTTATTTTAGAATCAGGTTTTTTATATTTATTTTTGCAAAGGTACTTACTGAAAACAAGCTGTACACCTGCATACCTTTTATAAATTTAGGACATAGGTTTTTTGGATTTTTGACGCAGTATTTTTTTGATATGTAATAAGCGGCGTTTACACTTGAACTGTTCTATGCGTTTCTTTGCTCGCGGTTGTTATTGCTTCTTTGAAAATTCCATTATGAAGATTTTCTAAAAAGAATATTTAACAGCTGATTTTATGATTTCCAAAAAGATTACATATAACCTTAAAAAACAAAAAAACTAAAACGCCGCAACAACGGCCACGACATTGTTGCTCAAGTGTACTGTTTTACATCCCTGTTGAAAATTACAGATAAAAATCATATGAACTATACTAATCTGACTTAAAATGACAAACCTAATTAATTTATGTTCGGTTCGTGTAAGATTTTTACTCGTCACTTTAAATAGTATATTTCTAACCTAATAAGAAAATGAAACATTTCCAACTCGAGATATGCTATTTGGCCGAGGCGCAGCCTAGGCCAAATTAGCATCTCGAGAGTTGAAAATATCATTTTCTTATGTGGTTAGAACGGAATTATATTCACAAGCATAAATAAATAACACATAACATCGTAAAATTCACAATGATCTACAGAAATTTTGCAGATTTCTAACTTCACTATAAATTTCAACTAAATAATAGTTTAAGTAGAAATAAACAAAAATGTTATTTTATTCACAAACTTTAACTGTTTACAGACAAGGCGATAGTTTCGCCATCTATAAGGTATAACCAAAAGCTAAAAGACAGGTTAGATATGAATTAATTTCTAACCTTGGTTAAAAATGAAAAGCTTTTTTAACTTTAAAAGAAGTTAACAAAAATGATAGATTTTGCAACTTTTTATAATGCATATAAAGGACGTTTTTCTGTATGCTTGTGAATAAAAGAATTTTATGACGTTTTATCCCTTGATTTAGAGAACAAATTCTTAGGATCTTATTTATGGTATCTAACCTAAAATAAAAACTCCTTATGAAAGCAATCAAATTAAAAAAAACTTAATAAATTAATGCTTTTTATAAAAGCTGTACACTTTAGCTTGAAATCAAAATTAAATAAAATCTCTACAATATAACTTGAAGGATTCCATTTATTACCCAATTAAGGTATTTTTCACAGTTAAAACCTGGTCATAAAATATTTTTTAAATAAGATATAATTTAATTTTAATGCTTAAATTGCTCTTTCGCGTTTCTTGGTTTAATTTACAGAACTTTTTATTACTCATTCCGAGCTGTTAAATACTCTGTTGAACAAAAAATATTGCACTTCTGTTCATTTGTTGAAGAAGAAATAAGCGTGTTTAAAGCGTCGTTTACACTTAAATCCCCACTGTGACTATCAAGCTTTATCGCAAAAGCACAAAATCATTTAATTTAACCTCGAATATTACACAAGGGTATGAGCTTCTACGGGCGGGAAGTAAGGAAATTGATGCCTTTTTAGTGACTTAGTTGCACGTCTTAACGAATATAGCGAATACTGTACCTATACCAAGCGCCAGAGTGAGATAGAACGCTACCCTATCCCTGTACTGGCGCACCTTTTAAGCTATATTAAGTGATTAACCTTAGCAATAACCCGCTTGCAGTTGAATCCAATTCAACATCAGCAGCTTGATACTGGCAGCAGAGGGGGATATGTGGGAGTGACAGCAGATAAAATTTCGATGCTGGTTTCTGATTGCCTAAAAAATTGTTGCCGCGACACTGTTGCTCAAGTGTAAACGCCGCTTTACAGATATAAAATTACATCCCAAGTCGAAACGCTGATTTTAAACGCAGGCATAAGAAAAAAAATTGTTTATGCAAATATAACAGAGTGATATTTTCTCCATCATTTTTATGTAAATGGATAATCATCTTGGGAAGGTATACTGAACGGGCTAGGGCATCTACTTGACAAGCCGGCTAGCGTGAGTTCGATTCTCACTGGCGCCTATTTGCCTTTTTCAGTTAATTAATAATTGAAATTTGGTGAAGGCGATAGGTGAAGCGGACACTCCCTGAAGAGTCAGTTAAACCTGGTGGTTCCCTTTACTACTAGCCCACACAAGTGCTGGACTTATGGGATGCTTAATTAAGTAGAATAGTACTAGGTTAAATAAACATGTATCTTAGAATGATTTAAAATCGTAATTTTTGCGATAATTTTCTTAATCGTAGAAATTGCGTTTTTGCTCACTATTTTCAAAAACAGTATATAAAAAGTATTAAGTATTATTTATTAAACAATTCAGTATCAGTTATATGTTTAAAAGTACAGAACAGTCCTTAAGCTCTATGGGTTTGTGTGGACCATTATAGACATAAAAATATATAATAAATGACTAGTCACAATTTCTTAAAATAAAATAAAGTAAAAGTAAAATGTAACTTTTTATAAGAAGGTGAAATATGTAATATGGGTCATTGATGACCGTAAAATGTTGGTGAAAATGTACACTTATAAACTACCCTTAATTTATAAAGGGTTATAAAAAGGTAAAATCTGTAAAACAACAGGGATGCAACCAGGATCATAGCTGCAGTTATGTCATGACCATAAGATATGATGTTTTAGAATAATCGTAAAAATTGTATCTTTTGACTCCATTACTAACTTCATGGCAACTATGTATCATTGTCATTGTCGTTGATGCAAATTGACATGAAGTTAGCAATGGAGTCACAAGAATTAAAAGATCATCCTACCTGAACGCTCCGTTAGTGTATGAATTCTTTTATTATATATTAGCCGGGCACAAGATGACTTTACATCTTGGCCGGGCAGTATAAACATGCAAAATTGTGTAAACACAAAACTGACGACTTAGCACTTCAAAAATGCCAAACAACTTAGGAAAAACCATTGTTTCATCTTGGCTTCAGTGGTTTTTGTTTGTATGCAACAAGTTTTTTGATTCATTACTCAATTAGCTGAGAATTTGTTATGCCATGTTTTATTCTTTAACAAAAAAGCTACTCTGCTACACAATGGGATCCTTCCACTTAAGAATACGCTGAAAATAATAACCATAATTCAATCCAATCAAAAAATAATGATTCTACGAAATTTAGAGCCTGAAAGGGTTTGTAATTTGACCAAAATTCAATTTAAAAGAATAATGATCGCCATTTTTTACGCTTATGGATAATAATAATTATTATTGTTTGTAAAATAATTATTTTTGGTTAGTGGCTATTCGTATCTATAGATAACTAATCTTTAGCAATATTTCGAAGCACAGACAGTTTTGTGTCCTTAGAGAAAACTTATTACTAGTATCGTTGTTTCTGTTTATTTTGAGGTTTCTTCCTTTTTTTAGCCATTCTACTGCAATACAGTAAAACACGAAAAGTGTGACGTCGCATTTTTATTTTTTTTTACACCATTAAAGATTGATGTAAATTTACAATACACTAGGTCGAACTTGTAGACCTGAATTGACACGAAATCCTGTTAAATTGTTTGAAAATGTATAATTTTAACACCGTTTTACGTCAAAATTACATAATTTTACTCATTTCCATATTTTTTAACCATAAACCAAACGAAAATTTCAAGGTCATTTACGTCAACTGTATTAAAACTGCATGGTATTGTATTTGTTGTCAAAACTGAATAGATTTCAATGGTACATGTGAATAGGTCTGATTATAGTACAAATTATATTATATAAATAACTCATTTAAATATTATTATATTGCATTTATAATTAAATAACACAGGACCACAATTTTTTTTCGGTTGGATAAGAAATAGTTTTTTAGGTGTATTTTTGGTCGCTAAACACGAATCCGTATTTCGTTTTGCTACATCAAGTCAGGGTTTTATTCAAAATACGAAAAACCATTTTTTTTTTTAAATCTTATTTCGCTCATTATTAATCTAAAGGTCTATATTTTTGGATCAGCGCGTCGAGATCTATAGACATGACTTAAAAAAAAAATAATACACTAAGTCGACCTTGTAGGCCTGAATTGACACGAAATCGTGTTAAATTGTTTAAAAATGTGTAATTTTAACACCGTTTTTCGTCAAAATTACATAATTTTACACATGTCCACATCTTTCAACTATATGGCTATGTACAACCTTGTGGCAATATTGACGAAAATTTCAAGGTCATTTACGTCAACTGTATTAAAACTGCATGGTATTGTATTTGTTGTCAAAACTGAATAGATTTCAATGGTACATGTAAATAGGCCTGATTATAGTACAAATTATATTATATAAATAGCTCATTTATTATATTATTATATTGCATTTATAATTAAATAACACAGGTCCACGATTTTTTTTTCGGTTGACGTGGATAAGAAATAGTTTTTTAGGTGTATTTTTGGTCGCTAAACACGAATCCGTATTTCGTTTTGCTACATCAAGTCAGGGTTTTATTCAAAATACGAAAAACCATTTTTTTTTTAAATCTTATTTCGCTCATTATTAATCTAAAGGTCTATATTTTTGGATCAGCGCGTCGAGATCTATAGACATGACTTAAAAAAAAAATAATACACTAAGTCGACCTTGTAGGCCTGAATTGACACGAAATCGTGTTAAATTGTTTAAAAATGTGTAATTTTAACACCGTTTTTCGTCAAAATTACATAATTTTACACATGTCCATATCTTTCAACTATATGGCTATGTACAACCTTGTGGCAATATTGACGAAAATTTCAAGGTCATTTACGTCAACTGTATTAAAACTGCATGGTATTGTATTTGTTGTCAAAACTGAATAGATTTCAATGGTACATGTAAATAGGCCTGATTATAGTACAAATTATATTATATAAATAGCTCATTTATTATATTATTATATTGCATTTATAATTAAATAACACAGGTCCACAATTTTTTTGTCGGTTGACGTGGATAAGAAATAGTTTTTAGGTGTATTTTTGGTCGCTTAAAACGAATCCGTCATCCGCTTTGGTACATCACATCAGGGTTTTATTTAAAATACGAAAAACAATTATTTTTTTTTTGAAAATTTTATTTCGCTCATATATTTCAAAATATTAATCTAAAGGTCTATATTTTTGAATCTATCGACATGACTTTTTTTTATCTGAGATATGATCAAAATCGTCAAAATTTGACCATATAAATTTAATATCAGTCATGGTCTGAATTTTTTTGTAAAAAAAATCACGTCTATAGATCTCGACGCGCTGATTCCAAAAATATAGTCATATAATACCTTCAGATTAATATTTTGGAAAATATGAGCGAAATGAAGTTTTCGAAAGAAAAAAATAATTGTTTTTTCCTATTAAAAAAAAATCCTTAAAATAAGTCGAAATTTAAAAAAATTTGTTAGACTTATAAATTGTTTAAAGGGAGGAATAATGTCTGTAGTAAGGTTTCATGACTAAGGTGTCTGTGGCAGAGGATCAATATCTTGATTAAATCTTTTAAAAAATAATACTAATCAATTTCTGCAATGATTTTTTATTGTGTATCAAATCACTATTTCTCCCCAGACTACTCAAAAACCTTTAAATACTCAGACAACTGCCTTTGTCCACTTAACTAAAGAAGAATATTTGTAGTAAGATTATAATAAAGTGGAAACTTTATCACAAACCTTTGCAAAGATATAATCAAAAACAGATATCGTTATAATTTAGTTCTTTATATATTCTTTATGTCCTGAAGTCTTATTAAAACAAGTCATTCACACGAACATTCTGCATATTATGACTCACACCTGAGAGTGTAAATACATACATGTATGTGTATATCTTTTTTTGAAAAGGGCCCATTTTGTATATTAGTTTTTACACATTAACGTTTAACCTAGAAAATATAAATAATTTTAAAAGGCTACAGAACAGAACAAAAAGAACAAAAAGCAATTTGTGCACAAAGGGATAAAACTTTATCATAATAAGCACTGGCGGTTAACCGCGGTCTAGCAAAAAAGTAATTTCTGCAGTGTTCAGAATATTAAAAAAAAAATGCAGACCGAAACTAAAAACATGAAATGTCAATATGAAAAGTATTATATATACCAACAGGTTTTTGAAATTTTGATTCAAAATATTGAAAAAATATACACCTTTAAAACGATCTGGTTGGGGCAACCAGATCAATAGTTAAATGGACCAACTATTTTTCTGTTTGCTGTAACAATATACACACATCGGCAAAATTCTGGGCCCCCAACTAATTTTAAACGTAAACAAAAATTATTCTAACAAATATTTGGGTTCAATTCTACATTTTATTGAAATGCTTTATCACATGTAGGGTTATTTTCATAGTATTAAATTAAAAAAATTGAATCAATTAATTTTTATTGAAAAAAATTAGTCTTCAGAAAATGTCAGAAACAAAGATGTCAGTGTCCAGCATGTCCTCTGTTCTTAAGCAAAACATTTACGTTCAAACCAATAGCCCTTCCATTGCGAAACTAAATTGGAGATAATTTCATTTTTATGGACGATAACACCACAAGAAGCGTTACCAATTTGGTAAAGCAAAGGAATGTTCGAAGAATAAACTGGCCAGCAAACTCACCTGACATGAATCCTTGTGAAAACGTGTGGAATATGCTAAAAAGGGCTATTTTAATTATAGATTACCCCCGATTTACCCTTCAGGAGCTAATTGTTGCTGCTCAAGAAGAATGGCGCAACATATCGCAGGAAGCCATTAACAACCTTTTTGTTGGCATGTACAGACGTGTTAATATTTTGCTAAGAACAGAGGAGGAAATACTGGTTACTGACGTCTTTGTTTCTTAAATATTGTGACGACTTTAAATTTTTTTTTAATAAAAATCAATTGATACCATTTTTTAAATTTAGTTTCTGGCCGTGCACTTATTCCATAAAAATAACTTTAAATGTGATAAAGCATTTCAATAAAATGTAGAATTGAACCCACATATTTGTTAGAATAAATTTTGTTTACGTTTCAAATTAATTAGGAGGGCCAAGAATTTTAGCAATGTGTGTATTTGGCAAGGGTAACCACACAACTTGTTGTGTATACCAGAAACAAAACTTACCTATTAGGATCTGGTAAGCACAACAAATTGTCTTGCTACCCTTTCCAGATTTCTGGTTGTAGGAAGCATAAAAATAGTGGTCCCATGCTTAAACATTGCCAAACCAGAATTTTTTTTTTGTTTTTATGGGTGCACCCGGGTGGAAACACCCGTTATTAAAATTGACCGAAAAGTCACATTTTTTTTGTTGCACTTTTGGCTTAAGAATGTCATGAATCGTCGAGGAAACGTGAAAAAGTGGATGTGTGATGAAAATCTCTCCCTGTCTGTCTGTCGGTCTATATGGAAACCTTTTAACAGAATACCCGATTTAAAAAACTATTTCACCAAACGATTTAGAACTTTTCTATTTGCGCCACAGCAAATATGATTAACATTAGCGTGGGGCAGGGGGGGCGAAATGGACAAAAACTATAATTTTTAGCGATATCTCACTTATTATTTATAGAAGGACAAACATTTTTGCATAAATAAAAATAAAGTTTAATTCCCTACAAAAAAAATATGTAATTATTTTAATCGTAATACTATTAGTTTCCAAGATATAAGCACTTTAATAAATTTTCATAAATTTTACATTTTTAATTAGATGTCAAATTTTGACACTAAAAATTTTAATCATAGGTAAAATAAATTTTTCTTTTAACAAATTTCTGAAAAAACAATCTGATACAAAGCTAGAAAGAGAAAACAAAAGAAAATGTTTCAAAAATACAGGGCAAAAAGTCATTTTGATATCTTATTTTATAAACTTCCTCATATTTCCACCCGTCTAGAAAAGGTATCCGTTTCACTTTGTATTGTTATTTAAATATGTATGTCTAACTATAATTTGGGCCCTTATTTCCCGGACATATAAGTTAATTAAAATTCAAATGCACATTCAATTTGAATGTTAATTTTAACCAATAATTCCTTTTGACACACATTTATCTTTAAATAGTATAGTAGTACCACTTAGTATTCTTCACCTGCCCGAGGACTAGGTTTCTTTCGCACGGTAGCTGTAACATAGTGGAAATTAATTTTTAACAGCCCACGCTTTTTGTCATTTTTAATTTACAGGATGTATTAAATATTTAATTTTATTTAAAACCATGAAATGAGGGAAAATTTAGAATGCGACTTAATAAAAAGAGTTTAAGTAAAGAAAAACTAAAGAAAAGTAAAGAAATTAACCAAGAAAAAAATTGGTCGGGGCGTAGACTCGACTTTTTTTTTGTAGATAATGATTTCAGTTTTCATTTGGTATATTTTTTTTTCAATATTATAAGTTAGTAAGTGAGTTATCGATAAAAATATATAAATTTTGTGAGTTTTTCCACTTTGGGCCCCTTTACTCCTCACATACTTCTCTATCGTTTTCCTTAAAAGTTAATTTCATCCCTAATTAGAATTTTATCTGTTATAGTTTTTGAAATAAATGGACAAAAGTCTGTTTTTATATTTTTTGTCATTTTGATTAAAAAAATGTCTGCTGTATGTTATATAATTTCTGAAAGACGAACGAACAACCATACGATCCTATAAGGTTTCCCTTGATCGTTTTTGAGGTACGGAATCCTTAAAAAAGCAATAAAGGCGAGATTGATTTTTTCCTATCATATCATTGCTTAAAAACTAATCAGGTTTATTGGTTTATTGGTTAAAAACTAGTTATATCGTAATTTTAGCAAAGCATAGATTTAATCTCCACATATTTTGAATTCTAAATTTGCAGTTAAACCATGCGATAGACCGTTGCCAAAAATAAAGCCAAAGTCTCAAAAAAATCAAATTATCAAAATAATTCGAACTAAGACAACTAGTGTAATAATGACTAATCATATTAATGTTAAGTATCGCTTCAGTTTGCTGTTGTAATTTGAATTGTTTTACTGTTGCTTTAAATTCTAAAATAGTATATTAAAGTACTAGTTTTATAACAGGTTTTTAGCGCACGAGTACAAGTTTAGAAAACGAGCCGCTTGCGGTGAGTACTAGTGCGCTAAAAACGTGTTATGAAACGAGTGCTTTATACAATTTTTTATATTTTAAAAAACTTACATTTAAATTGATGATTGATTTAGGGATTTTTGTTTCGAATTGGCATTACAGTTTTCGCCATGTTTAAAATTCTAAGAACGAATATTATTTTGATATATTTTATAGTCATTTCTTCTCTTTTCCACTGCAAGTAACCAAGCCACAACTTTAACACAGTAAAACATAACCTAAACACAAAATTTTGTAGAAAATTAAACCGACGTTCACAATTGCACGGCAAGCGTCAAGAGATAGATTTTTGTCTGTTGCCAACCCAAAAAAAAAGTAGAGACCTCTTATGGGCCTATAAGAACACGCAAAATGCGTGTGATTATGAGCTTATAAGAGTCGCAAAATAGAAAAATATTATATTTGCATCCAAGTAGTAGTAGTAGTAAATGGTGGGAGGCTCCAGCGCCTGGCAAGTAGGTCCAATGACCCTTTTGTCTGCCCCAAGAAAACCTACCCAACCTGCTGCCTCTCCTCCCTCTTCTTGAATCTGCCAGAACTCCGGATTGAGTTCATGACATCTGACCAGGCTAGGAGGCTCGACTCTTCCTTCGACAGTGTTACCACTCCGGAGATGTCTTGTCTTAGCCTGCCTATAGCCTCCCACTCTCCTATGAAGTATATTTACATCCAAACATAGTATATTTTCTGCACTATATGTATGCATATCTTATTAAGATATTATTTTATATTATAATATAATATTATTATATATCTGCAACATGCTGTAATAAAAGTTTTTCTATTTTGCGACTCTTATAAGCTCATAATCACACGCATTTTGGGTGTTCTTATAGGCCCATAAGAGGTCTGTACTTTTTGTTCTTTTGGGTTGGCAACAGACCTGGCCTATCGCTTGACGTTTTTCGTGCAAATGTCAGTCGCTTTAAAGTTGAATTTTCTGCAAAATTTTGTGTTTAGGTTATTTTTACCATGTTAAAATTGTGGCTTGGTTAATTGCAGTAAAAAAGAGAAGAGATGACTATAAAATATATCAAAATATCATTTGTTCTTAGAATTTTAAACATGGTGTAAACTGTAATGCCAATCCAAAACAAAAATCCCTAAATCAGTCATCAATTTACATGTAAGTTTTTTTAAATTTTAGAGCAAAATAGAAAAAATTGTATAAAGCACTCGTTTCATAATAAGTTTTTAGGGCACTAGTACTTTAGAAAACTCGCCGCAAGCGGCTCGTTTTCTAAACTTGTACTCGTGGACTAAAAACGTATGTTATGAAACTAGTACTTTAATATACTATAAAAGTGATCTACCATTTAAAGAAATAACTCTGTATAAAATACTACTGTGCAGAATTACTGAAGAAGATTGAAAATCTCTGATTGTTGTATCAAGATAATTGTAGTTAAATAAGTATCACTACAACTCTGCAGCAAGGAATAAGATAATGCTTAACACCTGCTAATGCTAATAATAGGCGTTAAGAAATTTTACGGTATAATAAATTATTAGAGTGCAACGAATGTACAAAAAAAGAATTATTAATAAAAAAAATGATTCTTGGTTAATCGATCTTAAAGACAAAAAATATATAACCAATAATAATTATTTGCAACTTTCATTGGGACATACTTTAGTGAGAAATAATATTCCAGTTATTAACCACTAAGTTGCAAAAGACTATTCTTCCAAATGCGTGGAATTTTTATTTCAAAAGCTTATAATTCTAAAAAGTTTATACTAAATAAAAATACAGAATCCTCTCTTAATTAAAAATTAACTTCATATACCTAAATACAGATTACTTATAATTTTTGTCCAGTTTGAAAATTCATTCATGGTTCTGAAATAAGATTGCCTTATTTAAAAACAGATAAAACACATTCTCAATTATAATTTTTTATCTTCAAATTTTTGATCTTTTAAGTCAAATTATAAAACTTAGGGTTTTTCAGAATAATTATTATCTTGTTTGAAGTCGCGCTGATGCTATGCTATGATGTTTTAAAGAAAAATCAATTTAAACTTAGTGTTTTTTGCATTAAATGCCGCTTGATTACTAAATTATGTATACCAAGATGGATGGCTTCGACAAATAAACAAAATCAGAAATTTGTACATGTCATACCGTTCCATCAGAATAATAAAGCTGTAACTGCATTTTTTGAAAAAAATTAGCTACTTGCATTTTTTTGTCGGTATCATCATCCTTATCTCGTGTAAAAATATTATGTACTTCTTACCTATATTAAGCGAGATACGAATGTAATAAAGTTGTATCTGCTGGCTTGTTTATAAAACTTTTAGAATAATAAAACTGTATCTGCAAATTCAGTGTAAAATACTGCTGCCAAAATAATAATTTCCCCTGTATGTCTTAGTTAATTCTTTTATTCTTTTTTTTTTGAAAAACAAAACAATTTAGAAAAAAAAATTTAAGAGATTAAAAAGAAAAAATTGTTTCTTTTTTTTTTAATAAAAGTTTCTTTTACGAAAAACAAAAAACAAATAAAAAAAAATATTTATGAAAAAACTTGTTTTTACCCCATTTTACCCTCTTACCCAGATTTTAACCAAAATAATCTTCTCGGACAGACAGACAGACGGACAGACAGACAGACAGACAGACCGACAGACAGATATTTTTTTACGGAAATTATATTTTTTGCATACAAAACGTCGAAAAACGTAAAATAAATAAAAAAATTAAGTATTGTCAATTTTTTTAACTAACGCAAGACCTTCCTTGGACAATGTAACTATACATTATTTCAAAGAATGGTTATTAATTTTGTATTCAGAAGGGTCAAATTAGTCCAAAAAATATTAATTCCAATCGAAATTATGCTGTTACGTAACTTCGAATTTTTAGATAACTAAAACAGATAATAGGTAGCATTTTTGAGTTCAGAAGGGTCTAATTAGTCAAATAAATCATCATCAATAGTTTGTTTGGGTCTTTAAGAGACAGGCGCAGCCTATGGCTCATTTATCTAAAAAAATATTTAATCTGAATTGGAAGTTGGGGCAGTGAGTCTATGCTCACTGATGCGAGTTGCATCTGTCATAATTTGGGGGGAGTGAGTCTCTGCTCACTGATGCGAGTTGCATCTGTCATAATTTGGCGCTGTGGAGTGGGTGGGAGGGGGATGGGGAGGGATGTGATAGGGAGAGGAGGGATGTGCGGGAGGAGTGAGGCTATCTCACTGATGCTGGGAATGCATCTGTCCTGGGTTAGTGGGTACCATTACTGGTTGAGGACGTTCTTGATCTTTTTGTGAGTGTTGTGTAATTCATGATCGTAATCTAGAAAGTTTGAAATGAGGGGGTTTGGGTGATCTAAATTGTCTTGTATAAAAGACGTGCTGTAGCGGATGATTTCCGTTTTTAGGAGGGGCATTTCGAGATCTCTGTGTATCTGGTTGTTCCTCATGAACCAGGGGGCATCGAGGCATATTCTGAGTGCCTTGTTTTGGAAGGCCTGAAGTTTTGCTGAGAGCGTTTTGTTAAGGGTGATTTTATTCCAGGCTGGGGCTCCGTAAAGAAGTACCGGCTTTAGGGTTTGGTTGTAGAGAAGAAGTTTGTTTTTAATGGATAGGGGACTCTTTCTGCCTATTAAGGGGTAGAGTTTGGAGAGGCGGCAGTTTGCTATTTGGAGGGTGTTTTTGACGTGCTGATCCCACGTTAAGTTTTTGGAGATTGTAATGCCGAGGTATTTGGCATGGTTTTCCCAGTTAATGGGTTGGCCATTTATCTGAATGGGTTGGGGTGGGCCTCTTCTAATCCTAGAGATTAGGATGCCTTTGGTTTTATTGGCGTTTACTTTGATTTTCCATTTGGAGAACCATTTGATTAGGGCATCCATTTGGCGCTGGAGGGCGATATGGATGCGCTGGGGGTTTCTGGCTTTTGCTAGGATGCCGGTGTCATCGGCGAACAGGGCTAGTTCAGCGCCCTGTGTTTTTGGAATATCTGCCGTAAAGAGGTTGTACAGAAGGGGGGATAGTGGGGAACCTTGTGGAACGCCAGCTCTGATGCGGCGGGTGTTGGACTTACAGTCGCCTATTTTTATCTGAAAATCTCTGCCTTTGAGGAAGGAGGCTATGAGTTTGGTGATGCCTGGGGGGAGGCCGAGAAAGTGGAGTTTGGCTACAAGACCTTTGTGCCAAACCTTATCGTCAAATAAAGATAATCTTTTATGTATAAGTAGATCGCCGTAAAATATATTTGGCTTAAAACATATATTTTTAGTTACAGCTTTATTATTCTGATTTAAAATGCACTTAGTTACAAAACATCAAATTTATAAATAATAAAAATTAATACTATGGATGATATAAGTTAAAAACTTGTTAATTAAGAATAATGCAGGCAGATTTTTAGTGGCTTTCATAAAGGATATTTGGCTTTAAGTATAAACTTGATTAAAAAAAAGCAATTTAAATCTTTAAATCTCTGTATCTCAAAACTACTTTTGTGACAGATACAGCTTTATTATTCCAACGCGACGATAAGTTACTTGGTTTCAGGTTTTCCAATTTTTTGTACAATTTTTTGAGATATTTAAAATTAATTGACGTGAAACCATCTTCGAAGAGCTTTCGCTCCCTAATTAAGGTTATATCAATGTAATATATGTGATTTCTATTTGGCAGAAGCGTTTCTGGACACCCTGTATAATATAGTAAACTTTCCTCACTCTAGGACAATTTATATTATACGTTTTATACTAACCATTAACCCGGTCAATTAAAAATGATTTAATTATTTCCTTCTACATTGTCACTGCTTTAAATTAGGAAATTAAATATTATTTATTTGTTTCTTTTTTTTTCAGTTAGAAGACGTTTTTAAAAGTTCCAAGGACTTAAAGGATTGGTACAAGACAATCAGGATAGACGGATTTAGGTAGGTCTAAAATTTGTTAATAAAAGTATGAATATGTATGTTTATTACTTCTGGGTTCATTGACTGAATTAAGTCCTGAATATACCGGGTGTTTTTTATACGTGACTCGCCCCTATAACTTTTTTATTCCTGTAGGTTAAATAAGGAAATTTGCAGGGTGTCTATAAGACCATATTTTGAGTTATATCACCTAAGGTAATATTTTTTTTCGCTTCAGGTTTAACCGGAAACGACCCAAACTTTTGAGTTTTAAATGAAACACCCCGTACATTTTTACATATTTGGATTCTCCATTGAATTCTGTGTATGATCTTAAGTTTTTATCAAATTTTGACAGCTTTTGTCATTTTTTAAATGAAATTTGATTTAGATTTTTTTTATCTGTAAAGTCATTAAATCTATTAATTTTTTATCAAATACTGGTAGAAAATACAATTATAAATACAATAATTATTTAAAAAAAAAAATACTTTTAATTTTACACGAAATCTAAACTTGGATGTTTTTGTTTGTTTTATTTGTTTTAATTTAAAGTAGTTTATTTATAACAACGTTACAAAATAGCCATTAAGCGAGGTCCTTTAGCTAATCAGTAGAGTGCCCAGTCAAAATTAAAAGTTGGATTTTTTTAGGGTCAATGTTCATTTAGGGCAAAAACTAACCCTAAATTTGGTTCAGATTTTTAAAAAAATATTTAGAGGTCGCGCCCGGCGGTTTTTTGAGAGAGAAAACAAGTTAAGCCTTTTTATTATTATTTAAATATAAAAACGTTGAAACCAGGCGATTTTAGGAGGGAAAATTATTTTTGAATAATAAGGAAATATTCAAAAAAATTACCCTTTTACATGAAAAAATGGCTTTACCAGGGTAAAAACATTGCAAAAATTGACAATGAAGCTTATTTATACAATACAAAAAAGGTTACTTAGAAATTTTTCTCAAGTGCCATTTTCTTTAGAAATTGATTGATAAGTACCAATTAACGCCCCATATTTATTTTTTAAGAAAAAAGAACACAAATCCCATAAAAAAAATATTAAATGTGTTTTATAACATAATGTAACATACTACAAGGCTTATTTGCTACAAAATTGATATTTTATTGCAATTGAATGCATTTTTTTTAACTTTTATTGAGATATTTAATTATTTTTTGGACACCCTGTACTTTTTTCAAAAAAGTACATATAAACCCTTAATTCGGACATTAAAAAATACCCTGGAAAAAATTCTAAGTGCATTTTTTTCTAGCCTTTATTAACCTCATCTGTCAATTTTTATCATTTTTAACCCATCAAAAATGCCTTTTATTTTTTTAGAGGGGCATAAAAATTGAGAATATTCTTTTATTATTCAAAAACATCAAAGTTTTTATATCCTTAGAAAAATAAAAACCCTTCACATGATTTTCTGTTTAAAAAAGCGCCGTGTGAGAGCTCTAAATATTTTTTTAAAAATCTCAAAAAGAGAGTTGTTTTTTCACCTAAAGGAACAGTTTTGAGGGTGGGACCCAAACAATAACGTAGGTCCTGGACACCCTACTGATCAGCCTACCTGGAAAAAGACATATTTTGATTTTACTCGAATTTTTGCTTAGTTACGTCTATGGCTCGTCGATATTAATAAAAAGATTATTTTTATAATTTAATATTTATTTTTATAATTTTTTATAATAAAAATAATAAAAAGCTCGCACGCACGCTTATGTCTGGCGGCGTTTGCTTTGCGGCAATATCAAAGAAACCAGTTTCAGGCGGGTGCAACAATACTTATCGTATATTATTTTACTAACTTTTTATTTTAAAGAGATTATGAAAATAAATATTAACCTTTTGAAACCATTGTATACAAAAAAAATCTAGTGATATCGATAAGCCATAGACGTAAAAGTCCAAAATTATCAAAATTTGCGTTACGTAATACTTGAACGTTCCCTAAACTGAAAAGGCTATTTTATAAAATATTACGTATAGTCACATTCTTTCCTTACAAGAAAAATCATTTATTGTAATTTGCACATAATAATTTTTTATGTAAACACCCATGTTTCATAAAATTTAAAACGTTTTTGACAAATTAGAATATTGTTAAATAAAAAAATGGAAACTGATTTTAATACAATTTTAATATTCCTTATGTTGCTATCTTGCCTTGACAGTAATTATAAAAAATGTACATTTTGTATAATTTTAGAGATAAAAAACTACTTAATTTTTTTTTAATTTTACTTTTTATTAATGTGTTTCTTAACTAGGTATTATTTAATCTTAATTTTCAACTTTCGCTATCAGTGTAAATATGCATAATAAAAGAGATTTCGGTGTCGGCATAATTAACTCACGGACTATTAAAAGATAGTTCTTTTTTCTTATCTGACAGCTAATATCCAAGTTCATCCATCTATAAACAAACCATGCAAATGTGTTACAACTGCTTTACTTTTTATAGTATACCTACAGTTGTCAATGGTGGTACTGTTTTGCTCAAAATAATAATATAACAATAATTACCTCGACAGTAACTTATTTTTTATTTTCAAGGTAACTTTCCTAAAACAATCAAATTGATATGATTTCAATATTCATGAAGATCTACAACCATTTAGTTTTAGAGCTTTACTTATTACCTTGACTACTAGATAATAAAATGTAATAAATAAATATGAGGTTTTAATCTAAGTTTATATTGACAACTATTGTAAAACAATGGGAGAATTATCTCAGCGGTCTAAGGCATCGATATATCATTGACACTGAGCCAATGATCGTGAGTTCAAACCTCACTGGCGTCGTTGCCTTTTTCAATTAATTAAAAAATGAAATTTGGCGAAGGCGTACTCCCTAGATATATTGGTTCGAAAGTCAATTAAAGCCGGTGGTTTCCTCTACTACTAACCCACACAAGTCCTGGACTTAGGGTATGCTTAATTAAGTAGAATAGTACGAGGTTAAAAACAAACAAACTTATAATTTCGCCGATAAAATTTGAATTTCTATAAGGGTGTCAGCAGCAAATAGACATCCTGACCCTTTTGGTTATTAAAGATCCAAATAGGTTTTTAAATACAAAATCAAAGTAAACGCTAATAAATCAAAAGTTATCTTAACTTAAAAAAAAAAAGAAAGTAACTAACTCATTCAGATAAATGACCAATATATTAACTGGGAAAACGATATTAAATATCTAGGCATCTATCTATACTTGGTGCCGAGGGGTGTCTCACCTTTGACAATACATGTACGCTTTAGCTGACATTACCTGACAATACGGGACATTACCTGACATTACTTGACATTACATGACATTACTTGACATTACCAGACATTACAAGACATTACTTGACATTACAAGACATTACTTGACATAACTCGACATTACAGACATTATGTCTTAGTGCGCATGTGCGTAGACATTATCTACTATTTACGCCTGCGCGTAGACATTGCGTGCGTGAAAATTTCTGCGCGAAAGGGGGAGGTTAGTTCTGAAACATGTTTTTTGTTTCTATAGTATTAAGGTCATATTCGTTAAACATAAACTTAAACTTAAAAAAAAGATTTTTTTTTAGTTATCAAAAATCATACAAGCAGTTTTTTCCCAGTGCAAAAAAGTATCACCAGTGGACCACTAGTAATGGTGTATAAGTAAAAAAATCAACCATTCATTCACATAAAATACTGCGGCCAACTAAAAAATACTTACCACTACATAAGTTCATTTTTAAGGGGTCTCGGACCCTGGGTCCGTAATGAAATACTGAACCCGTATAGGATGGCTCGGTTTTCCGTCCGGGATACTCTTCTTAGTAGTATATTTAATTTTATTAATTATTACTTGACATTAATTGACATTACCTTGACATTACCTTGACATTACTCGACATTACGACATTATTTTGCATTTTTGACAATACATGTACACATTTTGGCCAGTGAGACACCCCTCTTGGTGCGTTTTGTTTTTCATACTTTTCACAATGAATGAAAAGAATCACCATGGTTCAAATTTCTCACAAGATTTAGCCAATCCAAACAAGAATACGAAATGAAAAGTTTAAGGAAAAGAAACACCTTAATTCTTACGTAGGTTAGCATTGCTGATCCAGCCAAAAACACCCTTCAAACAGTCAACGCTCATTTCCCCAAACTATACATCCCACTAGGTAGGAAAAGCCCTCTTATGGATAAAACTCTCTAATGAGCCCCAGCTTAAAATTAAGTTGTCCTCTACAAAACGCTTTGGTTTGCACGAACCCTGGTCCATTAAGAACAATCAAATAAATCTTACTGGGGTACCTATATTTTTTAAAAGTGAAATTATTTGCAATATAAAATCTTTCATCCAAGATAATCCTGCAGACAATAAAAACGTTATATTTTGGCTGTTTTTGATTTAGCGGTTTTAAAAAATATGACGTTGTTGAAGAAAGTTAACATAATTAAAAACAAAAATAACAATTTTCTTCTGTAAAGCTGCGAGGAATACCACAACAAATTAATGCCTTCTTTATGTAAATTAATTTTTAATAATAGAAGAGCTGCTGTTGTTTAAAATAATATCATTCATAATTATGGCTTCGCGCTTTGATGCATAGATGGGATACTGTTTTGAAATCATCTATTTTTATGCCTTTTGGATTGCGTTCAATTGATGTTACCGCTACAAATTCCTTTTATTTAATTGTATGCATTGTTTTTATAGCACTTCCATTCACTTTCATTTAATAGGTATGTAAAATTTATACTAGAGATAAATAGATGCTCAATTCCAGTACCGTAAGTTCTACGAAAAACTAACGGTAATATTCAGGAAAATATAACTAAATAATACAATAATACAAAAAACTAACGAAACTCGACATTGGCATATATTTATCTTAAGTGAAAATGAAGTTTTATTTACATTTGAGGTACTGATTTTTGGTCCAAACATTTAAATAAAAAGGATAAACATTCCTTTCTATTGTTTTTCAGTTAGCCAAAACTAATATCAAAATTTAGATATTCTATACTATTTTTTCATAATATCGGTTTCAACCAATAAAAAACAAGGCATTACCATAATGACGAGATATTTATATCTCGAATATATACCAGAAACTCAAATATATACCACTTTTCTAGTTCTTTGATGTAACAAGCTTGATATTGTAATTTTATAACCAAATATCAACTAAAATGCGAAATTAAGGTAATTTTATTGTCTTATTAGCTTATTTTTATTCAATATTAATAAAACTTAACGAATTTAGGTCTTTTTTATTCCAAAAATTAGAAATGTCAAACATCAATTTATTGTATCCAAATAAATTAACATCAAATTAATTATTAATAATTATTTATTTAAACTACTTTTAAAGATATAAATTGTTGAAAAATGGTTTTAAAAAATAGTCCTGCAAATACACCTCCAGATTCGGTATATTACATATGATAACATTCCTGCAAGTGTTGTGTTTCACCAATGGCGAAATACCATCACGGCTATTAAATCCAGCTACAGCAAAGATCCTTGCGGATACCCAATATTTAAAATTATAGTTGCGTAGATCGTGACATATGAGTTATTTGTCATGTTTAAAAAGTAGGGTTAGACATGCTGTCACTCTGAAATAACTATATTATATATATTTCTATTTTGCGACTCTTATAATCTCATAATCACACGCATTTTGCGTGTTTATAAGAGGTCTGTACTTTTTGTTCTTTTGGGTTGGCAACAGACCTGGCCTATCGCTTGACGTTTTCCGTACAAATGTCAATGTCGCTTTAAAGTTGAATTTTCTACAAAATTTTGTGTTTAGGTTATTTTTACCATGTTAAAATTGTGGCTTGGTTAATTGCAGTAAAAAAGAGAAGAGATGAATATAAAATATATCAAAATATCATTTGTTCTTAGAATTTTAAACATGGTGTAAACTGTAATGCCAATCCAAAACAAATCCCTAAATCAGTCATCAACTTAAATGTAAGTTTAGAAAACGAGCAGCTTGCGGCGAGTTTTCTAAAGTACTAGTGCGCTAAAAACGGGTTATGAAACGAGTGCTTTACACAATTTTTTCTATTTTTCTCTAAAATTTAAACAGTTATTTGTAAATTTCGAATCAAAAGTATGTATTCGAAAGATGTTTTTATTGTCTTATTGTTTTCAAAATCAAAAGAACAAACATCTTGTTACAAAATAAGCAAAAAGCGAGGCAAAATGTGTGATTTTTTTGTCACTAAATAATCCGCAAATGTTATGCAGTTAAATCAAGTTTACTATATTCATTGTTTTATTATTTTTTCAGTGAAGGAAGTGTTCTTGTGGACTACGTAGTGGAACTGAACGATGTTGGAAAAACTGTAAATACTCAAGAAATTAGGACCATGTTCCACGAATCTTTAAATAATTTGGCATCCAGGTCCGGAAAAGCATTGAACGAATTCGAAAATGCGAAAAGGAATCTGACTCTAGGAGACTATGTTGTTGATCCGGATTACACAGATTTTGTTGGTAAGTTTTTAACCCTTAAATGGACTAGCTTATAATAAATAAAACCACAATTTACATATAAAATACAGGTTTTTTGTTTAAAACTATTTTTATGCACTTTTTAAAACTTAAAATGAAATTTTCGCGAAATCTTCAAATAATTGGCGATTTTTTATGTTCTAACTTAAGGGCGGGGGATATAATTTTTTTAGTTTCTCCCAACTAGTATTTTTTCTTAAAAATTACCAAAGAAACCCTTTAAAATTTCCTCAATTTTATATAAAATCAGTTTTTATTTGAAAAACAGGAACCGATTTTTTCAAAAAGGAACTCTTTTGTACAAATTTCAGACGTGGTCAGCCCCTCGTATACATAAATATAAGAATTTTCAAATATTAAGTATGTATCTTTCAGGATACAAAAATCGTTTAAGGGTTAATGAGATACTGGCTAGTAGGAACGAAGTAAGTTTTACTTTCGAAAAGTCCAAACCAAATGTTATTTAGTCAAAAATACTTACTTACTTACAAAATTATTATATACCGGGTGAGTTTTATTTATGTCCAACCTAAAAATTAAGATAAATCTTCATTCGATAAAATCGAAACTTTGGTGATTTATATAATTTTACATTGGCTATAAAATAGCGAATTTGATTATATTATTTTACTACGGTTTCGCTGGAAGTGGCATAAATATGTTGTTTTTTTTTTAAACGGAACACCCTGTAATTTTTTATATTTTTGAATTCAGCCGAAAAATCTATGTATAAAAACTGATTGTTTTTACTTTTTTTTCGTTTTCGTTTTTATCATGCCTATAATAACAAGATACATATATTTTACCTTTTTGCACTTACTTAATCTTCAATGTACATCATAAGTTTGGCATAAGAAAAACAGCGGAAAAATACTCTACAAATAAAGTTTACATGGACATTAAAATTTTAGTTAGAGAGTATTCAAATTCATCAATCAAGCAAAATATTGGATTTATTTAATTAAGTACCTACTCAACATGCTTGCGGACATATAGAAACATTTGAGCCACTTTATCTGAATATTTTAATAATAATTGCTCTGTGTGTAGACAGAAAAACTTCGTATTTCCTATTGTTACACCACTGAAAATTGCAGTCTACAGTTACCTATAAGGTAACCATTGAAAAGTATTTATAAAGTAATATTGCTTGCAATACGTAGTCTAATTGATTAGAAATCACACCTTAAGATGTTTCAAACATGTTATGAAAGCGCATAATTTATTAGCCTTCAAATTAAATATAAACTATTTATTTTGTTTGAGGTTTGTCACATCCTTTAAGCTATACTGAGGATATGTTACAGTTTTAAGTACTGAACGATTTGTTTTGAGCACAAGCAAATTTATTTAATGAATACAGGTTGTTACAACAACAACAACCAGTTGTTGCAACAAATTGTTACAAGTTGTTACAAAAAATTGTTAGAAAAAATTGTTATAACCAGATATAAGGGGGTATTGGGAGGGGGGGGAGTGTAACACAATACCATTTTATTTTTTTAGCCATCAAAATTCCCGTCAAATGCATTTTTTTCTTATTCGGCATTTTTTTTTATTTGCCATTTTTGCCAGTCACACCCCCGCAAAGAAAAGGCCTATATCGGCCTTGGCAATAACAGAAGAACGTTATGTTTTACTGTAACAACTTGTATTCAATCACTAAAGTGACCTGGAGCTCCATACACTGATAAAACAGTTTATTTTTGTCAAAAAAATATTTGGTTGGATATGGCCAATTGAATTATTTGGTTGTGACAAATTTTATTTCTGTCGAATAAACTATTTTGTTCCCATTAATAAATGATTTTGAAATTAAAATATTTGTTTACATGAACTAAATATTTATTTGACACAAATAAAATTTGTTAGTCACAACCAAATAATTTAATAATAATAATATCCAAATAAATCCTTTTTATCAGTATACAGAGCG
>OY294047.1:30419550-30536150 GCA_958510825.1 Brachypterus glaber
CCCAGTTATCGTTTTCAAGAAAAGTATGATGTCCGGCTTACGGCCCGGTTCGTCCCATAGTGAGCCGTTACGTTGGGGTTGTTACAAGGGCCCTTCCAGGTATAAACCCTCCATTATTCGAATGCTAGTAATATAACTGTAAGAGAACATACTATAGGCTAGAATGAGTACAATAGTAATACATAGGAAAAAGAAGAGAGATAGCTGTATAAAGTCTGTGCCAACCATCTGGTCGGATAGTAGCTAAGATTTTATTATTTGTTGATGTGTGCACGCAATGTAGACGTCTGCCGTGTTCAATATAAGTTTTTAAGACTATACTAAATAAAATATATCAATGGCAGATCTGGTCAAATACTTTCAAAATTTTATTTTTTTTAGCATTTTCAAAATTGTCTGCCACAAAGTAAAATGCGCGATAATGGTCTGCCATTCTTATTTTCCGATAGTAATAATAATATATTTTCAAATTTTAAAACGGCAGACGTGGTCAAATGGATTTAAAATTAGACAAAAATCGATACCTGTCTTACCTGAGCGCTCGACGCGTCCACCACTTTGAGCTTAGTGAGTCCCCTACTTATGTATGGTAGGTATAGGGGCCTTAACGTACAAAAACTCAGGTCTGGTCAAATACATACAGGTAGCCGGCCATGGGCTCTTAGACTATATACAGAGCAGTCCAAAAGTCAGGGAATCATTTTGGGCGATGTACCTAAAATAGATAATAAAAAAAATACAAATCCTGTTATTATGTTTAGCAAACGTTTGGACATAGAAACAGGGGCGGGTCCAGGAAGTGGTCCTGGAGGCGGGGGGTAAAATCCAAAAAATTAACTTTTATATTCTCAAATTAAGAAATAACGTAAGAAAGCCCTAGCACCACAGATATGTGTGTGGTGCTAGGCCTGTCTAGACAGGCGAAGATTTTTACAAATTATATACATTCTTTATTGTGTAGATTCAAGGGTACAGAGTCATGGAGAGCCCCAAATAAGCTCCAAGCTTGTGGTAGGGGCTCTCCATTGATTTTGACAAAAATACAAATAAAATTTTAAATAGATTTTTCTTCTACATATAAAAATATTATCTCCAGATGTTTAAAATGTGTTCTTCCTTGTTCATGGTAGTAATTACTAATTTTCAGACTGCAAAAACCATAATTTTGATAAGAAATATAAAATTCAAGTGGAGACTTTTAAATAATAGACTTTTATATAATATATATTTTAATTTTAAACCAGTTTTTAAAATTGCAATTTATTAAATTTAAAATTTCACAAAAATACAAGAAAGTCTAGTGCCGCAGGTGAAAATTTTTACGAATTTCACGCCTACAATCTTAAATAATAAAAAAGAAACGTAAAAAAGCCCTAGTGCAACAGGCGAAAATTTTTACGAACTTTATTTTAATTTTTAAACAGTTTTATTATTCAACATTTTACAAAAATACGAGAAACCCCTAGTGCCGCAGGTATTAACAATTCCAAATTTCATAAAAAAGTAAGACGCAGGGCAAATTTTTACGAATTTAAAGGTCTATGGTCCACTTGAACGCAATATATACCTTAAAAAAGCTCGTTTTGGGGCCCCTTACTGCTTCTTCTGGGAAGGAGGCCTCAACCTCCCTGATTATATAATGAAAATTCGTATTTGGAATAAAGTATTTTCCTACAAATTTTACATTTATTTTATCCTGGGGGGTAATTACCTCCATTACCCCCGCCCCCTGTGGTGCGCCACTGCAAAGAGACCTTTCTGTTTAAATAATTTATTCTGTTTGAAGATTTTGTTTAATATAATTTAAAAAAAATGCAGATTTACCCATAATTTGCATTTTTTATTAAATAAAAATTGAATAATTTAGTTGTTATACAACTGAATTATATATTCAAATCGTGTATTAAAAAAATAGTAATTCAATAAAAAACAAACCGTGAAGATATGTAATGCTATGCATTCCATTATATACTATTCACAGTAAATGGTAGATTGCATTTTCCAAAATATTTAAGAGAAACTAAATAAAAAAAAAAAATAAAGAGTTTTTTTTTTTATTAATCTTTTCGGGGACATAGCCTATGTCACGTAGGCATATATGTGTACGTTTAAAAATAAATTCCGAAAAATTAAATTCACCTAATTCCTTATTACTCAGGCTATAGCTGTTGCCATTTGCTTTGTTTCCAATCACAAGCGACATCCAATTGCCAAGATTCGCACATCTTCAGTTGTTTACTTGTTTTGACAATAAAAAGCATTTTTAACTTTTGCTACTAAATTAAATTAAACAAAAAATTCGTCCGTGAAGAAAGAACATTCTTTTTGCGAAAATCGAAAAAATGATGAAAAAAAAAATTCAAAAAACGATTTTTTTAAAGGTCTTTTTGAAAAAAAAGATATCCATCGTGGATCTCTAATGGGTTCCAGTGTATATACTTTAGGGAGGTTAAAAAAATATCCAGTGGATATCCTGGATATAGGCAGACATTTGGATATCCATGGATAATGGCTATCCAGGCTATCCAATGGATATACTCTATATCCAGAAAGTATATCCCCTGGATATCTAATAGTTATTATGTGCTGTCTGGGTAAATTTGTTCAGTACCGGCTCTGTTGCAACTGGTCAGAGTCAAGGCGTCCTTGAAGGAGGCTTTACAGTGCTCAATCGTAACCTTGCATATTCCGAACCGAACTGCAGTTTTCGAGAAACAAAACAAACCTAAGTACCTACTATAAAAATTCTATCTTCTTAACTAATTCTTGTCCAAGTTAATCGTGACCTGAGTGTTGGAGCCATCGATTATAATATATACTATAAATATAATTATAACTTATGTTTCTAAAGGATAGCGACATATTGTAAGCTTAGTATATTAATTAACCCTTTCACTTATGTAACAACGGGTAAATATAGTCTAGCTTGTTCTTGAAATATTTTACATTCTCATCTTATATTCATTGCCTGTTATGTAGGTTTATGTAAAACATAAATAAATAATAATGCATTATTTATTGTAATTTTCAATCGTTATAATCGTACAATAAAAAATTAATATAAATCTTAAATAAAAAACTCCTCTTTATTATTTCTTAACAAAATTTAAAATTTTTGGTTGAATACTTTGAGCGTAAACTGAGCGCAACAGAGCTTTTTTGTCCACCAAATTAAAATACCATTCACAGACCATTTTACAAACTAGGTGCAATATTTAGGGCGTTTAGCGGCTATAACATTTCTGTGGATAGACAAACAGACAGATATTCGAACGAGTGCAACGTTGTTTTATCTCCAAAACTCCAAAAAGCATAACCTTTTCGTGCAACTTTAACTCAAATTTTACTGTATTCATTGCTACAACATTATATATTAAATATACAGAGCGGTCCAAAAGTCACCCCCCCCCCTCTTAACTTTTGAACGAGTCTAGATATCGACTTCAAATTTAGAACTCTTAAATAAGACAACAAACTATCTTTAAGCATATATTTGATACTTTTAGCTCTTAAAATGTGGGCAGGGGGGCATGGGACGACATTTTTTTAAATTCAAAGGTGGGTCGTGTGATACATCATTTTAAAGCTTATAACATTCTCCATTTAACTGTATATTTTTTATTTTTTTAAACATTTTTTTTGGGTTTAAAATAGGGTTGAAAATGGGTATTTTTGTCAAAATTTCTCTAAAAAATCCAAACAATTTTTTAAAAATGCCTAATTTCATAATGAAAAAAAGTAAATTATACTTTTAAACTAATTTTAGTTGACATAAATAAAACTTAACAAAAAAAACTTAAAAATTTATTTTTTTAGCAAAAAAAACTGAAAAATCAAAACCTTAAAAAACATGTTTAAAATTTTTAAAAATATATGGTTATATAGATAATTTTAAAGGCTTTAAAATGATGTATCACACGACCCCCCTTTCCATTTAAAAAAATTTCCCCCTATGACCCCCTGCTCACATTTTAAGAGATAAAAGTATCAAATATATGCTTAAAGATAGTTTGAGTTGTCTTATTTAAGAATTCTAAATTTGAAATCGATATCTCAACTCGTTCAAAAGTTAAGAGGGGGGGGTGGTGACTTTTGGACCGCACTGTATATTAGTAAGTATTAGATATTTATGAATTAAAATGGATTCAAAATAAATCCATTTAAATCTATATAGTATTAGATATTTATATTAGTTAAAAAAAAATCTAAAGAGTAATAACACAGACACACAAAAAATAAAAAAGGCGACCTTTGTAGCATTTAGTCAATGAACTTATATACTTAGTCAATGATTTTAATATTGACATAGCATAGTCAAAATCTACATTGATTGAAATTTTCTGCTTACCAGTTTTTTTTATTCGTGTTTGATTTATTAGTTTAGGTCAAATTATGCCAAGTAGACCACAAAAAATTGAAAGTCGTTTTATTTTTGTTGTAAAATTATTTTTTTATTAGCTCTTATGTTCAAAAATATTTCCTCAGGTTTTGGTCGATTTTTTTTTTGTAGAAGTTATTATCATAACAAGGAAAGCTTAATGTTACAACATAATCAATACTTTTCTAATGAACGGATAAACGGATTTTGACGATTCTTATACTGAAATTCCGTAAGTAAAAAAAATTAATTTTTTTTCATGTTGGAACATAAAACTTTCATTGTTAATAACTTTTGCAAAAAAAAAAATTTTGAACCAAAACCTGGAAAAATATTTTTGAGCATATGGGGTCATCCATAAAATACGTCACGCAAATTGACCATACACTTCATACCCCGTTTCTCGCCTTATTATAGCTGTAGAGATTTTATATTTTGGCTACTGGTAAGCAGAAAATTCCAATCAATGCAGATTTCGACTATGCTAGATCAATAATACAATGCTCCATATATACCGACTATAGGTCGACTTTCTGGCTCCGCACACTTTATTTTTTTGTGTGCCTGTGTAATTTAATCTGTGAAATATTTTCAATGTTTTTAAATATCATTTTTTGACATTTTAAAAGGAAACGTAAGTAATATAAGAGACCGTGAATAAATGTAATATAATGCCTCGCGTTCTTCAGTGTATACTCTTCATAAAGTATAAGAAGATATTTATTATCCTCCCAGAAAAAAATCCGCGTCCTTCGGACTGTTTTAGTCACCATACTTGTAGTAAAAAAAGAAAATAGCTACAAGACTTTTTCCAATTTTTCTGAAAATAATAATAATTACTCTAGACCTGTTTGATGCGATTTTTTCGGAACCTTGCTTCGTTTTTCTCGGTCAGCTCGTTTTTTTTTAGAACTGCAGTAAAAAAATAATTTAGCTCTAATTATTTTTTTTTTGCCGTGGATTGGTTCTCTATTAATAGTACTCTAAGCCAACAAAAACAGATTTAAAATATCTTTATTCGTTTATTTTTATAGGCTTCTAAATTTAATTCTTAAAAGAAAAATTTGATCAAAAATATTGTAATTTTACAATATTTTTTATAAAAAGTTACACTATTTGTATGGTAATTTTACAATTCGTATAAAATATTATTATTTTGGTAATTTTACATTATTACATTAGCCGTATGGTATTATCACATTAGATATAATAAAATATGTACATCGCACATAAAAATAAATACACTACATGGGTCTGAAACGTATCGCCTAATGTATTGTAAATTTAGATCAGTCCTTGTAGAGGTATGATTTTTTTAAAAGTTCAACCCCCCATAACTTTTAAAAACAATAGGGATCTTCCCCTCGTAGAACTTGATTTTTCCTGAAATTTTCAAGTCGGATTATTCGTTCTTGAGTTATCGTGTTTACAAAAATCGTGACAGACGGACGTTTAAAAAAAAAAGTTGCTTATTTTTCCATGAAACTTTATATCCAAGAATTTTCTTTTTTTATGAAGCTGAAGTTTGCAACGTTTTTTTGCAATGAAAATTCAAATAGTATATTTAAGTACTAGTTTCATAACATACGTTTTTAGCGCACGAGTACAAGTCTGGAAAATAAGCCGCTTGAGGCGAGTTTTCTAAAGTACTAGTGCGCTAAAAACGTGCTTTAATATACTATTTGAATTTTCGATGCAAAAAAACGTTGCAAACTTCAGCTTCATGTTTTTTTTTTGAAAATTCGAAACTACCGTATAATACTATTCTAGCGTAGGCGCTGTGAATAGTATAATAATAACATCCAAATGAAGACACAATAATTAATTAATAGTCGTTAAATATTCATAATAATAGTTTATCATTTGGAAATTCTGAAGGTTGTCTAGTTTTTGGTAATTAATTTGGGCTATTAGTTAATAATAACTATATCAAATACAGGGTTATTCTTTTAAATGGTACACCCCCCGTAAGTTTTGAACGGTATGAGATAAAAACTTCAGATTTGGAGTATATATATCACACAATAAAAACTATCATTTGACAAACTTTTTTATTTTTTATTCGGTAAGGCGGCGCCAGGGGAGCGATAGGGGACAATATTTTAAATGGCACCCTAGGTCTTGTGATACGTCATTTTAAGGAGCTTAATATTCTCTATTTAACTGTGCAACTATTTATTTTTTAATATTTTTTTTCGAAGAATTTTTTACGAAAAAAACCACTGATCGATAAAAAAGGAAAAAGGTTCCGAAACCAGCGCATCAATTAAAGCCAGATGCAATTGAAAGCTCCTCGATAAACAACAAAAAAAATCTTTTTTTGTAGAGCAATGTAAGTAAGTGTAACTTAAAAGTTTAAAAACAGGAGGTCTCAGATAACACAAAAAAAAAACTAAAGTTCTAATAGTACGGTTCCAAATCGTTTTTTTTTTATATTTAGTAACTAGTTTACCAGTTACGTTTATTTGAGAGAATTTAGAAACAATTAAAAAAAAAAAACTTAATTTTAAGAGTTTTTGCCCAAAACCTTTAAAGTACAGTATTTTTAACTTGAACTCAGTTTTAACTAGGATTATCCCAGCTAAACTGAGTTAAAGTTAAAAGTGCTGCGTTTTGAATAGCGATTTACATTTTATATAAATCATATGATGATGATATCATATAATTATCACTTCGCGGCTCCTGATCGCCAGTGGACTTTCGATAGTCTGTGGACCTATTCTTGATTTTCGGGTAGTAGAACAACTGATAGAACGAGTCTAAGGCTGTGATCGTACTCTATTGGTTTTAACACTATACGTCATATTCTAAGCGTTGTTATATCAGTTGTTCTACTCCCCTGAAAATTAAGAATACGTCTCCTGATTGGTCCCTTCACCGGTGATGATACCACAACACGTCCACATCATTCATCGTAGTTGGCTAGCGCGTGTATATAGCAATACTAGCGTGAGTTCGATTATCACTGGCGTCGATTTGCCTTTTTCAGTTAATTAATAATTGAAATTTGGCGAAGGCGATAAGTGAAACGGCCACTCCCTATAAACTGGTTAGAAAGTCAGTAGCCCACACAAGTCCTGGACTTAGGGGATGCTTAATTAAGTATCATAGAATAGTAAAAGGTGAATTGTTCCTCTAATCAGCAGACCGTTATAACGCGTTATGACGCCTCAATTTAATCCAAATTTAAAGTTGGTGCAATTAATTAATTAATTTCCAACTTCCAAATTTCAAGTGTAAATAATGTATAATGTACCTGGCTAATACAGTTTTCCAAAAATGAAGCCAAAAAAAATCCCAAAATACGGAGACTTATTACTAAAAATTTCATAATGCCAGTAGGTAATTTAAAGTTTACTAGAAAGACACAAAAATCACATCTCGTTTGTTACATAAGATTTAAATTTCTTGTAATTTACAATATATTTGTATACACAAAAAAACTGTCTATACTCCATATTTAGTTTTTTTTGCATAATTTATGAAAATCTAGTTGCAAATCTGCTTGCATTTTCTTATAAATTATATTATAAGTTATAAAAAAGAAAATAATAAAAAATTACAATTCTTAAAAACGAACCAACGAATCGCGAATTGCATAACAAATTAAACTAAGTATAATTTATAAACTCTTATACAGATTTAAAAAAAACTTACCCCCTGATTTGATATCTGCAGCTTACATTTTTAGACTGTCTTTAACAGGATACTCAGTGAGTATCACTCACAGGAATATATTTTCACTGCATTGAAATTTTTAGTGTTTTTCGCGCAATTTTCTTAGGTTATAGAACCAACATCCGCACGACACAACACTTTGATAATGACTAATATCGACTCTGCGATAAAATAGGCATATGGAAGGTTTTTTGACAGTTTTTTGTGATAGTACATAGTACAGTGGTCTGAAATCAAGATTTATTGTGACTTTAAACTTGCCCAATTTTCGTTTTAAACTTATTTGTTTAGAGTTCTGCGATCATATTAAGGCTAAATTAAAAAAAAAAGTATATCGGTGCGTTTTTGAGAAAAACGTTTTTCATATTAAAACAAGATATATGGAAAAAAAACATGTATGAACTTTAGTGCTAACTCGCTTCCTACGAAAGCTAGGTCCCTTTTAAGGGGGAGTCAGGAACTTTGAAAGACCATCTTGTGTAAAAATTCAGATGTTTGTCACTTTTTTTCTCCCTACCTACCTCACGCGTGACCGTGCACGGGGTCTTAACACGTTGACTGGATTTTTTTCCATACCGTTTCTTCATTTTTTCAAATTATAAAAAGTTGTATGTAGTTAATATTTTCAATAATAAAAAATAAAAATAATGTTAACTGGTATGGAAATGAATCACATATGCCTCATGGACGTGTGGGCTAAACGTATTTTGAATCACATGTGATTCAAGGTCAAGAATTTTCATACTGTATTTGTTTTTCATACAACAAATACAGTATTTATTTGGTTGGCCGGAAAGTGTAGCACTGAGCGGCACGAACGAAAATAGCTAATGTGAATCTGTAGAATAAGATAATTCTACTAAAATTTAGATGGCGCCAGTAATTTCTTTAACAAAAATATATAGTTACACTTTTCGCCCGGCCAAGTAAATATTGTATTTGTTCAACAAAGAACAAATACAGAATTTGTTTGGTTGGATGGAAGTGGGAGTGTATGTATGTCTTCTATCCTTTTTGGGTAGAACTTTTGTCCTTGTCTAATCTAACGGGAGAAAATGATAGTAAATATATATATTTTTTCTTTCCAGTTAAATTTAGAAGTGTTCACCCAACTGTGGGTTACGCAGAAGACAATGTACTCCTGCCACAATGGGCTATTGCTGTAATAGTCATTGGATTGGCGTCTCTTCTTTTTGTGATAATCTTTGGAGCTACAGTGGTAAGTTAAATTTTTAAAACTTTAAATTTCCAGTGGTACTAAATCTTAAAATTTAATATACGTATATGTATTTAAGAATTATATTGGTACTATTAAAGAAAATAAATATTAACTATATAGTTAATAGCAATTTATAAAACAATGTTTATTTAAGGCATATCCACAAGCTCGCATAACAACTAGTACATAAGAATGCGGTACTGTGATTGGCTTACAAGATAGATGGCGGCACTTCAAGCCAATCACAGCATCGCATTCTTATGTTGTTATGCGAGCCTGTGGATATGCCCTTATGGTTCGAAAAAATAAAAAATAAAATTGAATTAAATTTGCTAAAGGATTGCCTCATATAGTAAAAAAATCCGTTATAGTTCAATTCTACTAAAAAAGATTTTTTTTAATAATATATCCCACCCACTTACAGTTATTGTGGTCACAAATTTTCTGAATATAGCGAAAGACAGAGAAAATAGTTGGAAAATACTTAAAATTATTGTTTCATCTGAAATCTGTAACTAGTGAAAGTACGATCATCACTTTTTTTTTTAATTTTAGCTCATCAACAGGGAGAAAAACTCAAAAAAGAATGCTCCGTCACCATTAACTCAAGACATGTTGGACGATTTAAATAAAAATCATATGGACAGAATTTATGATAATTTCGGTGCTTCCAGTTTACACAATATGAATTGGAATGATCAAATTTACCCGGAAATGTCAAAACAGGTATGTCTTCAACAAGAAACAATGATAAAATATTTAAATGTGAGAACAAGTTTTATAACAGATTGGTATCGTGACGATACTACTATCGTTAAAATATCAACTCTGACATATTAGGTAGGTATACAGTGTTTACAGTCTTTTGGCGGAAAACAAAAGGGATTATTCTACATCACAAAACATGAAAAATCAGCATAGGAACATAGGTTCGGATACGAACCCTCAGAGAGTTACGATCCGTTAAAATTGTACTAAAAATAAGGTTTTTAATTAATAACTCTAGTACCCATTGAAATATAGCGACAAGGTTCTGCATGTATACTAGTTTTAATAAGGGCAATTCGTTTATGTTAATTTAATTTTTTTGAATTTATCCAGAGGCTTGCCTAGAGCTTAACACATTTTTGCCCCAAACTTTTTTATGTGTACTTTTTTTGGATGTATGTAAAAATTATGGATTCCTTGGGGTAAAATAAATAAAAAATGTCATATAAGGTAACACTGTAGGAGCAACCGTTTAAAAAAATACAATTAATGACGAAGTAACATTTTTCGCCACTAAAAATGTTACTTTTAAAAAGGCTATTATAGTTCTCCGCATGAAAGAAAGTCTCCGACGGAAGGGGGAGGGCTCATTCGCGCTCTCTTCTTTCCATCAAGAGTGTTATAAGGCGTGCTTGCTTACAACGGGCCTCCCACTCCACACACATTCCAAACATATTTCCCGCAGCTACTGATCCTTGCGTCAAACTATAACTACTCGTTTAATATTAAAATTAGGTGTTTCGGTGAGAAATACTTTTTTGCTTAGTTTTAAATAAAGAATCACCCTGCAGCTTCAAATTTTTATTGGTGCTTTTTTTTGTTCGTAATTCAATATGTCCATCTTCGACGGGCTGTAGTTCCCTTAGGGATTATTTCCGGACATGTTTCTGTGTTGGTTTTTCATGTTTTGTGATGTAGAATCATCCCCTTTATTTTCCAACAAAAGACTGCAAACACGGTGTATTCATGCTATTGCGACGGTAGATGGTTTACTGGGCAAAGAGAAAGGGTGGCTATACCGGATCACCCATACGTTATTAAAAAAAGAAATAACAAAGGGTAGGGGTCGGCAGTCCCCACTGGGCACATATCTTTAAAAAACAAGCATTTAGAAATACAAGGCAAAACTCGAAAAACTTCTTTTTCGCTGATTGAGGCCGGTATTTTTAAGCAGCTTGTCAATTATACCGTGCGATTATAAAGTGCCGAACACTTTTTAATGCAAAACTGGCATTAGCGATGAGTAAAATGCAAGAAAGCTGTGTGCGTTTTACTGGCCACCGAGCTGTTGTACGTAGCAATTACATGGGCTTGTCCCGCCAACTCTAACAGAGGCGTGGCTTCAAACGAAGAGTATTTTCTTTTTAAACTGTTCGGCACTTTATAATCGCACTGTATAGTACCTAGAGGTCGCAAATGTTTAGATTTTTTTATTTATTATGGAAGAATACATTTTTTAAAAAGTAATAGGGGAAAACCTCCTTTTGCTTATTTTTGGTAACAAAAAACAACAACATCTAAGTTTTAGCTTTGAGTGGCCATATTTGACTTTTAAGGTTCCCGGTGGTGCAGTCCGACCCTACAAAGCAATACTTTCCGCTAAAATATTTTATTTTAACATTGAAATCTGGGGCCTTGGTCCTGTATTGGTAAATTCAACTTTCCCTATAAAAATTTCTGATGAAAACCGATTCCAACATATCGAAATCTCATAAATTTTCATACGGAAATTGTAAAAACTTATAAAATTGTATACTGTATAATCTTATAAAATCTCATGTAACTGTTATAGTTACATGAGTATAAAACCAGGAATTTAAAAAATTAAAAAACTATTTATTCTTATGAGAAAATACCTATACGGTTTTCGTTTTACATCACATACCACATGAAATTGATGAAATTTTGTGTGATACCAAAGTTTTTTTATCAGAAACTTTTATAGGGTTGTTAAAAAATGGCGTTTCTTTTGACAAAATCTTGTAAAAAAAAAATCTAAAAAAACGCAATAAAAATAGTAAAGTGTGGGTCACAGAGGCTACCCAGGTAGCAAGGGATGTTATATTACAAGAAATTAACATCACTTTTGGGTGTATTTTTAAACTAAATCATAACATCACATAATATTGAAAAATTACATGTATTTAACATCACATTTGCAACGTAACACGTGTGACGTGACAACCATGTTATTTAATAATAAATATTTAGCAACGCTGTGAATATATCGCATGTCACATATTAACGTGACTTTCACGTGAATGTCATATTATTTTGCTACCTGGGTACATTAAATATTTTTTTTAATCTACTTGGTAGTAACGATAGGGATATCAAATAATGATTTGTGTGGACACTATGTAATTTACTGAAAATGAACAAAATAGAGAAAAGAATTAATATAGGTAGTCGATTTTTATGTTTAGTAATTTTTATATAATAATCGTTACATCATCAGCTGGAAAATTATATATCTTCTCTGTAATAATGCATTTCTAAAGAAAGTCGGCACGATTCAAATTATTGGCGAATATTATAGGTACTGTAGTAAAGTATATATACCTAATCTAGCCCAGGTAGCAAAATAACATGACATTCACGTGAAAGCCACGTCAATATGTGACATGTGATGTTAAGATTGTAGTCTCATTTAACAAGAATGTAGCATGGTGGGGATGTCCTAAGTCCGCCCCTAATAACATCACACAATGACATCCCGAAAATAACGTGTTTGTGACATTAATCCACATTCCTGCGCTGTTATATCTAATATCTTATGGATGCCGTTACTGGTACGTTAATATTTAAATAATATCCTGGGATAACATGACATTCACGTGAAAGCCACGTTAATATGTGACATGCGATATATTCACAGCGTTGCTAAATATTTATTATTAAATAACATGGTTGTCACGTCACACGTGTTACGTTGCAAATGTGATGTTAAATACATGTAATTTTTCAATATTATGTGATGTTATGATTTAGTTTAAAAATACACCCAAAAGTGATGTTAATTTCTTGTAATATAACATCCCTTGCTACCTGGGTATATTTAAAAAAAAAATAATTTTTTTTCTCCTACGGCGCAAGATTTTCTATGTTTTTACTAATTTAAGAAAATTTCTGTATAATTTCGCATAACTGGCCATTTTTATTAGTTAAAAAAAATGTATGAAAAAATTTTCGCCTGCTGCACCATTTTAATTCTTTTCCAGATTTGGGAAAAAATGTTTTGAGCCCCCCCCCCTCCCAAAAAATATCCTGGATACGCCTTTGAATGTGCCCCACAATGTGACTTATTAAATAAAAATATTGTTTGTAGGAACTACCCGGATATATTCACCATAACAGAAATTACGACAGTTGGCGTTCCGACTGGAATGGATATGCTGGAAATTCATACAGTGGTGGCTCCAGCGGCGGCGAAAGAAGGAAACACCACTACCAAAAAGACTATGAATACGATATGAACTTTTAGTATTTAAAATTGTATATAAATTAATAAATTAATTAAAAATTAGTATTTATTTTATTCTGGTTTTATTGATTTTTTAATGTTTTATGCTTCTTGGAAATATTAACCCACAGATTTCACATGTGAAATCTGTGTATTAACCATATAAATTCATTCGTGGCTGGTCGAATAAACTAAGATCATTGGAGATAAGTGAGAAAACTGTGTAACTTTTTTTTTCTTAAACTTGTGACCTAACCCGCTGAGCAAGAAGTTAAATGGACTTTTCATGTTTATGCATAAAAAGTTAATACTTAACGTTTGACAATTACTTTATGTGGAATTTTTTTTAACTTCCATATAAAGTTATTTCATGAAGTTATTGTGTAACTTGCTATGAAAGGTACTTAAACTTCCATAGAAAGTTTCATAAAAAAGATTAACTTTGCATGGAACTTATACACGGTGTATTTGAAATAGCGTAGGAAATTTTAACAGGTGATTCTACATGATAAAATATGACAAAAAGTTCCTATAAATATATGTCTAAAAATGCGTCATACGGGAGCTACGCCCCTTTGTAAGTGGCTAAAAAAATCGGTTTTTATTTAATAACTCAGGAACCCTTTGAGATAAATTAAATTAAATAAAAACCGATTTTTTTAGCCACTTTCAAAGGGGCGTAGCTCCCTTATGACGCATTTTTAGACATATGTTTATAGGAACTTTTTGTCATATTTTATCATGTAGAATCACCTGTTAAAATTTCCTACTCTATTTCAAATACACCCTGTATAAACGGAGGTTAGTACTTTTTCTTCTTTTAGGTTGGCAAGACTGGATAAAAGAATATCGCTTGGCGTTTTCAGTGCAAATGTCATCACCACTTTTAAGTTTAGTTTTCTACGAAATTGGGGTTTAAGTTAATTTTTACCGTGTTAAAATTGTGACTTGGTTACTTGCAGTGAAAAAGAGAAGACATTAGAATTTAAAATATTGCGAAAATTGTAATGCCAACCCAAAAAAAAAATCCCAAAATCATGAATTTAAATGTAAGTTTTTTTTTATTTTAGAGCAAAATAGAAAAAACAGTATAAAGCACTCGTTTCATAACTCGTTTTTAGCGCACTACTACTCGCCGCAAGCGGCTCGTTTTCTAAACTTTTTAGTCTTTCTCTAAAAACGGGTGTTATAAAACTAGTACTTTAATATACTATTAAAAAAGTAGTGCCCCGGGTGAGGCTCGAACTCACGACCTTAAGATTATGAGACTTACGCGCTGCCTACTGCGCCACCGAGGCGGTGTGAGTATTGCGGTAGATTAAATTAAATTTTGGAGTGTTCCTCCCAGGACCGGGCTTAACATTTCGGTGTTCTGAAGCAAGCGCTTGACTTGGCGCCCCTACAAAAAGAAAACATAAAAAAAATTACCCTCCTGATAATTTTGACGAAAAAAAGGTTAAAACCAAATATCCAGATTCTGTACTCCAGAATGATCGTTACGTAATACTTGAACGTTCTCAAAATGCTTGGGACTTGATTTATTGAAGATCGTGAGTTTTTTTTAGTTGTCCAAATTTTGGCGGGGGCACCTAAATGTTACCTGATTGGTTAGATGTGAAGAGCTTTTTTTATTACTTTTTTTTTCGATTTTTTGTGTGTGTGGGCCTCCGGGAAAACAGTTTTTGTATAATTATGAATAGTTATGTAAAATTTTGTATGATCAATGATCATGTCTGGATTTTTAACACGTATAATTTTTGACCCGGTATGATAATACATAAATATGCATGATGTATGAGTTTAGGTAAAATCATGCACGATTATGCTTAATTTTAGGTATAATTAGACATAATTATGCATAATCATACAAAAACTAGTGCCCAGTATGCCCGATATGGGGAGCGCGCTTTCGCCAAAATTTAAAATTTGATGACATGATCATATATAAATACTACTTATATACAGGGCCAGACAGAGCCAGCCCGGGCCCCGGTGAAACTCTTTACCTGGGCCCCCCTTTTTTCCAAAACATAATTGTCCCATGCATGGCCGCAGCTAAGGCACTTGTACGCTGGGGGCTGAAGTGGCACCCCCATTCACTAACTAAGCTAGCGCCGCAGGCGAATTTTTTTACGAATTTTGTTAATTTACTTTTTTAATTTAATATTTTAAACTCAAGTGTTACAATATTAAATTTAAAAAAATAAGTAATTTAGTCCATGCCCCCCTCCTTCTAAGCGGTAACAACTAGAAATTTGGAACACGTAAATAACTTTTTCTATTTTGTGACTCAAGCTCATAATCACACGCATTTAGCGCGTGTGTACTTTTTTTTCTTTTGGGTTGACAAAAGCCTATCGTTTGACGTTTTCCGTGCAATTGTCCACGTCACTTTAAAGTTTAATTTTCTAATTCTGTGTTTAGCTAATTTTTTACCGTGTTAAAATTGTGGCTAGGTTAATTGCAGTAAAAAAAAAGATATGACTATAATTTATATCAAAATAATATTTGTTCTTAAAATTTTAAACATAGCGAAAACTGCAATGCCAACCCGAAACAAAAATCCCTAAATCAATCATCAATTTAAATGTAAGTTTTTTAAAATTTAAAAGCAAAATAGAAAAAATTGTATAAAGTACTCGTTTCATAACACGTTTTTAGCACACTAGTACCTAAGAAAACTCGCCGCAAGCGGCTCGTTTTCTAAACTTGTACTCGTGCGCTAAAAACGTATGTTATGAAGCTAGTACTTTAATACCTATACTATAACCCTACTGAAAATATCTAGTAAAACCGAGTAAAAAATTTACTCGGATTTCACTAGCTAGTATACTGGTCCGACCAAAACCGAATCTAAAATTTGACTGGTCTGTGGTCGGTTATTGAAACATTTTTAGACTTTTTTTTTAAACCTAGCTCAAACCAGTAAAAATCTAGAAAAATCTAGGTATAATATTTTTCCATGTAAAACCGAGTAAATCTGTTTCCTAGTTCAATCGGGTGTATTTTTTACTAGTAATTTTAAAGTCTTAAAAAAAACGAGTAAAACCCAGTAAAAATTTTACTCGGTTCTACTAGAGATTTCCAGTAGGGAAACCAAATAATTTTAGGGGGCACCATTATTATCTATTAGATGCAGGGTCGATTTGGATCCTGAAAGGGGGATTGTTTAATACATCATTCGACCATATACTTTTTATTTTTTTTTCGATATATTTTTAAGGGGTTGAAAAATGTTAAAATTATAATTTTTGTTAAAATTACTTAAAAAAAAATCAAAATTTTTTCATTTAATGATTAGTTTCGTGTTTCAAAAACGTAAATTATAGTTTTAAACTTAATAAGATTCATTAAAAATAAAAATTTAAAAAATCTTAGAAAATCGCATTTTTTTCAAACAAAAAATTGATAATTTAAAAATAAAAATGATAAAATTAAGAAAAGATTATCAACTTTAAAATTGCATATTACACGACTTCCTGTTCAAATAAACTTGCACATAAAAGAAAAGTTGAAATTTGTAAACTAGTGTTATTTACGTTCCAAAATTTAAGTTTATATGTTAAGCCCTTAAAAAGTTAAAGGGTCTGCGAACTTTAAACATGCACTGTGATATGCCCTGGATAAAATAGATAGGTATTTTAATAATAATTAAAATTATACTTACCTGTTGAGCTTATTTTTTCTGTATCTGTGCTTTTCTCTATAAAAAAAATGATCTCTAATCCAAATCTACTGCTACAAGTAAGAAGTTTTGCAAATTCATTAACATGTTTATTAATTAATATATTTATTTACAATTAATTTTGAAAATATAATTAATAAATTTGATTTAATTTTCTTAAATCGCTTCAATTTTTTTTGTTACATTAATTCTTGAGATATGTAATTATCAAATATTTGTTTTAATATTAGGCCTGATAACTACTTTTTCAACTACTTTTATATTAACATCTAATAATTTAAAAATCAACAATGTAGGTATTGTATCGAGTCTTATTTTTTATTCAGTAAGGAAGACAACAAGGCGTATCTGCTTCACAGAATTTTTAGATTATCAAGTAAAGATAATTTTAAAACGACTTCAGTAGACAATAAGGTAATTCTTTCCTCGGTTTTTGAGTGTTCAGATGCTAAACACAAATAAAAAGGTTTCACACACTAAACATTAAATAAACCATTTCATTCAAAAAAGCTAGAGAGAAACTGCATTAAAAAAAATACAACATAAAAGCCTTTTTACATATCACTGACATTCAATTCAATTTAAAAATTCTCAGTATTTATGACTTTGTCAGTGGTTTTTAATATCCCAGTAAATAAAAAAATACAACTGGTTGTTGGTTTTTAGTTTAAATTCTAAACTTAAATGTCCATTTTTCAAACAAGGTAGTTAATTAAAAATCGCACAGTGAATATTTTCCAACCAGATTCGAATATTGGATGTGCGAATATACTGCGTAGTTTATTTTATAAAACATAACTATATTTTATATACAAACATACTGTTCAAACCTGTTGTAAAAATATTTACTGTGCGATTTTTAATATACTATCTTTTTTGAAAAAACAGACCGTAGTGCAAGGACCTTTATTTTTTTATTACAACCTATTTTCTACTGAAACCAGAAAAAATACTATACAGGGTGTTTTTTATCAGGAAAAAAACAAACTTTACTCTTCTACTCTATTTTCTAACTAAATAATAATAAAGTATATTGATAAACATTTAAATGAGAATCCTAATAAAGTTTGGTTTAATCCATTTTAAACTAGTGATTGTTTTTCAGTAAAATATACTTTTTTTTATGAAATTTTGATTTTTTTATGAACGCAAAACTACGATTTCTAAATTTTTTTATCAAAACTAACTTCTATGAAAAACTACAACTTGTCTCAAACCGCGTAGTTTAGCGTTGTAAGTTGTAGAATAGCATGAATTGGCGTAGTTAGGTTTAGCCGATCTACGCGACTACAACTTTTCATGAGAGACTATGTGGTTTAGAACAAGTTGTAGTTTTGCGCAGAAAAGTGTTTTTGTTAAAACTTTAAGAAATGATGCAGTTTCGCGTAGAAGTTTTTTTGTCAGGGTAAGTATAAAAACCAACGTTCAAATTGTCTGCAGATCAGAAGAAGACTTCTAATTTTAAAATCTAGATCAAAATTAAATTATTCACTTAAAAAAACACACTGTATATTTTTATTTTTTTACTAGTATCTTGGTTAAAATTACGCCACATTTAATATACTGTGACATGAAATAATATTATTATTATATTATTATATTTTGGTTCACTTAGATCTTCTAAGTTTTTCTATATTATGCTTTAAAGTTTAAAATACACATTTAGATATATAGTTTTTTCTCTGATATTGCTTTGTTTATTGAAAGTATTGTCTACTTGATTAAGAATATATAATATAAATAACTTGCTACTAAACAATATTTTTGATTAAATACATTTTGGAAACTTTGAGAGTAAAAATTTAAAAGTTTTCGTATACTCTCTCTGTGGAGATTTTCACAGAAGGTGTAAGAAAAGCTAGACTTTTTTGCAGTGTCAGACTGACCATGCCTTTTACGGGACATATGCCCATAACTCCGAAACTAAGCATTTATAGTTACATATTTATTTATTTAAGCATTTTATATAGTCATGGAGAGTCCCAAATAAGCCTTTTTAAATGTACATGTTTATATAATTATAATATTATTTTTCTTAGAATAGATTATTCTATAATTCTGTATTAAAAAAATCACTTATAAGTAAATAAAGGGTGGCCCAACTCTATTTACCATATAGTTGAAATCAGAGGGTGGTTTTTAAATGTTTTTTATCAGTTTTCAACTAAAAAAGTATATTATTTTATTTGAAAGCTCAAGGCCCATCCAAAACACCCCAAAATGATAGGGGTGCTAATTAAAAAAATAAAGTTAGGGTAAGTTGGTTTTATTTTTAGTCCATTTTTATAGATATTGTTGTCCCATTGAAGATAGTTTTTGCAGAACTTGATTATCTCTTTTAGTTTTCGATAAAATCGCTGGGTAAATAGAGTTGGGACACCCTGTATACGAGAAAATCGCTGGGTAAATGGAGTTGGGACACCCTGTATATGTACAGTATATGATATTCTTAGTTTTTCAAAAATTTGAAGAAAATATTGTCAAAATTTAAATAAATTAACCAATAAATATGTCTAAAAATGTTTGGATGCTTCGGAGTTATGACAATTTGCCTGGAAAAATGATAGCCAGTTCAACGCTGCTTTTTAGGGATATATTTAGGTACTCTATTCAGTGTTCTTCAAGTACTACTTGAACGTATTTATAGAAAACATCCCATTTTAACGAGGGGTCAACCGCTGATAAAATTTTGTACACCTGAATTTCCTTTAGGAGGAAATGTTCAAAGATTTCCTCCAGATTACCTCCAAAAATTACCTCGAGTTTCTAAGATTTCCTTTAGATTACCTCGTAACCTTCAAAGATTTCCTCCAGATTACCTCCAGTTTGTACACCTGAATTCCTTTGCGGTTTATCCCTCGAATTTTAATGACCACCTTTAATTTTATATTGACAATAATTTCAAAATTTATTTAAACTTTTAAACATTGTTTAGTACCTAAGTTACTAAAATACCTACCAAGAGATAGATTAAAAAGGTTAAATAAATATTGGGGGAAGGGTTCATTGTTAAGGTCATAATATTTAATTAAACCAAAAAGATTAACTACTGAATAAATAAATAAATAAATAAATAAATGCCTATATTTACATAATACTTGTAGCCAAATATACCCGATAAAATTTTGAAAAAATAAGAGGGGTAGATACTTTGGAATGTTACTGTACCATTACTGTACCATCCATTATTAAATGGAATGCACTGACGAGTTTCATAACTTGTTTTTTAAAACCTACCTACTTTTGTTTATCATAATTAAAATTAGTCCACGCAAATTACCAATTACCCTTTAATGTAAACTTACTTTTTTAAATTGACTTTACCTGTAATTTATATTTTGCTTATTCTAAATAAGTTCACTGCAGAAAAAAAATATTTTACTTAAAACCTCGATTATAAGAAAAAAGAAACGGTATCTACCCCTCAGAGTAGACTAAGTACTAGAAAATTTTAATCACTGAAGCCAAAAATTAAAATTATACGAAGAATAAAACTAATAAATAAGTAGTACAAACTATAAAATATAAGGATGCTTTTTGAAAAAGAACTAATAAACAAAAACACAAGAAAGGATGTGCCATTTTGCGATTTTACTTGATCTTTATTTTATCAAAGAATATGTAACCTAAAGATTGACTTAAAATTTTTAAGGATTTTGTTTATAATATAAAATCTAAAGCAAAATTATTTGAGATTTAAAAAATTTATTCGTGGCATATCGGACAATTGTTTAAAAGCCAACATGGTCACACAGTTAATGTTTTTTTTATTTAGATTATGGTATTCTAGATCATAAAATATTTTAGAATAAAAAATAATCCCTCCTTAATTACTGTATTTGTCATATCGTCGATTTTCATAAGCATATTGCCTTTTAAAGACATTTTTGCTTTTTAGTTCATTTAAATGTGAATAAAAAAGAAAAAGATTTTTTTGTTTTTACAGTTTACATACTACGCATTTATTAGCTTATAATTTAATCTACCTTATCTAAATAATTCTATAAAAAAATGGAATGTATGATTGTTATCATGTCAGTGTAAATGTAGTATGTATGGTTAGTCAAAATTTATATACAAATCACTACCTCAATATGGGAAAATTAATTTTTTACAAAAAATGTAATACCTTTGGTACCCTATAAAAGTCACTTTTTAATGCTTGGTCCCTGAGAAGCTGTATACTTCTCTCCGACTAGAAGGTAGTTACAGTAGATTGTGTAAAAGATTTTTGTTACAATTTGCAGTATAAAATAATATTGAGATAGTCATGCGTATTTTTTTAATTAAATAGATACAAATGAAATTTATTTCCATATAAAGTTTGTATGTACTTATTACCATAATAATAACATATCTACATATTAAAAAAACCCTTAAAAAATATTTGTATATTCATTATGGTTTAAAAAAATATTCAAATAAAATAAAAATATTTATTTGAAATGAACTGTCTACCAAATAGAAGTTAAGCTTAAACAAGTTGTATTTCATATAAAGCATTTACTTTGAAAAATTCTAGAACTTTACAATTTACAAGAAATGTGAAATTTAAAATGTTTGTAACTATTTATTTTTGTATCTATTTAATAATTTTAATGACCAAGTATGTAGTTAATTTCTATCTCAAACTAAAAAAAAAAAACTAAAAACAAAGTACTAGATCCTCGACGTAAAAACATCACTTTTCTTTGGATTTTGTTGCTTCTCTATCGGTAACTACTGCAAACTGCAAACACATTCCACAGACTAGTTTCTACCTTTCTACACCAAGTTTTACTACCTATGATCATATTAGTAGTACACAAAGTTTTTGTTTATAAAGTTTTATATCCGGCATTGTAGTATAATCCCGGAAAAACCTAACTGTTAATAAACTAGCCAAAAAAAGAAAAATTTACTGAAAAAGTACTCAATTTGAAATTTTTTAAATTTTCTGAATATTATTTTAATTTTAAAAAACTGGAATAATGTATAGCTAATTACTAACAAGCAAAGGGTGACATGAGATAGATTTCTCCCTAGGGAGCTCCCATGGGCCCATCATTTCCAATAAAAGGAAATTAAATCGCTTTCTAACACGTGGTTGCTGGTTTTGTATGGATATATACTAAAAATATTATGGCACACATTGAATGCTTACGAGAGGTTAAGTCACTCCATCAGTCGGCAATTTAAGTCACTAATTAGTGAAATCTCAAAACTTATTACAGACGGTATTTAATACCAGCTGTATTAAAAAGTAACCAGGTACTCTATTATAGTCAGTACTGTATCAGTGAGCCTTAAATAATGCTGTTATGTTTGAAAATTAGTCTTTTAGTTTGGTTAATATTGTTTTTTATAGACAATCTAAAATCTACCTGAAAATTTAGATATGTACATAAAAATCTATTTTTAAAATTCTTTTTTAAGAAAAAAATAAAACCACCCAAAGTATGTAAATTATATAACTTTGCCGAAAATGTCTTATCTGAGTGCCACATCCAAAACGTTATTAATGCCATTTTAGAATAGTAAACAACGTATCTAGATACACTTCTGTGTCCAGTTTTGTAATGAGACAAATTCTGTTTCTAAATGCTAAAAGTCAAATTAAGAGTTTTCCACGGTGTTTCCCGCCCCAAAATTAGTAAAGTAAACCAAAGTTTACCTAAGATCAAAGAAAGACATAACATGTAACATGTTTTATGCAGCTTAACCAATAAATGAAATTGCTGAAAATTCACTAATTGTTTTCGAATAAGCAACAAAATATTGCTATGATTAAATCTACTGTTCATATTCTAAAATTTTACTTACAACGTTGTGCGTATGGCACTTTTCATAATAAAAATTAATTTTAAATTGGGTAATTTTTTTCAGTAGGTATTATTCGTGATTATTGACAGTATAAACCTTGATTTAATTTAGTTAGTTTGACAATAAGAGAAAATTACTAAATCAACCTTAACTTATTGTCAAATTTATTAAATAAGATTCTTACTAAAGGTTGGTTATATATGATTTAAACCTAACAAATTTAACATTTTAACCAAAGATCAAGCAATAAAAATAATATTGTTTTATTCAATTTTCATTTAATTGGTTGAATTTTAGTTGAGGGGTTAATTTTTGAAGTTTCAATCGTGCGTAACTTTCCTTTAATTATTCCGTCATTTGTCGACTAGTTTCAGGATTACCTTTGTAAGTAGGACATACGAATTTCAGAATTTGGTACGCATATCGCAGTTTCTACTATGTGCTATATCACAAACTAGTAAGTAGGCTTTCCATCAAATTATTTTTAAAATATGTATTTAAAATCAGATTATTATGCCTACATGTCTATTCATTATCTCTACCAAATACTCTACTTCATCATGATAAATAATGTAATTCTAAAACATATTTATTTGCAAAAAATCTTAGGTACCTCAGTGATATAGCACATTTTGCAGTACACTAAAAAAACCTATAGCAAAACGTTTATTTACATGGGGTATGTAAATAATATTTACGACATAAATACCGGATATTTTCATATTGTCTGTAAATTAACGTTTCCAATTTCACGTTATCTATGCTAATTTTCTATATGATGTAAATTTGCAATGTAGATTTATCATTTCCAACTTAGAAATGGATTTTTTTATTTTTATTGTAATGTTACATTAAATACGCCAAAAATTATCAAGGATTACGTAAAATTACAGTATTTAAAATGTTATTTTAAACACAGATATAGAAATATTCGGGATCTTTAGAGCCCGCGCGCAATAAGAATAGGAGAGCAACGTCATAAACTTAATGACGACAACATTGTAGGCGGAGTGAACGACTTTATTCCAACAAGCGACTGTTGCTAAGGAAAATGCGCCATTGCTAAGGGACGTGTATGTAAACAATTCGTTTTGGCATACTGCGCATTCCGTGCTTAATGACGTCACTGTACCGTTCTTATCGCGCGAGGACTCTACATATGCCATACATATGTTTATATAAGGGTTTTTCTAGTATTCCCACGATAACAATAAAATTATAAAATTCGATGGTCGTTCATACAAATGCAAAATACTGGCCTCGAAAGCCCTAATTAGTTTCGTTTCTTGTTTCATCCGCGACGCGGTAAGGCACGGAAACACCTACAGACACAAACCGTGCAGTGTGTGACCAGATTTTTATCACAGAAAGCAGTGATCAGACTAGACTAGATGTTAGGAATGAGCCTAATAAACATTATATACATGGAGTTAGAAGAAAGAAGTAAATGATATTTTACTGACGCGAGGAACGCGTTAGTAGCAGCGGTTCTGCGACAAAGAGTTTTTCTGTTCCGCTTAGAAAGATGTGATAGAAAGTCAGTGGAATTAAAGTCAAAATAGATAAATAGGTTAAACAACCTGTCTTTGGTTATAACTGCTTCAGCCGCCATCTTAGAACAATGGTAGATATTTTAAAACTTTTTTTTTATTTAATTCGACTGACAAAAGGGTTATTGTTGCAAAAAACTAATTTTTTTCTAGAGATTTTAGATAAAAAAAATAGTTATTTTGCAATGGTACTGTAATTGACACAGGAAAAAGTTATTAATGCTCACCCCTAAAAGATGGTTTCAGCACAAAAGTTAGTCTGGGTAACTGACCCACTAAAAAAAGGTGGGCCAGTCAAAGCATAATATAATCAGAATTGACCAAGCATGTTCTACTTAATGAAACTACTTTATTTTAAAATAACTATACTACAGTGCATTTGCGATTATCACCGCACTACACTACACACAGATACATTCTACACACTAATACGAGTTGGCTATGAAATTAGACATTATAATACAGTAGCAATTACAATTTTGGAAATACTATTTAAAAGATTATAACAAATTAGCAACAAAAGTTTTTTGCCTGAAAAAAATCCAAAAAAAAAATTGGTGGAGATGTAGCCTAGACCTTTCCGATGAACGTATCAAGAGTCCTCATCAATTGAAGTTGAGCTCGCGCCGCCATCTTGATTTTAAGGTACAACTTTGGAGTTTTTTACAAATAACTTCTAAACAGTATTTTTTTTAAGATAAGTTATTAGAAAGAAGTAAGGTTATAAAATTTTCTACAAAATGGTTGGTTTGGACTTTTTTCTAACTTACCTAGTTTTTGAGAAAATAAGAAAATGGTCAAAAATTGTGCCGATATCTTGATTTTAAGGAACACTTTTGGAGTTTTTTGCAAATATTTTCTTAACGGCAAATATTTAAAAAAAATAAGTTATGATAAAAAATAATGCTTATGAAATTCTCTACAAAAATGATGCGCACTTTTTGCCAACTAACTCGATAAAAATGATATAAACTTTAATATTTGCTTAAACTAGATGTAGAGTTTTCGTTTTATCTGATTTCTCGAGTATCAGGTTGACAATAAAATCCAAATTATATTTTAAAATCAAGATATCTTCACAACGTTTGCCCATTTTCTCAAAAACTAAGATAAAAAAAATGTTTACGATGTATTTTGTAGAGAATTTTATAAGATTTCTTTTTTATAATTACTTATTTTGTCACTTATTTGAACATTTAGAAGATATTTGCAAAAAAAGTCCAAACGTGTACCTTAAAATCAAGTCAAAAGACAATTTTTGACAATTTTCTGATTTTCTCAAAAAGTAAGCAAGTGTGAAAAAAAGTTTTAACCAAGTATTTTGTATAGAACTTTATAAGCTCTCTTTTTTCTAGTAACCTATTAAAAAAAATCGACTGTTTAGACTTCTATAACTTTATTTGCAAAAAACTGCAAAGTGGTGCCTTAAAATCAAGATGGCGGTGCGTGCTTAACTTCAATTGATGAGGACTTTTGGTACGTTCATCAGAAAGGTCCAAAATACATTTCTACCAATTTTAAAAACTTTTAAATTTTTTTGGGCCAAAGGTGATTATTGTACTTCGTTGCTGGGACTAAATGGTTCTTTCCTGTTATTTGCAACAGTCCGAGGACGGAGTTAAAGTAGCTACTTCTGTTCTGTTCTTACCATTTCACCAGCAATTGAACTTGACCATTATCAGACTGATAACGGTTTACAATAAGACAGCTTTTTAACTCCTCTTGGATGTGTATGACAAATTAATATTGTTTTTTTAGGCGTACGAACTAAAATAAAAAGTTTATTTTTAATTCTGAACGAACCTAAATATTTGTACTATTAATTGTAATAAAAAATATACAAAGTATAAAAAAAATAAAGAAAGAGTTTATAAAATTTTTTTTAAATAGTTTTTCCAAGTACTAAATATAGCTACAGTAAGAATTATTTTAATATACATCTACAAAACACAGTTCTTATTATTAAATAAAACTTTGTATTAAGACATCTACATAAACCCGCAAAAACACCAAATATGCAGGGTTTATTTTCCTTAATCAATATTTTATTTTTAACTATTTAAGACAAGTTTTTATATTAAAGCCCTCCAGATAAGTACACCTTTTTAGGGTTTTGTTTTTATGTCTGCTTGAAAAACAAACGTTTTATTAAGTTTTTTTTTTTTTGTTTAAATTTACAATTGAATACAAAAATAGAGGGTTTAATCTGTCTTAGATTTATTGCTGTCAACTGGATATTTTAAGTCCAAAATTATGGTTGCCTAATTTAATTATGGGTCAATCTTTTTGTCTTTTACGTACATTTAAGAGTAATAATTCCTAAGCCTAAGAGCAAAATAAATATAAAGTATTTTCAGTTGTTATTCATTAAGGAACACAAATATAACATACCAGTTTCTCGATAAAAAATAATTACCATTTGAAAATTTTTGGGTATCAACTGAAAATAGAAAATATTTATTTTTGGAGCATTAAAATTAATAAAATTGACCCAGAACATTATAAGGATAGATTCTGGCCACCCAACAATTATCACAAAGCTGAACCATTGCCCATCCTTCCGGCAACCCTAATACTAAAGCATATAAAAGTTATCATTTAGCATTTTAAAACTGCAATGAGCAGAACAAAACTAAAAGCACGGCCTCGTATAGTGGTGCTTAGGTGCTTTAAGTTTTATTTACAAGATGCTTTTGGTCCGCAATATACAACTTCAACGGCTACCATATTTTAATTTTACAAAAAAATTACGAGATGACGTGTACTAGGAAATCTATTATACGACGAAGTTCATACATCGCCAAAATTCTTATTCGTATCAAAAAAAAGTCGTGACAAAATGTGAGGAACAAAAATGTCAATAACCAGTATGCCCTCATCTATTTTCAAGCAAAACATTTACGCCCAAAACATTATTTAACCAATTGCGAAACGAAATTGGAGATAGTTTCATTTTTATGGACGATAACGCCACTCCCCACCGCACAAGAAGGGTTACCAAACTGCTGCAGGAAGGGAATGGTCAAAGAATGAACTGGCCAGCAAACTCACCTGACATGAATCCTTGTGATAACGTGTGGGATATGCTAAAAAGGGCCATTTTGAATAGAGATAACCATCATTCAGGAGCTAATTGTCGCTGCTCAAGAAGAATGAATCAACATATCGCAGGAAGCCATTAACAACCTTTTTATTGGCATCCACAGACGTGTCAATGTTTTTCTTGAGAACAGAGGAGGAATATACTGGTTATTGACATGTTTGTTTCTCACATTTTGTGGCGGCTTTGATTTATTTTAATAAAAATTAATTGATTCAACTTTTTAAATTTAATTCCTGACTGTGTACTTACTTCATGAAAATAACCTTACATGTGATAAAGCATTTCAATAAAATATATAATTGAACTGACATATTTGTTAGATTAATAATATTATTTTTGTTTACGTTTTATATCAGTTGGGGGCCAAGAATTTTGTCGATGTGTGTAGATTTCTATAGTAGACACAGTCCGCCTGTGGGTAATTTCTTGGTAAAGCTGAAGAAAAAATGACACTTTCTTTTAGATATTTTATTATATTATTATTAAAGATTATTCGTTAGTTATTATTTTTAAAGACTGTTTGTAAAAAAATGATAATATAATATAATACTAGTAATTATATACCAAGGTAGATAATAGTTATTTATGGTACTAGTAGGTAAAGTAAGATATTGCCCATGAGAAAATTAACTTCATATTTTTATTAAAAATTTTAATGACATTTACAAGAAAATAATTTGACAAGTGACAGTTGAGTGGGTAAAATAAATAATTATCCACTCAATAAAGTAAAAGCCACGAGGGGGTTATTATTGAGTTTATCTATTTAAAATAAAGCTGGTAATTGTCTTATTATCTGTATGTATTGGATAAAGAATATTTAAAAGAAAGTGCAATTTTTTATGCGGCTGTAACGACAGTTACCATGGAATTATCCATGTCGGTAGTTCATCTTGTAAAATTTTGGTGTCCCTTTAAATATGGCCGCTAACAAAGTCGTATATACAATTTAACTGAATTCAAAAACAATAGCTACAATAAGGAATGTGTGCAGGTCTGTCAAAAAATTAATTTCAAATTATACAGTGATGGGCAACTCATACAATGGCAAATCAAAAAATATAATATTAACTGGTATAAATGAGACATAAAAATCAATATGCCTTGTATATAATATTTATGAAACAAATATTTATTGAACGTTGTTCAATTAAATGTATACAATATTATATATACGTATATACCACATGGAAAACATAGTGTTCCATTAGCTGCTTAAATCTAGAGAGTAACATTATTTTTATACAATATTATAACAATTATAATATAATTGAATAAATACCACAAAGAAGCGCCTAATAATGCTGACTAAAAAGTATATGTTTTTAGTCCTCTTTTTGAGCTGCCATTTCTTTGCATTTTCCCAGTTATTTTTTTATTCTGAACTACTTTTAATTAAAAATTTAAATAATAATACTGACAGTAATTGGTTCAATTTTATAAATACTGGTACATGCTTCCATAACCAAAGTTATCATTCAATGATTTTGCCCAAGAAAGAACGATGACAAAAGCTTATTTTTAGTGTAAACTATAATAAAGCTTAGATTTCTATTTCTTCTAGTCAAATTACTAAAAAATAATAAGTAGTTAAAAATTAAAAAATAATTTTAAAGTTGAAATAAATATCAATATCAGTACTGGCTAAAAGTCAATATTACTTTAAAGAAAAGTAAAAATAGAGTCAAAAAAACAAAAATCTCATGCATATATCGTTAAAATTAGTAGATGCCTAACGTAAATTACTATCAGAACCGAAATAAGATAAGTGATGAAAGTTAAAATAGTTCTTAGTCAGACAACGTTACTTTTTAGTCAGACGATAATAAAATGAGTATTCAATTGAGTACAAAGGTTGTTTTGTAAATAACGCAACATATTTAACTATTTTGCCCATCATTGTCAGAACAAAAAAGACAACTGATGCCTTTTGAGAACTAGATCTCCTAAAAGTGGTTAAGTAATCGTAAATCGGCAAGCTAGACTAAAATAATATAAAAAACTTAAGCATTAAGTCTCTAAATACTACTTGAGATCTCTATCATTAAGTATAAATTATTAATAAAATAATGGCAAGTAAATGAGATACCGCCAGTCAGTCAATATAATAAATAAATACTACAATTATTTTTTTTAAGTACACTCAACACAACCTGGTTTATACTCATAACTCCTTTTATACCTAAACAATGTTTTTTACTTATTGCTATTTTGAAAAGGACAAAAATTTAAAAAGGAATCTTCGTTTCTGTAATACTGATTATTGCGAGTTATTGCTAAATACTAAAATTGAGCAAAAGGCGGCATCAGTATCTTCTTTTAAAACAATAAATTAAGCAAAGAAAAAAAAGATCTTTTTCGTCGATTTACAGCCCTTAGGAATTTTCACATAAAACAGTATTTTTACATAAATAGTTATGTAAAAAGGTAGGTATAAAAATGAATAGGCACAAGACGCCGCCATTGACAATAATTGGAAATTGTTTTCACTGGAAGTCACAGGGTATTTGGCCCAATATTTTTTTAATAATAATTATTAAGGTGAGCAAAAGATGGATCAAATGTCTCCCTTCAAACGTACATACCCACACCGTACATAGAGCTCCAATCGACTCCCTGAAAGCTTGACATATCCACGTTAGTCAAATTGTATCCTTGATAAGGACTAGGTGCAACAGGGGGCAGTGTTTGGGCCTGTTGAGGGGGTTGTGGTTGCGGCTGACCGCCTTGTGCCCCTACCGGGGCACCGACACCGGGCATGGGATATGGCGAATACCTATATCCAGCCAACGGTGGATAGGCACCGAAGATTTTGCCGTAACCCTGAACAGCAGCTGACTGAGCTTGAGCGGCAGCAGCAGCCGCAGCTGCTGCTTGTGCATGAGCCTGAGCTTGTACAACAGCGAGAGGATTAGCTGCTAAAGTTCCCGGAGCAGGAGCTGCCATGCGGATCCCCAAGCTATTCAGCATCAAACGCTTTCCAAGTAACTGAGCACTGGCTTGAACTGCCTCTTTGGGCTGTGCCTTTTTGCATTCTACCTTTTTGTTTTTGATCGTATGGAAGTGAATCTCGCATACACGGTCTACTACGTCTTCATTTTCGAATGTGACGAAACCAAATCCGCGGTGTCTTTTGGTTTGCTGGTCCATTAACATGACTGTTTCTTCTACTTTGCCGAATCCACTGAAGTAGCCTTTGACCTCATCTGCAGATGTATCTTGGCTTACTCCACCGACGAATATTTTTTTAGTTTTGTTCAATTGTTTTGGTCTGTTTTTCGGTGTGGCGTGTTTCGGATCGATTTTCTTGCCGTCTAATGTGTGAATGGGAACTTTTAATACTTTATCTACGCTAGATGGCTCCGAAAACGTGATGAATCCAAAACCTCGGCTTCTCTGAAATAATAAAATAGGTCATTATTATTAAATTTGATAAAGATATGAAATAATTATGTTTACGCTTTGAATAATTAAAGTACGTTGAGGTCGAAGCCACCTGAGGTACACCGAGGTCTGTTTTCAAAAGTCGGCATGCCCCACCGGTGGAACTTGGTTTAATTCTCAGTTTTATCAGTTTTTATTATTTTATGAAAAAATTTTACACAGTAACCCACATTTGGACTTAATTCTTTTTTTCGGTATTGCCCGAAAAGAAGGGTATCGTATTTTAGGCTAAATCGCGTGCAGCGATAAGATGTTACATAAAAAAAATATAATTTTAGCCCTTTTTATGGCCCGGAACATACTATAATTAATTATTATAATTACGAATTTTGACATATGCCAATGTAGGATTTGGCAACATTGCGCCTAACGATAGTTAAGTGTCATGTCATGTCAAAGTGTATGTGTTTTGTTAACTGCTCTTGGTGTAAAATACTATCAGACTGGTTTTCCAGTAAGATTATCGAATTATTTTTGAGGTATTCATACTAATAATATTGTAAAACAATCCAGCAGCTCCAACAGTAACCTAAAGCCTGCAGTCCCATGACACAGTGTGGCCCCAGACTAGTAATTTAATGTGGCTTTCAACGTCTTAAATAACTTGATTTCCATGAAAAAATTACACAGACCCTTTTAAGCTGCACAGTATTATTAGTATACATTCTAAATGTAATGTTAAACAAAAAAAAACACTTTTTTACTTTTATTTCAAGATGATATCGTCGGCTTACAAGTAAAGAGCACTAAGTCCAAAAACATGGTTTTGAGATATTGACAAATTTAACTTTCACTGTTGTTTTTTAATTTTTGTAATAATTGTTACAAAAATGCACGTTTCGCCAAACAAACACTAAGTCGCTTAGTGCAGAAATATTTAAAATAATCTACAAGTAAAACGCACTACGTGCACTAAGTCACTTAGTGCCTATTGCCAGATAAAATTTTATTCAAAATCAAACTGGTGCGTTTTGTATAGTGGGTTACTCTCTTGGCAGTCCACCTAGAAGTTAGTTCGGTTTACCTGTACATAGATCATCCCATTTTTGCAAAAAAGTGACTTAGTGCCTTTTACTTGTAAGCCGACGATATGATTTAGCGCATAACGATGAAAATTGTCCAAAAGTCCAAACGAATTTTTAGGAGAATTTTTACTAAATATTTTGTGTTTATTATTAAACAAATTAACTTGGTTAACAGTTTTTCATCATTTCGTTACGAGAAAATAGTGCAAAACAGATTTAGGTCCAAATGTGGATTATGTGTTTTGAAATGGGACAGCCGAGTTGTCTTTAGTAGTGAAACTTGTTTTCAGGAGGTAGGCGGTAAGGTCACTAGACAAGGAGGAACTAGAAATTACAGATTTAGTTAAGAAAAATCACTTACTTAGTGAAAAAAAGAAGAAAGAACCTAAGAAGGTAGGTGGGGGTTGTTAATTTTTTCACAGGTTGTCCGAGGGTTAGGCGGTAAGAAAACTATATCTGGGGGTAGCTGAGCTAGAGTTTACAGATTTAGTAGGCGGGCGTTTAAACAATAACCGCGCTAAAGGTAATTACGTAAATAAGGTTATTTAAAACAGAAATGTTCACCTTTTTCATAAAATGATCAAGATTCAATATCTAAAAATTTTATTAACAAAAACCACGTAGTGCAAAAAAGAAGAAAGAACCTTATAATGTTCTGCTAGTGATATGCATGAATAAATGCACATTAGCAAAACTTGTATCCCAGTTTTGATAATGTAGCATTGTATGTAAAATATAAAATTTGTATGTTAAACACGAACTTTCAGTGAATGTCCTCACGAAAATATAGTATCTAAAAAAAGTAGATTATTTTAAAAGCTAAATAATGTATCGTCAACCGAGGTGACTTCGGATGGTGTAGGTGACTTCGGGTCTTTTCTCACTTTTTCGCAAAACCTTCCGAGACAAACACGGGTGCGCAAGTTATGGTTTAGGTTTTGCGAAAAAGTGTCCGAAGTCACCTACACCGTCCGAAGTCACCTGGGTTGAAGGTATAAAACATATCAAGACTCTTTTTGATGTAGTAGAGTTCGGGCATTGAAGGGAGTATTACACTTTTCCTAATATTCTGTAGTAGGTACAAAATCTCTGTTAAAGAATCCGTACCATTCAAAAATTTTGGTAAAATGAGAACCTGTACTCGAAATTTAAAACAGAGACTGAAACGTCTTCCCTATTTTCATCTCAATGATGACACCCAATGTCATTGTAATTTGTTTGTTTGTTTGTTTTTAACCTCGTACTATTCTACTTAATTAAGCATCCCCTAAGTCCAGGACTTGTGTGGGCTAGTAGTAGAGGGAACCACCGGCTTTAATTGACTTTCGAACCAATATATCTATGGAGTACGCCTTCGCCAAATTTCAATTATTAATTAACTGAAAAAGGCAATCGGCGCCAGTGAGGTTTGAACTCACGATCATTAGATCAGTGTCAGGCTATATCGATGCCATTGACCACTGAGCTAAATCTCCCATAATGGCAGATGTTCTTTTGGGAGGATGGTAGGAAAGCCCGCCCCAAGCTGAAAATCTTACAAATTACTTAATACTATAAAGTCAAAAAAAAATCTTTAAAAAACGTAATATGATAAAAGGGGTGGTTAAAAATACGCAAAAAAACTTATGACGTAATAATATCGAAAAGTTCATGTATATAAAAATAAAAAATGCCAAGAATAGAAAGAACGTCTTTGTTGGACATTTTTTTTTTCAAAAAAGTTATACTATATTTTTTGTTGGAACTAACAAAACCTGATGATCATTAAAATTTCCATTACATAGACGAATATCGCATTATACTCCCGGTGGAAATAATTAGAAAATTTAATATTTACTTTTTGCTTTAATGGAATATATGTACCTAATACCTACATATTATTATAGAATATTATACATACAATGTATAATCTCAACTGATCTAACAAAAAAGGAAGGGTACTTAAAGGTGTGTTGAAAAGTAGTTCAATTTACATCCTTTAAAAATATTTCTAACGTACATAACATAATTTTTAGAAAAAATATAATTTCAGTGTAAAATGAAATGTTTCCAAAATCCTTAGGCCAAACCTAGTATTTTGTAGAAGAACCATTTATTTTTCAGTAGATTTTAAAAACAAACACGATTTAGTAGAAACAAAAAAAAAACGTGATATATCCATTATAATGATCGACTAAATTCCATGATTTTCATGAATATGGCCGCCCCGACAAAAATAAAATAGTCGATTTTTGATTATTATTATTAAAAATTAATGTATTAAGAATATCGCAGCCGGCAAAAAATTCTTTTTAAATAAAATTTAATGTAAAGGATTTCAAATATAAACAACATTAAATAAATGCACTGTTGAATTACAGAAAATGTTCTTTAGTATTACCTACTGTTTATTTTTCCCACAGCAGTTTCTTGATAATGGAACAATTTATAACAGCCATATACAAAATGAGATTTTAGGAGCTAACCTAATAAAGAAAATACAGTAAAGTAAAAAAAGGTTCTTTCACTTATAGAGGAAACCTTTATTATTTTTTGCGCCTTATAAAATTCAATTTTTGTGACAGATTCATCTATTAGGTGCTATCTGCCTCAAAAAAAAAAAAAATATGTTAACAAAAATTTAAAAAATAAATATTTTTGAGGCAGATACCGCTTATAATATTACTTTTATAAACAACTGTTTATTTTGAACAATATATTTAATCTACAATAATTATAGTGCTTTACATTAACTATAAAACTTTTTGCTTTTTTCGGCAAACTCGTTTTTTCTCTTTTGGGAAGGCAGGTGTTTTTTCCCCAACCTTATAACTCAAAAACCAAATGGGCACTAATGGGACTAATTTTTTTAGGGGATAACCTTTAAGGAAAGGACCCTTATTTCGTTCGTAATTCCTCAACTTCATGGCAGGTTCACAAATGTAACACCTCGTGTTAAACAATGTATTAATAACACAGTCACACAAAATAAAAAAAAAGGTCATATACCTTTTTTGAAACCGTTATATAGCTATGTATTTTGAGGTGCTGAATCCAAATTTAAGGTCAAAATAGCACCTCATACGATTAGTTTTCTGCTCTAAGTTATCCACAATCAGAAGAAATTAGTTAAAATAAAACAAAATGTTGTATTTCTATTTATTTTATTATGTGTAAACAGTTTACATATGTATCTAGTATATTCTGCTTGATTAAGTTCTCATGATTTGTATTGTGGAAGTTTATACCACTGGCTTTAATAAACTCTCTCTGATTCTTCAGATGCTGCTGGGATTTAAACCCATATGTAAAACCTTTGTACCAAAATTTAACACTGTTATTAACAGTATATCACATGTTTAAATTTCGTACAATTTTGGAATGCCAACAAATCAATTGAATGCAAATGACCTGTACGTGAACAAAAATTAAATAAGTGCAAGTGCAAGTATGCAGTTCTTCCTTAATTACCAAAACGATCATGTCTAAGGGGGCCAAACGGTATTTTGTTATTTGGGTTTATTGCAATTAAATTATAATCCAAGTAATCATAATCTTTAGAACGATTACGTTTATGTACATTAGCGTTTACATCAAAGCAGTTAAATGGTAAAGTAAAAATATCAAATCGTATCTGGTTAAAATAAAAACAGATACAATTTTCAGTTATTATATCAAGTTTGTCTTAAGTTGGTCCCAGACACAACGCGAATTTGTCAACGGGCTGTCAAATGATTAAGCATTACTTAAGCCAATTTTTTGTTGAAAAACCGGTTAACCGTACGGTTTTTATCCCCACCACTAAATTCGTATAACCGACAGTTCTCACAAAAACGCATTGGTTATTTTCTTGAGGTTTTGACAAGTACCTAACTTAACTTCTCCCAAAAAACTGATAAGGTATATATTTTTTATATTTCCTTTGGATAATATATGATGAAAAAGCACTTAAACTACATTTTCAAGTTTATTTGCTCATGGGGAAGGTATTAAACAACTTAGAAGTTAGAAAATAAAACTTGAAATACCTTACCTACTCTATTTTTTTACATTTTACATACAAATCGAGAAAAATTCCCACAGGTCTGTAAATTATGGTTTAAATAAACAATTTATAGGTTAAGTTTTTACAGTTAACCGTATCTAACTCACCTCCGAACCTGTGTTAGACGCGGTTACTGCCGGTTAGTGACGTCATCGCTTCCCCTCACTTACCGTATGTAACCGATTATAGTGGTAACGCCGGTTAACCAGTATGTTACTCTTTCTCTGTTTAATTGATATCACAAAAACGAGTTTCAGTAACCTGGTTAGTTCCGGTGACCCGACAAAAAATTGGCTTAAGTTGCTTAACAAGCAACTATTAGGTGCGCTCTTGCATTGGTCGACTTAGATTTATTGTCATTTTCGTCGTAATTACATATCACCAAAGTTCGCAAAATGCTCGTCATAATGTAAACTATAGCTTTAGGATTCCGAGTTTATAAAATCAATTGTTAATTATAAGTTACAAAATATGTAATTATAAGTATACATTTTATATTGTTAAACATAATAAGTCTAATAATGGCATTAAAATATAAGGGCACATTTTATTAATTTTGTTCAGGACGCCTATTATAGGCCTATAATAGGTCTAGATTATGGCTAACCCATAAAAGGGAAACTTTATTTAATTTTTTAATATTCATTTTCAATATTGGAGATAACCTCAAAATAATAAATAGTCCTATTTTGGAAAGATCAAACTTGTCTTGATTCATATCACGATTTTCTATTTATTGACTTATGAACTTTAAAGGTTTTTCCCTTAAGAGGGTGAATTTATATAAAAGGTAAAATACAATAGGAAAAACTTTACTTTCTAAAGATTGGGACTGGTTTAGAGAATAAAAAATGTAAAGAAAACATTTTACCAAAAATTCATGTTTTAAATAGAAAGCATCTAAGTAAAATTTGGAAAAAAAGGAAGATAAATTTAATCATTCACGATTGGAAAATCACGTACAAAAAGTCATTATTATGCAAAATTAAAATTTTTGTTCCTAACCTACGAGACGCCTCAGGAGAAAACATCATATTTGTTGTTGAGGGAGGTTGCATTTCATCAGACAAAGTCCTAAAAATATATGTTTTCTCATCCTTAAATCTAACCATTACAAGAACAAAACTTGTTATAGAAAAGAAAAAGATGCAAGTCGCTTGTAAAACAAGTTTACACTACCATATTTTAAAAACGCTTTGAATCAGTGACTTCAAATTTGGAACAAAGATTTTCTAAGTAGTATACAAAATTTGTTTCAAATTTCAAGTCTCTATGTCAAAGATTTCTTGAAATATCGTAGTGTAAAGTTGTTTTGCAAGCGACTTGCATCTTTTTCTCTACTATAAACGTTTTTCAAGCAACAATATCAAGCTTTAGCCCATGATGTATTTGTTATGCAATGTTTTCCATCCAAAGAATAACTGTTTTCATTAAAAATAAATCTAGTGTATAAAGTATGAAAGGGTTTAATAAATAAAAGAATCCGCATTATAACAAAATTCGAATAATTAAAAATTTCAAAATTTAAAACAATGTCAGACAATAAACAAAAGAAAAGCAAAGCATTTTTAAAAGTATTATGAATAAAGATAATAAATTAAATTAAATTTCAGGCCTCGTTTCAGGCTTTTAATTACATATTGGGCATTTAATTATATTTTAGGCAATTTATATCCCATTATATGAGACCCATATATTCCAGAGCCACATAACTATGTAAGTTCGTGTATAAATATTCCACTGGATAATGTAATATATGAAAATAATTCATCGATACGAAGTTTAGTAGAAATACCAACCCTTAATATATGACACGCCTATGATTTAAGCCCAACAGAGGAGCGAAAAGAGAGAGAAAGTGATGAATAATGAGGAGGGAAAGAGAGCGGACTGTGAGAATTTCAACCGATTCAATTGCACTGAGCTTATTTGTTCGACTATACCGATATTTACGTGACAATGGAACAGGGAGAGGCTGGTTTCAAATTTTGACTGTTCTATAGAACAGCTATTTCTGTGAGAATATATATTAGTTCACCCCTATCAAATTTGATCTTAAACTATGCTAGAATTATTCTGTTGGAATATTATAACAGTTACTCAAAACTATTCTGCATCTTTTGACACGATGCAACGTTCCCAACATTTTATCCTTGTGCCATATAAGTACTTCAGACGATGACCATGAACCCATGTTTGCTAAGGCCAGTCTATAGAAGCAAACCCCGCAATCTTCAGATTATATTAGCATATCTTTACTTATTTTGTTAATAAATTTAAATCTATCATAATCATTATTTACATACAAAAGCTTTCAGCAAGCTAGTACTTTTAATATGTTCCATTTATTTAATTTGGGATTACTATTTTTTTTAACAGTGACCTGTGCGGCAACTAATTATCAGTACCCGGCGTATTTCCAGTTATAGTCCAGTCTTCAGGTCTATAAAAAATGCTTTACCTGGAAATAATTCAGGGAGTTTTGTTTTTCGGTTTATTGGGTAGGGTTAATGGCCGCAAATAAAAAAACAATTTTGCGACGTTGAACTCGATTTGGAACTGTTATTTTTTAACGCGTTTTTCACGAAAAAACGGATTTTTAAAATATCTCTTAAACTTTACACTATACGTTTTTAGATTTTTAATTTTTCGAAAAACCAAAATTGTTCTCTATCGTCGGTTAGGCATGCCTCTTAGAACATTTTTCGTGAAAATTAAAAAAATCTATCTGGCGCTTTCTTTTTAATTTAGGTAACATTATTTTTTTAATAATAATTCACACATTTGTGCCCCATTATCTCAAGTAAACCGATTTTCGATTGAATCAACATTGTATTAAGAATAAAAAAAAAACCTTCCTAACCAAGTCATCAAGAAAAATCTAAAACCCTACAGTGTAACGTTTAAGGCGGTGCCGTGAATTAGCTATAAGTCGTACAAAAAAAAAATACATGACACAAAAAATGTTAGAGATTTGGTCCTCTTTATTTTCATATCAAACGTTTTTTGTCTTTTTGTCCTAGGACGCACCGATCTTGAGATATTTTAAAAAGTTGTTTTTTTTGAAAAATAAGTTAAAAAAATGACAGTTCCAAATAGAGTTCAATGTCGCAAAATTATTTATTTGCGGCCTTAAACCCTACCCAATAGACCAAAAATCTAAACTCCCTGAATTATTTCCAGGTAAAGCCTCTTTTATTAACTTGAAGACTGGACTATAACTGGAAATACGCCGGGTACGCTAATTATTAAAAAAAAACTTTATATTAGGTACCTTCTATAGAAGTTCGTTGAAACTTCATCTTATTTTTAGCTGAAACCGAAACTTTTCGGTAAACTAAATTAACTCCCCTGTAAAAAAAGTTCAATAAAATCTTACGTAATTTGTCCTATGAAAATTTTAGGAAACATCCCATCAACTTGATAGGCTTCCATGGTTTTTGATAAACTTTGGTAGCGTTTTTGTCACAATATGGAATAGACAATATTCCGCGCGAACGGAAAGTTTGTCATACGAGCCAGCAGGCGAGTATGACGGTCCCGCGAGCGCGGAATGACTATTCCATACGTGTTGTAGACTATACTTTTTCACACAATGTTTTTTGTGACTCGACATTGTAAATGCAACAAAACATATTTTTAAATAAAACAATTAATGTTATTTACTAATTTTATCAAATCAGTAGTTAAAAAAGATTTTTGTTTAATTTTAGCACATATTTACAAATTATAATGCAAAAATTGAAGGTAATGTCAGATTGTTGTGACATATATCAGGTTTAAATATTTAACAATAAATGGAGCAGTTTTAATTTTTTGAACTAAATTGATAAAAAACTGGTTAAATATTAAGAAAAACTAATAAACTTTATTTAATTTTAACGCAAAACTTTAATTTGCAATAAATTATTCAATATTTCATGGTAAAATATATATATTTTTGCTAATTTTGCTACAGTTTTCTTTACTTTTATAAACAAGAGATGGCACTACATGTGATCATTCTAACACTTGATACGGAATATTCATACCATACCTAGAGCTAGAATGGATTCATTCCATGTTTGAAAAGTGTGTGTATTTGCTTACATTCTAAAGCAGTTGTAGAAAAATACCATTCCCTGTCCCATCAAATTCTACGCAAACTATCAAATCCCATTTTATCTTATTAAAATCCCATAGGATTTTGATAAGATTTGGCAGGACCGTTTTTATAGAGTCTTTATTTAAATAAAATTCATAAACGTATTCAGGGAAAATTAATTTAAGTATTCTTCAAAATTATGTGAGTTTGCATAATGAAATATGCATGTTGTGATCAAAATCACACACATTCAGTTGATTTTATGATTAAAATTGGTAAACCAAATACAATCATCACAGCTTGTTTACATTTAAGCCGCCAATTATTTCTGTAAAATCCCATTCACAATATTATGAAACATACGGCAATTTTATCTGATTTACTGGATTAAAACAATTGTTCTCCAGCGTTATTTAGGTCATGCTTTTTAAAAAATGTCAACTCTCAATGCCTATTAGGAAAATATATTTTCAGTAAATATACATTTTTGCTCTTGCGCTAAAAGAATAAAATTAAAAGTTAATAAAAATAATAATTAAATATTCCATCAATCTATTTTCTAATCATCGTAGAGTGATATTCGTGGGCCGCAGTTTTGGGCTACGTCTAAAATTAGATGACGCACAAGTATACATCAATCTAATGAGTTCGCTTCTTTAGTGAATAAAGTCTAAATTTTTTAATAAAAATTAATTAATTTAAATTTTGGAGTGTTACGCCCATGTTAATGGTATAGGAAAATAGCGTTATAATAGGGGGGGTGGGGGTAAAAAATTATCAAAATTTGCGTTACGTAATACTTGAACGTTCCCCAAGCATACAGAAAAACGTCCTTTATATGTATTATAAAAAGTTGCAAAATCTATAATTTTTGTCTACTTTCTTTAAAGTTAAAAAAGCTGTTCATTTTTAACCAAGATTAGAAATGAATTCATATCTAACCTGTTTTTTAGGTTTTCGTTATACCTCATAGATGGCGAAACAATCGCCAGTTGAAGTTTGCGAATAAAATAACCTAACATTTTTTTTTATTTCTACGAAAAACAATAAGAAATAATATTTATTTATATATTATATGGTTCATACCAAGACTAATAATAGAAAATAACAACGAGCCACTTATTTAAATTATTATTTAGTTGAAATTTACAGTGACGTTAGAAATCTGCAAAATTTCTATAGATCATTTAAAACGGCGAATTTTACGAGGTAATGTATTATTTATTTATGCTTGTGAATAAAATTCTGTTCTAACCACATAAGAAAATGACATTTCCAACTCTCTAGATGCTAATTTGGCCTAGGCTACGCCTCGGCATCTCTCGAGTTGGAAATGTTTAATTTTTTTATTAGGTTAGAAATATACTCTAACAGACCCTGATCAAAGTAACAATTATTTCTTAAGAAAACTTGTGAGAGGTCAAATTAAATTAATAACATATTGTAAGTAACCCATGAGTATAATAAAATCCTCCTTTATGTGTACGTAATTTTGTGTTAAACAAAAATAAACTAATTCCGGTTCGGTATTCAAAAAATTCTCATATCCTGTTAACATGTTCTCACAGAGTCTTACACGTCAAAATTTTGTAAAATATGTTTTATGCTACTAGTAGTATAAAATATATCTTAATGTATAATTATTCAAGAATCTTAATGTACAAGTGCATATGAAGCAACACGCAAAGGTTGGAGATGTAGCTACTATAGAAACTAGCACCTAGTACGCGAACTAAGTCTTTACTGTTTGAGACTGAAGCTGAAATAAGTCGAGAATACTAAAAACAGTTCGAACACGGTGCATATATTATTTCTTCTACTAGTAATTCCAAATATCAATTAAAAATATGATTTCAACATTATTTAGCTAGCTGTCAGCTTAAAAAATATTTTGAAAAAGTTATCAGTTGTCAATAAACAAGTAAAGAAGCCTTGACAACGGTGGATAATATGTATAATCTAGTACATAATTATGTAGTAGATTTTTTTTATGACAGAACAACACATGGGCTGATGTCGTAGAAGTCGTCAAGCCAGGTTTCTGAGCATCATTTCGGCCTAGTTGTCAGGCTTACAACTCCCCATACTACATAAAATACCCTTACAAATTCAAGATGACAACGATTTCCCTTTTTCAAAATTTTTGATATGTTTTAATGAAATTACGAGTGTCAGAACCAAAAGAGGGTAATTATCCTAGAACATGAAGCTCCAAACCAAACTGACTAAAGTTTTTTTTTCAATTAACTACACAGGCACTCAAAAAAAAAGGTACACTGATAAAAAAGATAAATTAGATTTATTTGGATATGGCAATTAAATTATTTGGTTGTGAGTAATAAATTTTATTGGAGTCAAATAAATATTTAGTTCATGTAAATAAATATTTTAATTTCGAAATTATTTATTAATGGGAACAAAATATTTTATATGACAGAAATAAAATTTATTTGTCACAACCAATAATTCAATTGGCCATATGCAACGAAATATTTTGTACAAACAAATAAAATGTTTTATCAGTGTATTATCTACCAGACAAACATTTCTATACTTTTTTGGGGTCGCTGAATCCGTCAGCTGGAATTTCGTTCCAACCTCAAAAAAGTGATAGTGTTTTAGCTTCCATCACTTTTTTTGAGGTTTGAGTCAAACCAATCCCAGATTTAGATGGTGGACAAGGCCTTTTTTTCTCGTGTGCCTGTGTTGTGAGGAAAATTTTTGAAACTTTAAAATCCTTTCCCAGACAACGTGACAAAAATGAAAACTCAGGAAAACAGGTAAGATATTGAACTCCAAGGGGTTTATTCATAAAAAAAATTGTACATGGATTTTGAAAATCAAAGAATTGTGGAAGATTATCAAAGATTGTCAAAAAGATTGCGAATGATTGTATAAAATTTTAATGAAGATTGTTAAAGGTTGCGAGAAGATTTTAGATAATTGGGAAGATTCTGGAGGGTTGTAGATGATCATGGAAGCAGGAGTTGTAAGGATTATGGAAGAATGTTGAAAAGGTGTACAAAGATTGTCCAATAAATAAACCCCCAGGCGAACTTCAAATGTTTTTAATTTATAGACGACAATAAGCAAACGATAAAACTAAATACAGTGCGATCCAAAAGTCACCCCCCCCCTTATAACTTTTAAACGAGTTGAGATATCGACTTCAAATTTAAAACTCTTAAATAAGACAACAAACTATCTTTTAGTATATATTGATATTTTCAGCTCTTAAAATGTGGGCATGGGGGCATGAGGGGATACTTTTTTAAATGGAAAGGGGGGTCGTGTGATATATCATTATAAAATTCTCTATTTAAACTAATATTTTTAAAAAATGTTTTTTAAGGTTTTGATTTTTCAATTTTTTGTGCTAAAACAGTCGATTTTTTAAGTTTTTTTTTATAAATTTTTATTTATGTCAACTAAAGTTAGTTTAAAAGTATAATTAATATTTTTTTATGATTAAATTAGGCATTTTTAAAAAATTATTTGTTTTTTTTTAGAGGAATTTTGACATTAATACCCATTTTCAACCCCATTTTAAACTCAATTTTTTTTTTTTTTTAATTTAAAAATATGGAGTTAAATGGAGACTTTTAAAAAAATGTGCCCCCATGCCCCCCTGCCCACATTTTAAGAGCTGAAAGTATTAAATATATGCTAAAAGATAGTTTAAGTTGTCTTATGTAAAAGTTCCAAATTTGAAGTCGATATCTCAACTGGTTCAAAAGTTAAAAGGGGGGGTGACTTTTGGACCGCTCTGTATAGTGACGCACACAGAATATATCAGAGGGAATGGTTAATTTAAGTTATGGCCTAAATTTCTTGCATTTACCGATGATATTAGAAATCTTATTTCCAAAACCTGATGAGAAAACCAAAACGTGTCGCTTACGACAGTTTGCCTTTTACAAGACAAAGTAATAATCAATGAATGAGTCCACCTTACCTGTGTGACTGGATCTTTCATGATCAAAACATCTGTAACGTTTCCGAACATTCCAAAGTATTCTTTTAATTTTTCACTTGAAGTTTGCCAACTGAGACCACCAACAAACAGTTTTCCTGGTGCTGGGTCGCCGGCATTATTAGGCGTACTTCGTCCAGATGATCCAGAATTGCTTCCGCTCAAGGTAATAATGGGTCCGTGAATATCATGATCGATAAGTCCGTTGCCTTCACCCATTCCAGAACTGTTGAGAAAGAAAATAATTTGTTAATATAAGAATAACTAGTTATTTTATTTGGACACAGGAAATCAAAATCGGAGTTTTGTGTTGTTTTGTTAATTTTGAAAAATATTAACCTTCGTTCATCTAGTGAAATGTCAAGATACACTACAATCTTTTATGAAGCCTCACCTAAGACGAGTCAGTCGTTTTTCCATAATGTTAATATTAATATACGCAAACAAAAGTACCCATTGCATTTTAGCTTTTGTTTTCGAGTTACACTTACATAAATATAATAATATATATAAGAACATAATAATATAAATTAAGATTATAATATTATAATCTTAATTTATATGGTTACGTTCTTGCATTAAAGATCAAAATTTTATTGGTATGAAAAATTGATATGTATACAGAAACATTAACTTTCCTTATCAGGTATGCAAATGTTTAGTCTAGCAATAAATAATTTTTGAAACAAATATAAAACCATGAATGCGGTTTGCGATAAATTAAATTATAATTCTCCAAAACCATACGTACACACAAAAAAAGCTATTGTAAAATAAACTATTTAAGATTAACTCAATAATAAAATTAGTTCCTATATGCGCAACCTTACTTAATGTTAATGTTATCAGATTACAGATCTGCCAACTTCTAATGTAGTACTTTTGTGCAAACATCAGATGGCGCCACCAATTTGTACGCTCTCGATACAGATATACTTGTTTTTAATTATTTTTAAATTTTCTACAGTCGGTGCGAAAGCCACCATACCAATGTATGCTCATTGATGAACGCGAAAAAGCTTGAAATAGCAGCTATATGACATTTTGGTATGGATTTTCTCAATGATTGTGAAAATTTTGTAGTAGGGCAGTGCAATTTCTTTATACTAACAATATTATATTGTTGGTATTAAATTTTGTTATAATAGTATAAAGTAAAGTTCAGGTATCCATATGACATGGTTGGATTGGATATGTCATATCCAATTTATTGTTAGATTGAACCTAATAAAAGTGATAGGGCGGGATTAGATTTAAAATGACACTATCAGAAGAGCAGTTTGAACAATAATTAAAAATATATTGTAGAATTTATAAATACTATTCATCGTCATCACCAATAATTATCACACGTATATACAACGTCATCACCGATAATTATCAACACATCTATTATAATAGAGGTGTTGTGGCAAAAATATTATATTACAGTTGAAAATAGTTAAAGTTAATTTAAATATGAATTTAGGTTTTTTTTTAATATCGATTTTAATGATAACCATATTTTATAGATGAAACTTTTTTATATTAATTATTAATTTTTTTGTGTGTAGTAGGTAGGTACTAATTAAAAGATTCCAAACAAACACATGAAGAACAACACTGTTTTAATAATTTTTAAAAACAAAATTGCTTTCGATAAATTTCAAACTATAGCCGGTAACTCGAAAACTTAAGCTATTAGGTAATAAAGGTATCGCATCGTATCTTCAAAAAAAATTGTTTGGTTTCTTGTATTAATCAACTTTGTACATGATTACTGATAACTTAAATAGAGTCAAATTATTTATTCTTATAAAGTTTATAAAAAGTTACCTTGTATTGTTATAATTAATTTTATAAGTTATGTCATCATGTACAGAGTTGATTAATGCAAGAAACCGAAAATCGATTGTTTGAAGATGCGAGAAATTAGCACGACGATTTTAATAATTTTTGTCACTACTAGCTTTAGAACATACCATTATTAGCACGACGATTTTAATAATTTTTGTCACTACTAGCTTTAGAACATACCATTATTTATTATGTTTTCAGACTGTAAAATCAATTTTCTTTACCTATAGCAACAATAATTTTTTCTTTCTTAGTAGGAGTAAATTTTATAAACAATTGATTTCTGTCACTTTATATGTTTCAGTTCTTTGTGCAATTTTTACTAATTAAACCCAAGAAAATAGCTTTAAATAACTTTTTTTTATTAAATATAATTAATTATAATTATTACCGATTATTACCAATTAATACAATCAATAATTAGCTAAATATTATGAAAAAAATTAAAAAAGAAAACTAAATTTTTAAACGTCAGTTCGATATATTTATTTGAGCAAATGTCATTGATCAAGGCTACTTGATTTTAATAAAAAATTCATGAAATGTCATTTCTGTTGATGATTTATTATATTATTTGAATAAAAATAGTTAAATAGAGCTAGTAGTGAAAAAAACTAATATATAAACTACGGTAGAGAAGACTATTATAGCCTCGCACTCTTAAATCCCTCGCTGCTACGTAGCTCGGGATTTAATACGCTCGGCTATAAAAAATGTCTTCTTTACCTTAGTATAAAATTACTATTACTTAACTAGGCATATAAACGAATATAAAAACAATTAAATTGTTTTAAAAATGTAAAGCTTTTTAAGCCTGCATTTCGTCTTAACCTAGAGCAAAATCTGACTCGTTTTGGATGAAATAATACTTGAATCCAATGAATTCAAATAGAAGCAATATATTCATTGACTCTAAATACTAATATACAAAATAATATTTCACTATTTATAACAATTAGAACACAGTAAACTTTAAGGGACTGTCCTTATGATGATCTTTATAAAAATTGAAATAGAACGGCTCAGGGCCACTTGCACCAACTTTTGGTACGGGATTATCTCAGCTAAACCGAGTTTAAGTTAAAAATGCTGCGTTCTAATTGGTCAGCCGTCAATTTAATCCAAGTTTAAAGTTAAACCATCATTGGTGCAAGTTGCCCTTAAAGGTTAAAATTTTACAGTTGTTGACAGTCTATGCAATTTAAATACATTAAAAAATTTATTTTCTCCCTATAACGTATACTCTAACATATTACATTAAATATACATACATAATTAAATAATGCAGTAACTTTATTGTTTAGAGTATTATTCATATTTTAAAAGTTTTATAATGTAAAAGCTAAAAACAGAATTTAATGTTACATAATGCATTTTCCATTGAACATAAATGCAATATACAAGTAAAAAGACTCGTAAAAACCTTTCTGTTATTGAAAAACAACTACTTAAAATACAGAAACATGAAACCTTTCTGCTACCCTTTGATTTTCTTAGTTCAATTTAAAAGTAAAATTTAAATTGGAAAGCAATTTGTAATTTTAAATGTTTTTTTTTTTCGGATTTAAAGATATTTTTAATTAAAAATATTCATTTTACACTAAACTTGAATACATTGGAATAGGTATAAATTGCCTGAAAAAGATATTATAAACAATATAAACAATGATACCGATTTTTTAACCTATATGAATGATTTTGCTTCTACTAGAATTAAAAGTGTTAGGTTACATTAAAATTTGCAGAACATTTATTTTTCTGTAAACATACCCTGTTAGTCTTAAAGGGGGAATATACATGAGTTGTTTTAAAGTTGAAGTCAAGTGTAGATTATGACTAACTGTTAGTCAAAAACTACTTAACATATCTACTCATTTTTAACAGAAATACATTAAACAATGTTTTCATTATCATACAATCAATGATTTTCTAGATTCTAGTTTCTATCTAGGAAACAGTAGTTACTCTAAATTAATAATTATAAACACAGCCCGGATCGAAGTAGCCATTTATCGGGGACATGCAAAAATTAGTATTAAAAAAACTCCTTTTTCAAGTTAATATTTAAAAAAAACGTCCAAACCAAGCGGAATATCATGTCGACGCTGTTAATACTCAGTGAGTCACTTGGTCATGGTCCATAACTAGTGGAGAAAGACTTTAAAATTATTTTTTTTGAAAATTGTTTTCCTTTTCAAAAAACGAATAATTAATAAAAAAACACAACATTTTTGTATTAACTATTCGGTTTTTGACAAAAGAAACAATTAAAAAAAATAAGTCCTTCTCCATGAGTCATAGACCATCACCAAGTGACTCACTGAATATTAAGAGCGTCGACATGACATTCGCTTGGTGAACAATAGGTTAAAGTGTCTATTTACTTGAATAAAGAGTTTTTTTAACATTCTAATTTTTGCATTCCCCCAGTAAATAGCTACTTTGATCAGGGCTATAACTATAAATTTACTCTAAAATATTATTATAAACATTGGGACTAAAGGAACAAGATGGTTATAGTTTTATAGTAACTACCAAATTAATAATAAGTAATTATTACAGGACGAAGACCATTAACCCTGCTAGTGAAAATAATTATGTATATCTGCCATTAACATTTGAAACAGTACGAAAAAAACCGTCGGAATACAAAAATGACGATAGTTTTTCTCGTGGACTCATCAGTTTTAATATAAATGAACATACGCCCCAAATAAATTTAAGATATTAACTAAATAGGTAACAGTTTCATTGTCATTTGAGCATAGAACTATTTTCACTAGGAAGGCAAAATACACCAAAGTAAATTATATATTTTATTAGTAATATCATTTTACAATTTAAGGTAGGTGTGTTTATGTACAACATCTGACCATAACATAAAATAACTAGTTATAAATAAGGTTATTGATTATATCTAGCAACCAGACATAAAATAGAGATCAACATTACTAGGGGTTAATCCTAGAGGGCAAAATGGCAAATGGTTCCTAATAATTTAGTAAATTAAAAGTCAACAATTTCTATTCGACGTTAAGAGGTACTATCAAAAAATATCAAATTAAAAAATATATATTCATATCCCAAATTATTACTTTGCAAAAAATACGTTTCTAACAGCTGTATCACCTTGTTTATCACTAACACTACGTACAAATTTACTACTATAGTCACTATAGTATAGTGTTATAAACGTTACCCATTTTATCTGTAGTTTAGAATATTGATGTGCCATCTCATATGATGGGCAACTTGAGTTCTGATATGTTTTCTGAAAAAAATCACAGTAGGTGTTTTAAATTGACAAAGCAAATAAAATCATTCTGTAAACGCATGGTAAGCAAATGAAAACACATAGAAATGAGGCATTTTTGCTTAGGACAAAAATAATTTTCTCGTTAAATAATTAAATTGAATTAAATTTTCTAGATCTATGTACATACTATTACTGCTATTAACATGTTACTGTAAAACACAATTCACTTAGTACCGCTAGTACCATTTAGTACCATAAATTTTAATCTATTAGATATTTATTCGCAGCGACACTTTTCAAAGAAAATCCTTTTGTGAATTTACAAAACACAAGAAATGAAATAAAAGAATAATTTAAAAAATGTTTCAGTGATTTAAAGAAGATGACCGACCATATTTTTTATTGGTCATGTTTTTAAGAAAAGTGGCATCTTATGGTGGGAATAAAAAATATGTTTTTTTATTTCTCATTTTCATTTGATTCCAATGTAGGTAAGTTTTTTTTTATATTGGGAAAAAAATGAGTGGTTCAGAGTTGCCTCAATTTTAACCAATTAGGCCTAGTGTTTTTACGTTACTTTGTACCGCAGTTGAGAACAAAAAGAACGTGAATTTATTCTCAGTACAGAATTACAACCAGTATCATAACCTATAAATTCAATTCGATTACTGAATACACAAAATACACAATACAAAATTCTTAATATTTTTTTGGGTGAAATCTAATTACCCATTATCATAAGAAACAATTTTAAAAAACGATCCGCTATTCGCCAACGAAAACATTAAAAGAAATTTTTACATTTATAATTAAGGCAAACTGCGGGTTCTCGAGGGGGTCTGCAGCAAGGGTTTGAAGAAAAGTTACATTTCGGCTTCAATCTGAGAAAAAAAGGAACGTTTGACATTTGAAATATATCAGATATTCTCAGAGAAATCTTGATTTTATAACATCTCTATGAATATAGTAACAGATTAGCTGGCTAGTTATGTTGTTTTATACATTCATTAGGATTGTTGGTAATTAACAAAGTAAACCATTAAGCAAGACTAATGTGTTAGTCTTTTTAAAAACAACATCGTTAATGTAAACATTCAGAATCCGAATAATAAAGACCAACATCAGAAAATGTTTTACAAAAATTCAAAAAATTAAAAGTTTAGTTTAGGTACTGAATTACCAACCAACCAGGGCGCTACTTTTGACAAATACAGTGCGGTCCAAAAGTCACCCCCCCCTCTTAACTTTTGAACGAGTTGAGATATCGACTTCAAATTTAGAACTCTTAAATAAGACAACTTAAACTATCTTTTAGCATATATTTGATATTTTCAGCTCTTAAATTGTGGGCAGGGGGGCATGGGGGAACATTTTTTTAAATGGAAAGGGGGGTCGTGTGATACATCATTTTAAAGCTTATAAAATACTCTATTTAAACTAATATTTTTAAATTTTTTAAAAATGTTTTTTAAGGTTTTGATTTTTCAATTTTTTGTGCTAAAACATTCGATTTTTTAAGTTTTTTTTATAAATTTTTATTTATGTCAACTAAAATTAGTTTAAAAGTATAATTTACATTTTTTTATGATGAAATTAGGCATTTTTAAAAAATTATTTGTTTTTTTTTTAGAGGAATTTTGACATTAATACACATTTTCAACCCCATTTAAAACCCAAAAATTTTTTTTTTTTAATTTAAAAATATGGAGTTAAATGGAGAATTTTATAAGCTTTAAAATGATGTATTACACGACCCCCCTTTCCATTTAAAAAAATATGCCCCCATGCCCACATTTTAAGAACTGAAAGTATTAAATATATGCTAAAAAATAGTTTAAGTTGTCTTATTTAAAAGTACCAAATTTGAAGTCGATATCTCAACTGGTTCAAAAGTTAAGAGGGGGGGGGGGTGACTTTTGGACCGCTCTGTATAGAGCATCGTTGTACAGGATTCCCAAAATTATTTAACTTTTAAATTCCCTGACTTTTCCAGGTTTTCCCTGACGAAGATCACATAATTACCCGACTAGTCAAACTGAAAAAATATCGATGAACTTTTTTTAATTTACTTAATTTTCTTTATAAAATTACAGGTGTGTGAATAAAGTATATTGTAGCGTTATTATAGAAAATTACTTTTATCTATTGTACACATTTTTAATAATTTCTCTGACTTTTAGGCAATAGCAGCTAAATTTTAGGTTATCCAGATGACCCGAGTTTTTAGTTTTCCTAATTTCCCTGGTATGTGGGAACCCTGATGTAAAAATTATGCTGTTACAATAATAGTGAAAAAAAAATTAGACAAAATAAACGAATTGGTTTTAAAGAGAATAAAAAGAAGTGAATATGAGCAGTAGAGTTTATCTTTGTATTAAAAGAAGAAAATATATGGCACGCACTGAAACCTATTGGAAAAGGGGGTGTTGTGTCCATTTTTGAATTTACGCTTTACAGGTATAGTAATAACATAGCTAGCTGTCAAATTACCATAAAATAATAAAATCCAGCTAATCTTATTTTAGATCGATCAGCTATAACGTGTGCCGGAAATCGCTTATTTAAAAGGCCCTGCCTTTTAAGCAGCCATGCAATATGTATTATTTTCAACATAAATAATTTACACACCTATTTAGGCTGGCTAATTAAGGCATTAGACAATTTTCAAATATTTAAAAAAAAAAATTAAAAATATAAAAGTAATATATCGATGGTCTAGCGTACAAACGTGCTAAGTACATAAGGTTGCCATATGTACTTAGCACATTTGTACGCTAGTAATTGATATAATATATTATTAAAAACATTTATTTTTTATTATATGAAATTGGATTCAAAATTATTATTACAAAAGTGACAACCTTATCTCGCCGGAAACCTTGCCAAAACCTATTTCATTAGTCTATTGCATATAAGGAAAGGCAGAAATGGCTAAAACAAGAATACAAAACCGATAAAAGGTTTATGGTATAACTGGGAATTAGTAAAATTGTAGGCACGTGAACCCGAAAGATCAATAATTATAATTAATTACTTAAAAAGTCGATAATGAAGGTTGGAAATTAACTTAATTTAATTTCCAAATGCCTTAGAAACAACTTTATCCAAAACTCTCCAAATAATATATCACAGTTATATTAAACAGCATTTTAGAAAAAAATATGGAATGCGTTGCATTTTTTATCACTGATCAATGATCATTAATCATGATAATGTGTTAATTGTATGGGCCAGTTAGTTGAGAACAGAAAATACTTTTATTCACAACGTTCTTTATTGCAAAATCTATCATTTTTGTTTAATTGTTTTAAAGTTAAAAAAGCTTTTCATTTTTAACCAAGGTTAGAAATGAATTCATATCTAACCTGTTTTTTATCTTTTTGTTATACATCATAGATGGCGAAACAATCGCCTTGTCTGTAAACAGTTGAAGTTTGCGAATAAAATAACTTAACATTTTTGTTAATTTCTACGAAAAACAAAAGAAATAGTATTTATTTATATATTATATGGTTCATACTGAGACTGATAATAGGAAATAATAACGAGCCACGTATTTAAATTATTATTTAGTTGAAATTTATAGTGACGTTAGAAATCTGCAAAATTTCTGTAGAAGATCATTTAAAATGGTGAATTTTAGGAGGTAATGTGTTTTTTATTTATGATTGTGAATAAAATTCTGTTCTAACCACATAAGAAAATGCCATTTCAAACTCTCGAGATGCTAACTTGGCCTAGGCTGCGCCTAGCATCTCTCGAGTTGGAAATGTTTCATTTTCTTATTATGTTAGAAATATACTATTTATCCAAAAATATAGATCTTAAAAAATACAACAGAAGCTTTTTTATAAAATAGTTGTTTTTACTTTTGACTAACATATTCCCTTATTAGGGACATATATGTCAACAAAAAAGTTTCCCAGAAATGGATACCTTAAAAAAAATGTAAACGGTCGTGGGGACTATAAAAGATCTATATAGGCGCAAAACAATCTTATTATATCCTCAGGACATTGTCCCGTTATTGCATATTTGTCCATCAATAGTTTTGGTTCAAAACAAAGTATTCACTATCGGTGAATGTTTTCATATTTGGTCGGGAAATGGTCAGAGTAAACCAGCAAAATCGATGGAGGATTTTTGCGGTACAAGTGTAAATAGTCGGCTAAATGAAAAAGGGCAATTCTGAAATTGTACATAAGATGAATCCAACAGATCAATATCTTCAGTGTACACGTGTATACATTAGTGATGTGGGGTGCGGCTGAGCGGCGGCGCACACCGTTGCCATGACGGCGGACTGAACTGAGGGGTTGCTGATCCCCTTGAATCAGTCAGTGTTCGCGCCGCGTTATGCCACCACGTCCCTAAAACATCCGTCTGGCGGTGATATTGTCCTGTCACAGCAGTACTAATTATTGAGCTACTGCTGCTGCAGGACATGGTCATCGCTGGTTTGGACCTCATCTTCATGGTTACTTGTGACTTCGAGACACAACAGAAACTGATCCTACGTAACTCAATAGTATAATAAACAAAATAGATGTAAAATTTATATGATAGCTTTAGAAAAGTAGTTAAGTTTTATTTAGTTATATATCCACTTTAATAATAAAACTCTTGTTTGTATCTCTTGCTTTGTATGTGTAATAATTTTGATAATTGCTTAATATATTTCTGTTGGTTTTTTCTTAGTTTGTTTTTCTGTTTTGCCTTATATTTTTATATGTATAGGATTTTTTTATGCCCAAAATGGGGAGTGACAGAACGGGTCGATAGTTAGTACAATCGAATTCCGCAATGGCGGGGTAGTAGATCTGTTACCATGCCATCTTGCGGAAACTAGACTGCTCTATTTTTATTTATATCACCTTTTAAATAGATTTTAAGCACTTAGATAAATAAATAAGTACACTAGTAGCATATTAAAATATTTTACACCAACAATTTACCAATGTAGAATTAATCAATAGTAAACTGCAAAAGGAAACGCCTCTGTTTCAAATCTCTAGAGGCGAATTTGCATTTATTTCATAATTTTAGATCTGTAGAAATATTTTGGTTTTAGATTTCTTTTGCAATTCGACCCCTCGTTTTCTACACTCTTAAATTTATTGAATAAAGTTTGTGAAAATAGATATTTGAAGCTCTAGGGTAAATTACCATGCTTTTTCTTAAAATACACATACCTCGACACATACCTACTGAGTTAGTTTATCAATATTTTCAGATATTTAATTATTTAGGATTCGTGTCTCAAAATCAATATGTCCCCTAAATATGACTGCACCCTAAATATTATTTAACATGCTTTATAACAATAGACTTTAAAACTTGACATATAGGGTTTAGTTTTTGTTTTTTGGAACTTATGAATAGGTTTAGGGCGGTATTGGTTTATACTAGTACAAAAAAATAACATCGGCCATTGAAAATGTTTTTTTTTTTTTTAATTTTCCGTTTACTGAATGTTAGACGTACCTACTAGTTATTGATTAAAATAGTAAATAGTTATTATACTCTTTAAATATATTGTTTTCCTTTTTTTTAATATTTTTTTATTATCGACAACACCAGGCTGCAGTCTGCACCAGCCGGCTTCTCACCTGCCCACAAAAAACGTAAATTACTCTCAAAGGAACGTTCTTTAAGTATTACATAACGCATATTTTGGTTGCGGAACCCCCACCCACCCCCTGTAACGCTATTTTCCTATACCATTAGAATGGGCGTAACACTTCAAAATGTTATATTAAATTTGTTCAGGAAGTCCAAATGTTTTTGTGACATTTTAGTGTTTTAGAACATATTTATTGCCAAATATTTTGTATACACATATATACTGTATTTTATAATGCAATAAATATTATTATTATTATATTATTAAAACATATCCAAAATTCAGCCGTCAAAATCATTCTATGAGGGATTCATCGAGCTTTTTTATTGTAAAATTCGTTTTCAGTACACAAAAAAATACTCTGGTTAAAAGTAATTGACGTAATTTGGTGTGATTAATGTATAAATAATGATATATCATTAAATATTATTTAAATTCAAGAAAATAAAACTTAAAAATGTAAACGTTGAAAAAAAAATAAAAGAAAAACTATTTATCTTGCATTTTATTGATCGATTCTTCGGTTAAGTGTTAATTTTTTAAGTTCATTTAATAAATAACTTTAAGTGTTTTTAATTAACTAAAAAACAATAGTAGAAAGGTAACTAATTAATTTAAAAGGTTCATTTAACCAATCCTTTAACAAAAAACATCAAACCAAAAAGAATTACTTAGTATTAAATAGCTTCCATTTTATAAAAAAATATAGTGCCGTGCTAGATTTACATCACGTATGAGATTTTATCCGAGAGGGCGTTGAAAAACAAAAATTAGGTAATACGCTATGACATTTAAGGAAATTCGTTTTAGGAAAAACAAAAATAAGGTAATGCGCTATGACATTTAAGGAAATTCATTCAATAATAAAATGTCGAATTAACACGTTTTTTTTACTAAACAAAATATAACGACTAATTTATCTTCTTTGTCACTTGTCACTTTGTCAACTACACGGAAAAAAAAATTATAGCTAGGAGCGCTATAACACACATACCAAGCAAATTATAATCGCTTATTATATAAATACAAGGCTTTCTCTTACAATTATGGCAGTCAGTGTAAAAATGTATATGAAATACTTTAATTGTTTAGTGAATAATAAAATATAACAAATAGTATGGCATTTATAGCTTAAATAGATTTAATTATTGTCCGTGCTAATAATTTTTATAATATAATAAAATTTCTGTAAATTTATAATAGTGCCTGTAATAAATATAATCGTGTCTGTAATATATATAATCGTCTCCAATTTATTTTTAACATTATTAGTTATTGTGTCCCTTATAATCTATAGCTTAAATCACTATAATTTGCCACTGTTACCAAATATCTTATAATGTATAGCGCAGAGCCCACTAATTTCTTTCCGTGTATTTAAAAATATAGGCCAAACAAGTAAACAAAATCCCCTTTATGTACCCTGCGGTCCAAAAGTCAACCCCCCTCTTAACTTTTGAAGGACTGAGATATTGACTTCAAATTTAGAACACTTATACAGTGCGTACATAAGGTCTGGAATCACCCCATTATCTTTTTATTTATAAGCCTTCAAAAAAAAACTCTCGGATAGGTCGATTTTTATTTTTAACTTTGCAAATTTTGGTGTAAAAAAGTTATTCAAATTTTCACCCCTTGCACCCTATTTGATGATAAAGCCTTATTTAACAAAGAACATAAAAAAACGGGTGGGTATTTGAAAAAAAAAAATAGGAATGGGTGGGTGCAAGGGGGTGAAAATTGAGTGATAAGATTTGGTGTAAATCAAAATTTGCAAAATTAAAAATAAAAATCGACCTGTATGAGAATTTTTTTAACTTCCCAGTTACAAGTTTAAGAAAAAAATGCTCAGACAAAGCGATTTTTATTTTTAATTTCGCAAATTTTGGTTTACACCAAATGTTATTAAAATTTTCACCCATTTTTTTAGTACTTTGTCAAATAAGGCTTTATCATACGCCGTTAGAAAGCTTATTAAATACCCTTTTCAACGATGTGCCACAAGGGGTAGGTTGCTATTTGAAAAAAAAAGTTGTGATGGGAGGGTGCAAGGGGGTGAAAATTTTGATAACTTTTTTTATACCAAAATTTGCAAAATTAAAAATTAAAATCGGCCTGTCCGAGCCTTTTTTAAAAGACTTACAACTGAAAAGTTATTCGGGTGATTTCAGACTTAATTTACGCACTGTATAAGATAACCCAAACTATTTTTACGCATATATTTGATATTTTCAGTTCTTAAAATGTGGACATGGGGGCATGGAGATATATTTTTTTAAATGGAAAGGGGGGTCGTGCGATACATCATTTCAAAGCTTATAATATTCTTTATTTAACAAAATATTTTTAATGTTTTAAACTTTTTAATTAAGGTTTTAATTTTTCATTTTTTTTTGCTAAAAAAAAATTTACAAAAAAACTTTTTAAGATTTTTTTTGTAAATCTTTATTTACAATAATTAAATTTAGTTAAAAGTATAATTTACGTTTTTGCAACATAAAATAAGTAATTTTTCAAAAATTATTGATTTTTTTAAAGAAATTTTAACAAAAATACCTATTTTCAACCATTTTTTAAATCCCAAAAAAATTTAACATAATTTATCATAAGGACGTAAAAATTCAAAAATCTCGGAGGGGTAATTGAGTTCTCGTCTGTGATCATTGTTAAAAACGTTCTACTGTACAAGTAAAGCAAAACCGTGATACGATTAATATGTTTTAAGCCTCCAGTTACGAGACACGGTTTTCTTTACTGGCATATTTCTTAATATCGTAAAAAGTTCTCGGCTGGGATTGTCACACAATTTTGGGACACTTTTGCGTCACAAAATTTTGGGACACTTTTGCGTAACATAACAACGATGATCCCATCCGAGAACTCAATGATCCCAGCCTAGAACTTTGTTGATATCGTAAGCGTCACATATTAATCACGGTTTTGCTTTACTTGTACAGTAGAACGTATTTAACAATGATCCCAGCCGAGAACTCAATGCATATTTTGGGACACTTTTTCGTAACGGTTTTTTCGTAACGGTTTCAGCCCTTTAACCCCCCCCCGTCTTAAACATATTAATGTTAAAAATATTTTAAAAAAACTAAAAAATAAATTGTTAAATAGAAAATTTCATAAGCTTTACACCCCCCTTCCTATTAAAAAAAAATCCGCCCATGATCCCCTGCCACATTTTAAGAGCTGAAAATATCCAATATATTCGAAAATATAGTTTGGGTTGTCTTATTTAAGTGTTCCAAATTTGAAGTCGATATCTCAACCCGTTAAAGAGTTAAGAGGGGGTGTGACTTTTGGACTGTACGGTATGTTTACATGAAAATGTATTATTTGTAAATTAAAGTTTTATGTAAAAATACATTCTTGATTATGTAATTTTAAGTTAACTTGTTTTTTATATAAAATTTACGTAACGACATTTAACATTGTTCTTGAGATTGTTCTCAGTGCATTATTAAATTTGTTAGTTATTATTATATACCTACAACAAATGAGCTTTTGAAGTTCAGACCAACATTATATAAGCTATATTTTAAGTTATTCAACAACTAATAACTAAAATATTAATTAAACTAATAGTTATCAGATTCTATATTTTAACCTAAATTTAATTAATATTGATTTAAATTTTATAAGTTCCTCATTAACACAAATAAATACGAACATTTAACACATACATAAAGGTGCCTTATTTATAAAATAGTATCACAAATAAAAATAAAAAAAAATAACAATTCTGACAAGAGAAATGATTTTTATAAATAAACTTTGATGTTCTAAATACGAAAATGGTGCTCTTTTGGAAACTTTAGGTGCACTAGAGGCCGATAAGTATGAAAATTAAAAAAAAAGGAAAAGCCAAAAATGTAAAATAAAATAAAACTTGGTAAAATGTAATTTGGTTCACATATAGAATTGATTCAAATCATATGATCTATATCGAGGGGTTTATTTATTGAAAAAAGGTGTACAAGGATTGTGAGAATCACAAGATTGTGAAAGATTGTCAAAGAGATTGTACAAAATTTTAATGAAGATTATTTTAAAGATTGTGTGAAGATTTCAGATGATTGTGGAAGATCGTAGATGATTGTGGAGGATTGTAGATGATTGTGGAAGAAGGAATTATCAAGGATTGTAGAAGATTATTGGATAGATGTACAAGGATTGTATCACAATGGAAGAGGGGGTCCAAAATTGTCAAAAAAAAGCATCACGTGATTTATAGACAGTCAGCTCCTAGATAAAGATTGTATTGAGAAACATTATAAGATAAGATAAGATTTATTGATCCTTATGAGACACTAAAATACAATGTATGTCTATGGACAGGTCAGTACACTATACTATACGGTTTTAGCATTATTGTAGCAAAAAAAGGTGATACAGATATAATTTTCGGATTCAGAACTAGGGTTACCAACTCTGAATCATTAAAATAAAAGAAAAACGAAACCACTTTGGGTTCTTTATTAAAGAAACACAAGTTTTTGGCCAAAGTCTTCCCCATTGAAAATATCATAAAAACAGGCAAAAATAACACACTCCTTCCACAGCTTTGTATGCGAATCTGATAGCGTTGTGGCCGACATAGATGGACAGAGCTCCGCATCGTATTCCCTCCTATCCCGTCTATCTTCGCTCAAGCCCGAAGTTATGCGATATACAACTTTACAATTTGAATTGAAAAAGCTTTATTATTAATCATTAAATTTTAACGTTTTAATGCTTGATCTTTAAAAACAATCGTGAGTCACAATTTGTGACACATGGACTATTTGGACAATTTGTGATACATGGACCTCCAATAAAATATTATAAATGTCTCACATTTTTTAAACGTCCTTAAGGACCCTTAAGGGTTCTATAAAAGACAGAAGTAGAAAATAAAAGTACTGTCATTTGAAATAAAGGACGGTTGGCAACCCTATTTAGAACATCAAGGTTTATAAAATCGATAGGTATCCTTACCATTCCAGAATTATAATTTTTTTAAATTTTTGTTTGTGGTCCAGTGTAATTATTATTAGAATTAGCTGTAAACTATGGATTCTATATAAAGAATCTATGATTTATTTATAGGTAGATAAACTAGTTATTCATAAACTAAAGCATAACATTCTACGTGCAAAAATTATTATAAAAAAATATTAAGAATTAAATTTTCTTTACAAATATGTATATTTTGAATAATGCCCTGTTTAGGTTTTCTGATTAAAATTATGTATCACACGACCCGCACTCCCTTTAAAAAAAATCCACCTTTCCCCCTCCCTCCAAGTGGCCCAAAAATATGAAATATATGTATACCAAATAATAATTTAGCTTGTCATTTACCTGGCTCTTTTAATTTGATATTCTGACAAAAAGTTAAGGGGGTGGACTTTAGATACGCAATGTATATTTTTTAATTCATGCTGTGACCTTTTAAAGATTAAGGGCTAAAAACCAAATTTAAGAAGGCTAGAATTAATATTATTTTTTTTAAATTATGGTCTATGCTAGCCTGACCATTGGTCGGTAACCAAGCGTACCTACACGCTTATAAAAGTAATCAAAAATTTGTAGCTGTTATACCAATGAAAAGCAAATCTACATTTACTACTTTAAAAACTTAAAATTTACTTGTCTTTGTAAGATTTTTGCAATCATGAATGAATTTTATTTCAGACTTTTGCAACGACTTGTATAATACTTGCTCTTTAACGTTTGTAAGCTAAAATCGATATTACAACCCTACAGGATCCCTTTTGTAAGGGTCACGGATAAGTATCTATATATCTATATAAATTCTACCAGATAAAATATATATAATGCAATAAGTTTGTAAATCACAGTGAGTCTATTTAAAATTACCACCTAAAAACGATAGAAAACTAATACAGGTATCTAAAATATACAATAGAGTGGTCCTTAAAAAATAGGTAGTTTTTTTTTGGGAGCCCTTCTAAATTTGTTCTAAATTATTCAAAAATAATGTGTACTTTTGAGGTTGATATAGCCCAACGTTAAAAAATGCAGCATCGAGCCCTAAAATAGGTGCACCTAGGTGGCATAAAACATATTCTTAATTGCAAACATTTTTCGTTTTTTACATTTATTTACTTTTAAATCCTTAGAAATATGTACTTGTATATATATATATATGCCGCCTTATTTAGGGCTTGATGCGGCACTTGTTATTGTTGAGCTATTGACCCGAAATTTGGAACGTCATTTTCAGAAAACTAGGAACAAATTTATGGGACGTCCCTAAAAACCTATTTTTTTGGGGTCACCCTGATATACAAATATATATTTTTAATTACACTATCTAATGGTATTTCAATAATTATTAGTTATGAATTTCTGAATGCGTAATAACAAAGATCTTTGTTAGAAAAAGCTTTAACACATTATTTTCAAAAAGAAACAAAATAGGGCGTTAATCTAAATATATACAGGCATTAATGTTTGGACTATTCCAAGTGAAAAATCAAATTTTTTGTACCTATGTAGTGATAGATTTTTGTAAAATTTACTTCTGTACAGTATTTTATTTTATCAAATAATTAGTTTATTAGTTCAGTGTCCATATATTTTTAACACAAACAGCCATTATTTTAATCGATAGTAAACTTTGGGTTTCAAAACTTTTTATTTTAATTTACAGTATTATTAATTTGAGCCATTTCGCCTCATTATAGATTCTACTTTTTATTTTGTTATTACAGCCATTGCTTTAGTCGTTGGTAATATTTTTGGTAAGTAACCAACCCTTGTGTTCGTTACTTAACCAAAAAGTTTACCAATACTTAAGAAATGCCTGTAATATTAAAATAAAAAGTCTTGGGTTTGAAACCAAGAGTTTACTATCGATTGAAATAATGAATGTTTGTGGACACTTGTAACTATTAATAAAACTAAATTTATTTGACCTATTATAACACAAGTTATTTAACTGATGACTTATTAGTCTAAGATGATATTTCAATTTAGATCAAATAAATGAAAAAATATGACCTAAATGTACATTTTCCTATTTATTTTTGACAATTTACATGATACGTTTGTGTATTAGAAAAAGGCACATCTATATTAAAAGAAGGCACTAGCACAATTTTTAGACTCATCATACGCAGGAAAAAATTGAATTAACTTTTCATCCTGCCACTAAAAGCCTCAACTGAAACTTTTGACGTAGGCTTAACGGAGACAGGTGCGAAACAAGACCTAATAATATAATCAATTAGGTTATTAAATTATAACAGAAAAAAATATAAGATACGTACTGTTAAAATTATACTAAATGTGAGCAAGGGGAAGAGAAGAGGTAAAATATTATGTGTGCTCTATAGGAGACCTTGCATTCCAAACATTCCGGAAAGGTGGCAGTTAGTAACATTTTAACAGTAAAAGGATGTTTAAAGTACAGTAATTTAGTCAATATTTTTTCAAGTTTTTATTTTTAAGGATTTACACTGAAAAAAATTACGCTCTTGACTCAAAGTAGTCAACACTCTTGGCAGTTATTCTTTTAGCTTAAAAGATGTGTATATTCAAACAAAAGTATTTATTTTGTCCCAAGAAAAGTGTCGCTTTTAAAATATTTTTAAAACTCTCTTGGACCTGGAGCATTTGATGCAAAAACCATTTACCTTGTTGTAAGATTGTTAAAAATAGAATAATTTTAAATAATTTGGACCAAGAAATTTTCTTTTGAGACAAACCACTTGCATTTCACACAAGATCAAAGAATTTTAAGTTAAAGAATCAGAAAGATCTTGGCAAGTGAATCATATTTTCATGTTAAGAGAAGGCGCTTTTGGGACGTATTCAAGAGTGCGAAGAATTTGGCCTAATTTCATATGCCATTACCGCAAAGGATCCTTTTTTCAGTGTACCAATCAAATTTCTATGTTGTAAGAAATTCACTAAACACAAATACAGTTTTAATTTTTAAGAAACGTCCAACTAATATTAAGAAGGAACAGGCTATTTGTACGTCCGACGAACACGAGGCTAAGTATTATTATATATATTATATTATTATTGGCTGATTTTTAGAGTTTTTAAAGCTCTTAAGGTATATTTTTCGTCAGAAATGTATTCTCCCGTTTAAATAGGGGGGGGGGGTTACGCCCCTTATTAGCATCAAAAACACCAAACAGGCGAAAAAATCGACATAAACATCGAAACGGATTTTATTATTACTTATTGCACCAGCAGATTGGTACACGTGTGCTACAATTGGACTAATATACCAGTTAAACAAGCTGTTTTGTTTGCAAACAAAATGAAACACCCGAAACGGCAAATTCTGCCAATATCTTCCTTAATTTTTATTTCGGGTTTTAACAGCTTGATTAACTGGTATATTAGTCTAATTGTAGCAAACGTGGACCAATTTATTAGTGCAATAAGTATTAATAAAATCCGTTTCAATTTGTACTAGTGAAACACCCGAAACGCTGGAATGGCCCATCTGTGAATCGCAGATTTTTGAAAATTTAAACATGATTGGTTAATTACTAGTAGAATGAACCTTATTTTTAAAATGTTTCAAATTTTTCATTTTTTTTTTTTTTTGAATGTAAAATTCCCTCTATGGATATTTTTATAAATCAAATAACCTTTTCGGTGAGTCCTTCTTATTTGGATGTGTACATTAGAATTATTCATTAAAAATAAAATATAGATGTGTTTTTTAATTCCTACTCTTCTTAAAAAAAAATCTATTTTATGACTAAAAATAATCTTTTAACTTTTTAATTTAATTTTATACTATCTACTTAATCCTTAAAGTTATTAAGCTTGAAGAAAGTCTACAATTCCTAAATTTACAAACAAATCTATCACTATAACTAGAGGTAGGCTAAGTAACCCTCTCTGATTTACTTGTGAGGTCTTCTTAACAAATAATGGGTTTAAGTATCAAATCAGAAAAAAAATCTTATTTTAAGCGAATATGATATCATCAACGCGTTAAAGGAAACCCGACTTATGACCAAATCTTTTACTTTCCCTTTATAGGACGCCACTGGTCAAAGAAAGGGTCCATAAAGCCAACAACGCATTGTCTTTTGGTTTAAGCGAGGGTTTAAGTTTTTTTTAAGATAACAGCTGCTAGCATCCTCCCCTTGTTACTGTTTTTCTTGGCGCTCTTTAAAATCTTAATCGATTTTCATAAAAAGATTTTATTTTATTCTGAAACCCTAACGCACAATGATAATAAATTCTGAACGATTTAGGAACGAAATTTTATTCTTCATGGTGATTCCACTTAAATCCAACACTAAAAGAACACCCATTGCTATAACAAGTAATTTAACACACATTATGCAGTGACTGACATTTCGTCGGTTCAGTATTGGTTTGTTCGATCTCTAAAAAATATTGGTTTGTTAGAACTATCTCGAAAAAACTAAAATGTTTAGTATAGACTTTCCAAGATGTTTTATTGTGTACTTTAATTATTCAACACAGAAAAAAGGATTTCTTGAACCAAGGACATGTGTCTTTCGATATGTTCAAAGCCATATTCTCTTGTTCCAAGGCTAACATTCCTTTGAACCAAAGTCAGAGTGCGGATCTTCATTCAAAAACATAGTATAAATATTTATTTTTCATATTTAAATAAAATTTTGTTTGGTAACAAAACAATTCTCTCGGTGTAGAATTAGTTTTGTTTACCGAACGTTCGTAACTTCAATGCCAAGTCAATGTTAAGAAGACCCTCAGGTAAATCGTCAAGTAATCTTATTAAACAACCTGCCTCTACTATAACTACATAAACTAAATTTTTCAACTTGGATTCGTCCATTTTGAATTAAACAATTTCTATCCGACCGCTAAGCTACGTTTTTAGCTACTGGCTTTGCCAGTCATTTACCTTCTTTGTAGGTGGGTTTCTTAAACCGATATCTGCGACGTAGTTAGTCCGTTTTTCTTCAAACCAGGTTTCTCTGATAAGCCTGCGACATTTTAAGTAAAAAAAAATAAACATCAGATTCTGTTTATACACAAAACAGCATTCTTCTAAAGGACGCTCTTTGTCTGCAGTGTGTTCTTGAAATAAGTTACAATGGAGTGGAGCTAAATTAAGAATTTTTAATAATTCAAGGGCAACTACGAAAGTTGTGTTTGTGTGGGATAAAAAAAAATCATTCTGTACAATTTCTAATGGTTTTAAATTCATTTAAAATGTGACGTTTTAAATATTCTTTGGTTTTGGAATAGATAAATATGTAAAGCCTTTGAAGTTATAAACAGAAAATGTTTGTTTTCGCTAGAAATGGCACAGAATTATTTTTCACGAGGCTTAAAAAGCCATGACATTTTAATTGGAACTCCATTTATAAAATATTAAATATAGTTTTTCATAAAATGGAGGTATTTAAAGTTACATTTGTTTCGTAAAATAAAATGAAAATATAAAAATAATATATTTTCAATTTTAGCTTGTTAAAAATATTTTAATTGTTTAATTTATAAAATTGTACATTTTAATATAAAACTCAACAACCAAAAAAAGAACATAATTACTTTATTCATCTCGAATTAACTCGAATTAACTCGAAAATTAATTTTTATCAGTCAGGGTTTGGATGCCCTGTAGGGATTAATATGGTTATTAATAATAACCGTATTAACCAATGCAGTTTAAATTCACGAATTTTGGTTTTTTATTGTCATTTGATATGGTTTTAAACACCCATAGTAAATTAACATTATCAAAATCAAATGTGCGAATACCTATATTTTCGTAGGGTCACTCGATCGATTGTTGCTTTGTCTATTGTTAAGTTAGCGTGTTAAGGAGTCTGTCAGACCCACAAACATACTAACAAAAACCCGGTTTGACGAAAACTTTCGGATAAACTACCGGATAAACACTAAACAAAGCTTTAAAGTAAGTCGAGTGACCCCATATTTTCCCTGTTGAAAATTACGGGTAAAAAACATATAAAATGTTCAGTTTGTAGTTTGTTTGGTACCGAATTATGAATTTATAAAACTTTTTAATCAAAATGCTCAAAACTTTTTAAGTTATTTCTTTTTAATAATTAAAAGGCCGTTTGAAGAATTTTTTTCGTTATTAGATTTATCAAACTTATTTAAGAGGATCTAACTCGTTGTTCAGAAGAAACACAAATAAGATGAAAAAAAACAACACATTTTTTAACATTTTGGAGAAGACCTAATTTGTATATACCGAATTGACGTTAAAATGTTTTCTAATAAAACGGGATCAAAGTATAATAGTCTAAGAGCTGGTGACCATTTTTATTTCCAGCTGTATACGTGTATAATACATGTATTTTATATATGTTTTAAAGTACATTCAAATTAAAGTATTTCTCAATCGCCAGGTCCTAAAGTTTATTTTTTTAAGGTATAGTTATTTTAAACCTTCCCGCTTGTAAACAATCTCGAAATTGCGTCGTAAGCGAAATGACTAGGCCCAATTTACACAACCGTAAAACGTTGACGTGCCATTAACGAGAACAAAACAATGATATATTCCTCTAAATTATTGGAATAAAAGCGATTTTATAAGCAAATTTTGTTTCTACAGGAATACAAAAGTGTTTTTAGCAACAGCTTTATTAATTCTCTTTTTTTACATCAAAACATCATTATAATTTTTGTTTATTTACATTATGTTGACATTCAAAACAAGCCAAATGCTTCAGTGTAAATCGGACTTTGTGGAGTATTTAGCGGCAAATTTAAAATAACTATACCTTAAAAAAATAAACTTTAGATCGGGTTCCTTTGGGTGCTAGAAGCTTCAAAGAGGTAGTGCAGTGGGGTTTGGACTTTTTCATTTTCATAGTTTACACAATTATTCAGCAAGCCAAGTGGTAAAAAAACGGATTTAAAAAGTTCATTTGACATATGAAAATACTAAAAAGTCAAAATAATTTTCATGTAATCAAAATGTCATTTCATACATTCTTGTTTCTTTAAAAAATTGAGTATCACAAATGTCAAAGGCACTTTTTAAAGACTGTTCTTACCCCTTGGCCCCAGAATTATTGTGTATAACTAATAGTTATTAACTATAAAAATATTTTAATCTGAATGTAATAAATGTAAGTACCTATAGGACTAAGCAAGTTAAAAATAGATTTATTGGTAGCTCATTGCCACAGTTTTTCGAGCTTCTAGCACCCAAAGGAACTGGATCCGGAGCCTAGCAATTTGGAAATAGCTTAATTTGAATGTACTTTAAGACATATAAGAAAATAATGAAATAAAAATGGTCACCAGCTCTCCAACTATAATGAACATGATTTTATATTATCGATTTTATTCAACAAACTTGATTGATGACGATCTTAAATAGTCCCAATAGAATTTAACAAAATTTATTACGCGTACTCTTCGCAGGTCATCAGCTAAAAGGGTAACATATTAGAGGCGGAATCACCACTTTCCAAAAAGATTTAATATAGAAAGGCTCCAGAAATTCAAAAAAAGTAAAGATACCAAGTAACAACATACTGGGAGAAACAATTATGATTTAGTACCTACTAGATATGTACCATATATGGTACATATATGCATATATGATAAGACCAGTAATATCAATAAGCTTGCATCCATCCGAGGGTACATTTATTTTCTTAAAAATCTATATCTTTATATGATATATTTAATTCATAAACTGACATTGGTTTGTGTTTAAGTAGTTGATTTGGAAATTATCCAAAATACGAAACAATCTTAGCTGATGCCACAGAACTAAAATTTTGAAATTAGCCTCATAAACATTTCCAAAGAAAAGCCATACTTAACATAATAATAATAACTCGCATAATTCTTGGGTAGCAGTGGTCAGTGCAAGAAGTCAAAAGGCATCTTCACTATACAAAAAGTAAACTGATCCTAAGTTCAGCCATTGACTAATAATTATTAAACCATTGATTATAATCAATGGCTCAGCTAAGTAGATCCTGATAAAAAAAAACTATAGGGCTGTAAATTTGTGCGCATTAGCATCTGTGACAGATCTGTTCGTAGCTGCAGTTGTAGAGTTCCTTAATGTGGTGCTTTCTTGACCGAAAACGTCACATTATTAAGGGGTCTTTCTACCTTAGGGAACGTTCAAGTATTACGTAACGTAAATTTTGATCATTTTGGACTTGGTGGTTGCCATGATTCCGGCCGTCTGAATCGACTGAAAAAAACTTCAAATTCAAAAAAAAAATTAACTCCAGAAAATAGCACTTTAAAAATCTAAAGAAATTTTATTTGTATTTGAATATAAATTACCATACCTTCAAAATTTCACAATGATATCCCTTTTCTTTCTATATAAAAAAATGTTTAAATAAAGATTATTTTTATAATTTCTAAGGTGGAAAAACCTCTTAGCTATCTAAACAGGCGTATATAAAAAGAGACAGATTTCATGTAAAGAACTGCATCTGAAATATATTCAAAATTGGGTCCAACTTTTTTCACCTATGTGAAATTATCGGTAAGGAAACTTTTAATATGATTAAATTTTCTTCTGCTAAGGCTATACGGTTGAAAGGTAAAGCAACTACAAATTTTCCATCTTTATTTAATATCCAAGGACCAAAATAAATGAAAATAGCACGCCATGGCACAAGTAACCAGCATGTTAAAATCTACCATTTGAAGCCATATGGTGATTAAGTGGTTTGTTTGTAAGACAATTTGAGACCACTTTGATAAATATGGGTATTAAAATATTTTAAGATACTATTTACAGAATAGTATAATACGGTAGTATCTAATTTTCCAAATTCGTCAAAAACGTTTCTAGACAAAATATTTTTGACACAAATGTGTTTCTTAAAAGAATAACTTAAAAAATTTTCGTCTGTCCGTCTGGTTAATGTCACGTTTCTTTTAAACACAAAAAAAAATCGGCCAATGTTTTCCGAAAAATTGTTATTGGTGATAAAACGTTTGTATTACACTCTAACACCTGGTGGATCAGTGGTAACATGTCGACTTTGTAAGCCAGAGGTCCGGGTATCTCAGTTCGACTACCACTTTTTATTTTTTTTCTTTTATATTTAACTTATTACTTTATTTCGGGAAGTATATCGAGAGAAAACGCAATATACTATTCACTGCGAATACTATCTTATTATATTTTGGTGCCAGAATTGGTAAGAAATAAAAATAAATATTTCTTAAAATTTTATTTTTATGATTTTATGATGGAAAAGGCGCCTGAAATTTTCAAATTCCAGAAAAATTTGCCACTATGCGTGGCGTATGGTTTACTACGTACCATTATTATTTTTGGCTTAGAGACAAAAATTTTCTCACCCCTAAGATGGCTTCGGTTTTTTTCTATTAGTAATAAATGAGAAACTTATTGTTTTGTATAGTTACATTATTTTTTAATTAAAGTAGTTTAGTTAGAATTGTTTATGTTCCCAACTTTAAATTAGTTTTCAACTAAATTAAGTACTAAATTATATTGATTACACCTATTTCAGTATGTTTCCTGTTACCATATTAATAACACAGACCAACAAGGGTTTTTTGATCGGATGTTTTTTTTATTTTCTGGCTTAGTCGAGACTGCCAAACAAGAATTTTTTGTTTCCATCATGTATAATTTTTTCAGCTATAAGTCATGCAAAAAATCTTATTCTTTAACATGAAGTAGAATTTAAAAGTTATGGACATTGGTCTACATTAACATAATCAAAAGAAGCAATTTGACAAACTTTTAGAAAGATTGAAACAAAAATAAAATTTTGGACCACTCTAATGAAGCGGATTTTTTTTTTAATTTGTCGTTATTTTATTCGAAAAATAACTTAATTACCCAAAATCAGCTGTCAGATCCAAATCAACTTTCAAAAGTTAAAAATTTGTTGTCCTGTGTAATTATTATAAAAAGAATTGTTTCCAAAGTAATGAGTAATTCTAACTATAGTAGGTATATTGTTTATTTTCATGACAAGATCAAAGGAAATATATTATTAAACTGAATAATTAATCAGTAGGGAAAACTATGGGCATATTAATACTATTTGGATAACATTTTTAAGAGTTGCAGCTTTTATTAGTCACAAAACAGTATACATAAAACTAAACCATTTAGTATTAAGAACCTATATTTCAGTAAATCCTACAAGAATAATGTAAATTCAATAGCTCGCGAATTAGTTTCCTATGTACACTTGATGTTTTGATGAAAATGATTTAAAACTAACTGGGCATGATGCGTTTCGTCAAACTCATTTTGTTACCTACCGGACCAACAAAGGACTAACCAAATGTGTAATACCTTGCAAGTTCATAATTCCTCTTCGGCTGTATACTCATCTATAGTATATTCAACTTCAATATGAAGTAGAAGTAAATAAAACAATCGCGCACGCGGCAGCTGGCGCGTAGTTTCATTGGTTAGAACACTCGAATGTTGCGAGAGTAGGGATGTAGAAAATTAAACAGTCAGCACGTGAGTACTTGCGAAGAAGCGTATAATGCATAGAAATATTTTGTTTTGAGTCCTACCCTGTCACTAAATCCGTTGTTGTCACGTGCGTTTGTTTACACTTACTGCATTTTGAAGTTGAATATACTATAAGGGCCACCAATCTTAAACTGAGATTATCTCCACTAAACTGAGTTCAAGTTAAGAATGTTAAATATTGATCATTTTTATACTTCTTGCAATGAAAAGTTCCCCGCTTATCAAAAATTACCCAGATTTAATCGCTTCATACAAAAATGTTTTTTTTATCAAATTCTTAACAACTTTTTTGTTTGTCTTTCTATGTGTCAAAAATAAATAAAGGTATCATCCTAATAAAATGATTTTATATTAAAAGTTATAGAGGGTCCCACTTTAACCCAGTAACTTTGCGGGTAAATGTTCTGATATTTTGTATAATAAGTTATATCTTTTGCATTTACCCGGTTAATAACCAAATTCATAATCAGATAGGACTGTTTTCAAGTGCACTTGTATAAAGCTCGAATAACGAAGCCCTTGGACAGAATTACGTAATACTTGAACACTTCCTTAGCAACGAATCCTTACTTCTAATTATTGTTAAGGTAACTAGACTATACACACAATAGAAGGGAGTGTAAAACAGGGGTTGTAGCAGGAAGTCTTGAAACCATAAACTGCATTAACAGCTAGTTTTTCAACGAGGACTACATTTCCATGCGGGAATCCTGTGAACCTTAAATTTCCAAATCGTTGATATTTTCCCTAATATTGGGATTTAGCCAGTGAACGCGGATAAAGGAAATAGTTCTCAATTTCTGAACAAAATTGATTTTTTCCTGAAATTTTACATAGTGGTATTAGTTTCCAAGCAAATACCAACTAAGGGCATATCCACAGCCTCGCATTACACGCATAATACATAAGAATGCGATGCCGTGATTGGCTTGATGTGCCGTCATGAATCTTGTAAGCCAATCACGGTATCGCATTCTTATGTATTATGCTTGTTATGCGAGACTGTGAATACGCAAAAGTCATAACTTATGAACACCTTTAACTTTTGTTAATTGTTTGCTGCTTTGCTCAAGTAAATAAACCACAACATTATGCATTCGATGGCCATTTTCTCACCCATAGTCAAAATAGAGAGGAAAGGCCATATTTTTTATTGAATCTTAACAGAATGTCTTTTTTAGCGAGAAAATTAGTTTAATAAATCAAGATGGTTTCAAAAGTAAACAAAATATTATCTAGTGTATATATAATTAAAATTTCTGCATTCTTGATTTCTACGGTTAATGAATTTATAAATAAGTAAGGTGTAGCTGTACAAAATTCACTATTTTCGTATTTACTCGACCTTCAAGAGTTCATTTCTCCCTTTTGACAACATTTAATGAACAACACTCGGAACAAAAGAACAAAAGCCTATTTTTTATTATTTCGGTGTTTTTTTCTCACTTGAAATAAAATATGATATATCCAAAAGATATAAAAGGATAATATATAACTACTCGTTTATTTTATGTATGCCCCAAAAAAGGTGTTTTTGTAGGAACTAAAAGAATACATATTATGTAAAAAAAATATATGAACATACAATTCTAAAAGGCTAAATGAAACAGAGTTTCTTAATTAAAATATTAGGTGGGTAGGTATTTAGTAACAAGTGTTTTATATTTTTTATAACTACTTATACAAAAAAAAAACAATGTTTCCTGTATAAACGTTATCTATTATATGGCAAAAAAAGTGTTTATAGATTAGAAAAACAAATACAAACCTACCCAGTAAGAAAACCTATTAGCTTCTTTGTATACCTAGATTATTTAATGGGTAAGTGTGGTTTTTTTTTTAATTATCTTTGCTGTCAAAAGGGCTTGCAAAATTTATCCAGGTATCTATATTAGGCTAATACACATACAAGATCTAATCCGTTTTTCTGGAAAACAACTGATATTTAAACAGACAAAATCAAAAGTAGGATATAGGTATAAAACATTTCTGTGGTGGAAAAAAGCTATTTTTAATTTTAATAGTTTTTAAAATACGACTTTTTGTCTTACGACCATAAAATTTTTGCATCCATAAAACCGGTTTAACGATAAATCCTTTAAATTTAATCAATAATAATATAGTTAAATGCAATGTCTTTATGTAGACTAGTAAACCAGACATGTTATTTTAAAATTTTATATTTTACCGGTACAAATACAATAAAAACCGTTAAAATATGCTTATAGATCATTTTCTTATCATAGTTGATAAATATGAATTGTTTTATAAATTCTTTTTGAACAGAAATAAAGCCTGTAGGTCTAAAAAAACACGTTAAAGGCGAAGTTAGCGCCCAACTAATTTTACAAACTTCTCGTCGCCGACCCTGTGACTGTTTTAAAAAGGGGAATACGTAAATAATAAATTACAGTAACTCATTTAAAAAAACAAGTAGGTACACAATGTATGCATCAGCTTGTAGAATTAAATGATTCTTATAAAACTATGGAGAACAAAAAGTCTATTACGGTCCTGGCAATACTTCGGCACCCCTACTGACCCAAAGGAAACCACATCTAGCAATTTTTAACGGTCTAAGCCTTAGACTCTTAAGGTACATCCACAGTCTCTTATCCGAACGTTATAAGCCTGCGCACAAGTTACATGACGGCACATGAAGCCAATCACGGTTCGAATGTTATGTATTATGCTTCTTATGCGAGCCTCTGGATGAGCCTTAAGAGTACACGGTCTGCACTGCACGCATACAAATGTTTAATATTGCATGGATAGTACATGAATTTACTAGTTTTTTTTTTCAGTACTAGTGGGTTAAATTAGACATTACCCTTCAGCTGAATTCGGGTCCGAGTGCGATACATTTCTTGTAGAACTAATAACTCCTCTCTAAAATTCATTCGTTAAAACTGACAAAAACGTCGGTAACATAAACATTCGTCGGTCTTACTCGCACATCTTTGTTCTAACAGAGACAACATTACCAGTTACTGGAAATTGTTATTGTTCACTGAACAATGTTCAGGCCTGAATATACCTACTATTTGTTTACAAACAAACCGAGATGTTGGCGATACTTTATTTTAACGGTATGCGTATTCTAGAAAGAAGAGTTATTAGTTCGTTGGTAATGTCACTTTACTCACTTTATTTATATATTTTACATAGAATCGTTTATCATTAAATTTGATGAATAAGTAATGTTTTATTTGAATAAGGCAGCTATAAAAGTAGGTGGCTTACAAGATATATCAATTAATATAACTGACATTTTAATATTATAAGCATTATTAATAAATTACTTAAATTATATTGGTAGCTATAAAGCTATGTCATTTTGAATAAAACAATTATTAAAGAAAACGTAATACATGAACGAACACTTTTCAATATAAAGAACTTTCACTTTCGGGTTTAGACCGTGTTAATGGATTTTCACTTTCCGACGTTTCGTCTCTTACTACTAGAGACATCTTCAGGGATTAATCTGAAACTAAATTTTTCTCTTAGTTTCTACAAGACTTCAAGAGCCTGAGCGCAATATAAGAAAGAAACAAATTTCCTTATCGGCAGTAGCCGAACATGTACATGAAACAGGTCATAAAATCAATTTGTCTGAAACAAAACAAATATTAACAGAAAACAGAAAAATGCCAAGGAAGATACGGGAATCGATAGAAATCATCAAGCATCCTAACAATATCAATCGGGACACTGGTTACCACTTACCTGCAATATGGAAGTCTTTGATAGGAAAAACCTCATCACGGGTAAAATAGTGACACAAGTTGATTCGAAACTTAGTTTCAGATTAATCCCTGAAGATGTCTCTAGTAGTAAGAGACGAAACGTCGGAAAGTGAAAATCCATTAACACGGTCTAAACCCGAAAGTGAAAGTTCTTTATATCTTAATGGCCGTGAAAGCTTAAAAACTTTTCAATATGATTTAAATTTAACAGATGAAGTAGTCACATGTTATTTTCTTAAAGCGTCTTCCATATACTCTTTACTCTCAATGTCTAGTCATCCGGTACACAACCGGTAAAATTTAATAAAAGTTATTGTATTACAAAACCAAAGAAATTACTTTTAAAGCTAGTCCAGGTTTGTTTAAATTTTTATCATTTAAGTACCAACGCCTTAAACAAAGTTAAATGGAAAGTCAAACCACTCCGGATTTTTTGATTTTAGGTTGCTTTTGGGAAATTTCCAAACAGTTTTCGATAAAAATTGAAATCGCTCAAGAAGCCGTTTTTAAATAAAGTCATTCTTCTTCTTCTTCATCAAGTTTTTCCTGTGCACGGTCGTCTTATTTTGGACATTAACAAAGGAGGCGTCTGAATGGTCGTGATTATATTGAGTATCGTGGGTAGTACCTATGCTATAGGCTGTGTCATAGAAAAAACTCCGTATTGTGATGTCAGGAAAAACTTGAAGAAGAAGAAGAACGACTTTATTTAAAAACGGCTTCGTGAGAGATTTCAATTTTTGTCAATAACTGTTTGAAAATGTCCCAAAAACAACCTTAAATAAAAAAATCCGGGGTGGTTTTTTTCCATTTAACTTTGTTTAAGGCACACCGTAAACTATAGATTTTAGGACTTCACACGGTGGGCCGGAACACACTTTTAGTTTAGTATTTATTAAAACCAAAAATAAGCCCAAGAGCAAAAAATACGATATGTTTAAATAATATTTTACGTAAAAAGCAAGATAAAAGGTTCTATGAACTTTTGCTAAATTGCTTCTCAATGGCCAAGGGGCAGTTTTAGGATATTTCTTACATCATAGCTCAGGAACGGTTTAACTTATTGACATGAAATGTTTACTGTAGTATAGGACCAACTAATGTAAGCAATAAACGTTCCAATTTTAATCTAAAAATTAACTTTTTGACCAGCGGCCTCACCAGCGGCGTAGTAATTGTGTATCCCTTAATATATCTGTAAAAACTGTAAGTCTGCCCCTGCTTAAATATATTTTTTATACCATAAAAGGAAAAAATTTATTAGTTCTAAACTACAGAAATGAGATAGTGAAAATATAATCTCAATAAGTTAAACCATTCCTAAGTTATGAAGTGAGAGAAATAGGTATTTTAAAAATGTCACTTAAAAGGGCCCGTGCTCCCGGAAGCAACTTAGCACAAAAGTTCATAAATTTTTTTTCTCACACTTTTGACGTAAAATCGTGTTTTTTGCACTTTATCAAAAATTTGCACTTGGCGAAAATTAAACCGAACTAATTTTTTTATTTCTGGTTTTAAATCGATAGATAGGTACATCGAAAACAAGAAGTTTATGAAATAAAATAATAGTTGGCAAGAAGTTACACTAAAGGTTTGTTCAAGCTCACCGTGTTTAGTAACGCACCCCAAAAGATTTACTTTAAAACCTGCCATGTAAAAATAAAATTTTCAAAACATTTAATTTTATTATTTGGCGGTTAATTAGTTCAAGGTCGCAGACAGTCTCCCATGATCCTGACACTGTAGCTAAGTTAAAAATTAACACTGATAGACTAATAAACATTTTTTTTTGTCATATTAATAGCGTATAAATCATAAAAATAGAAATAAGCAGGTACCAACTTATGTTATTTAAAACATAAAAATTCTAAATATAGATTATATACCTACGTGTTTTAAGTTAACATAATCACAAATTAAATCTTTTTACCATTAAAATTATCAGCAACTATACAAGATTTTAGTACCTAGGTACTACAAATTTTAAACTGTTTAAACAACTCATTGTTATAACCGGTAGAATATAGCATATTGTAAAGGGAACAAAGACCAAGCAGATAGGTATTCTACCTTCCAGCTCAGGTAAAAAGCTACGTCGTGAAGAAAAAACATCCAACCGAAGGAAGTACAGTCTAACAAATTTGCAAAAGGCTCTTTGGCGTGTCGTACCCTGGGTATGGTACCCACTACACTATTCGCAACATTTTAAAACTTTACATTTCTAACGTTTTAAAAAGATAATAAAGTATTTAAAAAGTGCTTAGCTACCGTAGGACCTATGGAGTAGATACCAACTATTTAAAAGTGTAGGATAGGTATACCTACCCTATCTGCGCTGGCTAGGAACAATAAGAGCTTCCTTTGTTATCGAGTGTAACTTCAAACTGGGCCGTAATTTTTTTCGTCCATAGCGAGAGCAGTTAGGGTAGATACCTATTCATATGAAGTTGTCAGTGGCGTAACTTCTGAGCAAACAGCATCGCAAGGGGTTCCTGGGTTTCCAAAAATAATGTAAGGGAGTAGGTACCTGGGTGTCAAAAAAGAAAAAGTGTCTAGAGCTCCGACCAATTTTGCACTGTTGTACACATAACCTAACTCTTTGGTTTAGGTTTGGGCGAATACATTTCTGACGAAAAAATAGGTTTTAAAAACCTTAAGAACCGACTGGTAGGAACTGTAGCAACTCCCCCAAAAATATTGCAAGACCTTCAAGCGAAAAGTCCATAAATCACGAAATTTATCGACATTTTCCATAAACACCACTCGCCCTTTGTAGATATTTTTTTGGCGACTACTCCCTAATATGGGGTTTTACGGCAAAAAATCCTTAAGTGGGGACATAGTTTAAACTATAGATAATAATTATATTAAAAAATTGCTTGTTGTCATGTATGCACAACCCTTTTTCAGTTACGCCACTGAACAAAATAAGTGAATTTAGAAGCAAAATATATGCAATAAAACAGTTGATTTGTCGATTTTTTAATTAAATCCTCTATATAAACAAATAAATTCCCCATTTTGGTAGTTATCTGTTGAATTATAGAAATAGCTTGTAGTGCAAACTGAATCAGACTAATGAATTAAAACTCGATTAAAAACAATAAATCAGCTTACCCAATGATGGCAGAAGACAGCCCTGGTGGTGGTACACTGTATGTAGTAAACAATTTTCGTCCAGGAGGATTTTCGAATAACATTTTTGACAAACTTGTAACACTGTGACAGAGAACGCTCGAAGCAAAACAAAACGTGCGAAACTTACCCTTGGAGGTTTGGAAGTCGACTGATGCAGCATGCAGCTGTGCGTTATAGCCGGCCCGCCTGCCCTTCTGCCGGTCTACGCCAGACCCACAGCACATGGCTTGTCTATACTTTGGTATACAATAATCGGTCTTTTTCCATTGAACAAATTGGTGAATAGTTTTAAAACTTGTCTTGTTAGGTGGTATTAATAATATTTTTTATTAAAAAAACATTTAAATATAGGCATACCTACCTTTAGTACAGGTACTTTTAAAATAAATTATTTATTATAAATAGGTAAACTTATTCTAACAAAGAAAGATAATTATAGGCAGTGTACTTAGCTAACGAGACTTCTCATACAAAGTTGGACGGTCAGGGAAGACACCGCCAATAGTCCAAACGAAATAGAGCTTTGGGTAAATATTAAATCCCAGACAGCACATAATAACTATTAGATATCCAAAATGATCAAAATTTGCGTTACGTAATACTTGAACGTTCCCATATACTTTATGGAGGTTCAAAAAATAGATGTCCAATGGATATCTTATGGACATCCAGGATATCCTCATGGATATCCTCCGAAAAGGAGGAAATCTTTTAAAGCTCTTTTCAAAAGTGGTGAGGACATTTTCTCTAGTCAACAAAACCTCCGCTAGGGGTACAGTTTTTTTCAGAGGCGAGAATCTTTTTTTTAATTATTAAAATTTTCTGTCAGTTTTTTTTTATAGTGGATGACTTTTATTTTCCGTCAGTTTTTTTCAGAAGCCATTTTTTTAATTTCCGTTATATTAGCTTTTTTTAGAGGCGAGGATCTTTTTTTTAGTGATTAGAATTTTTCGTCAGGTTTTTTTTTTCAGAGGCAAGGACATTTTTTTCTAGTCGAACGAATTTTACTAAAAATAGTTAAATCGCAACATTAATACAGATAAAATTCCAGTAAAATCAGAATTCCCGGAATGCCTTTTTTTAGAGTGTTTAAGATAATAATGGGAAAGCAAAAAGACCTCACTTTTTACATGAAAACCTTTTCCCTCCTTGTGTCACTGGCCTCTAACTCCCTCCCCTCCAGAGCGGTGACATAATTGTTAAACACCCCCCTTTCATTTACCAACTTTTTCGATAACTGCTAGTCAAGACTGTGAAGAAGATTAGTTTATGCTTTTTAAAAAAGAATTGCTTTTTTGTAAAGAATAGTTCATGCTAGTAGGTTAAAGTTTAATTTTACAAAACCCATGGGATTTATGATCACTAGAAGTGCACTTGCTAAGGTCGTAAAATATCTTTCCTGGAATAATATGGACCTGGGAGTGAAAACGTTAGTCCAAGCAATTTACTATTTAATATTAAATAGCGACTAATAGTTGCTATAAGGTGCCGTGCACAAATTACGTTTTACGTAAAATGCCCTGACGGCATTTTGTAAGGATTTTTGTAAGTTTTCGTAAGATCTTTTCATCCACATACGACATTTGAACGTAGTTTGAAAGCAGACATCGACAAAACATTATGACTTAATATTTGCCTTTTTTCTCTAAAAGGGCAACAAACTGAGTATCTTTTCTACCACTATATCATTAATATTTTGCTATGATATACTATATCAATGATATAGTGGTAGAAAAGATTCTTAGTTTGTTGCCCTTCCTAAAATCTGAGAAACTGTAAAATTCCAGTTAAGACTTTTATACATGTAGGTGTAAAGTTACTACTCCAAAAAATTTTCTTTTTGTCCAAATTTCAAGTTTTACAATACCCAGGAAACCATATGACCGCCCCGATGTACTATCGACGTCAGTTTTAGGTCATATTTGTGACGTCATACATACGACGCATATCAGACGTCAACAAGGCGTCAGTTTTTGGTCAAATCTTGACGTCATCAAAACTGTACGTCGCTGGGACGTCAATTATAGCTAAGGCTATAGGTGGCGCCACATATTGTTTTGTACCACTTATAAAAGTTTTAAATTCTATTTATATTTATCATAATCAGTACCCGGCATATTTCAAACCATATGACCGCCCCGATGTACTATCGACGTCAGTTTTAGGTCATATTTGTGACGTCATACATACGACGCATATCAGACGTCAACAAGGCGTCAGTTTTTGGTCAAATCTTGACGTCATCAAAACTGTACGTCGCTGGGACGTCAATTATATCTGAGGCTATAGGTGGCGCCACATATTGTTTTGTACCACTTATAAAAGTTTTAAATTCTATTTATATTTATCATAATCAGTACCCGGCATATTTCTAGTTATAGTCCAGTCTTCAAGTTAATAAAAGAAGCTTTACCTGGAAATAATTCAGGGAGTTTAGATTTTTGGTTTATTGGGTAGGGTTTAAGGCCACAAATAAACAATTTTGCGACATTGAACTCGATTTGGAACTGTCATTTTTTTAACGTATTTTTCACAAAAAAACGGACTTTTTAAAATATCTCAAGATCGGTGCATCCTAGGACAAAAAACGTTTGGAAAATTAAAAAGAAACTGCCAGAGAGATTTTTTAAATTTATAAAGAACAATTTTGGGTTTTCGAAAAAAAAAAAATTAAAAATCTAAAAACGTTTAAGGTGTTAAATTAATTTTAAAAATCCGTTTTTTGTGAAAAACACGTTAAAAAAATAACAGTTCCAAATCGAGTTCAAAGTCGCAAAATTGTTTTTTTTTATTTGCGGCCATTAACCCTACCCATTAAGGTTCAAACGAAAATCAAAACTCCCTGAATTGTCCTATTCCGACCCTGTCTTTTTATAATTTTCCCATGAGACCAATTTTATAGAGCCATCATAAAGCTGAGGTACCCAGTTACCTTGAAGGAAAAAGGGTGAATCTCCTTTACAAAATTCTGCATTTTCTCTTGGATACGTATGGAATATAAATTGTGATTGATAATTTAATTAATATTCTTCTAGAGTCCTTATAAATTAAAGACGCATATAATTTTGCATATAATCCCCGATTTAATCCTAAACATATATCTTTTATTGGTCCCTTCAAGGTTTAAACATAATTTTTGTTGTAGGTATAATTTATACGCGCAACAAAAATTTATAGACGACTTAGGGCCATTATACAGAGCGGTCCCAAAGTCACCCCCCCCCTCTTAAGTTTTGAACCAGTTGAGATATCGACTTCAAATTTGGAACTTTTAAATAAGACAACTTAAACTATCTTTTAGCATATATTTAATACCTTCAGCTCTTAAAATGTGGGCAGGGGGGCATGGGGGCACATTTTTTTAAATGGAAAGGGGGTCGTGTAATACATCATTTTAAAGCTTATAAAATTCTCCATTTAACTCAATATTTTTAAATTAAAAAAAAAAATGGGTTTAAAATGGGGTTGAAAATGGGTATAAATGTCAAAATTCCTCTAAAAAAAAACAAATATTTTTTTAAAAATGCCTAATTTCATCATAAAAAAATGTTAATTGTACTTTTAAACTAATTTTAGTTGACATAAATAAAAATTTATAAAAAAAAAACTTTAAAAATCGAATGTTTTAGCACAAAAAATTGAAAAATCAAAACCTTAAAAAACATTTTTAAAAAAATTAAAAATATTAGTTTAGAGAATTTTATAAGCTTTAAAATGATGTATCACACGACCCCTCTTTCCATTTAAAAAAATGTCCCCCCATGCCCCCCTGCCCACATTTTAAGAGCTGAAAATATCAAATATATGCTAAAAGATAGTTTAAGTTGTCTTATTTAAAAGTTCTAAATTTGAAGTCGATATCTCAACTCGTTCAAAAGTTAAGAGAGGGGTGACTTTTGGACCGCACTGTATATTATTTGATTTTAAGAAATAAAATAAAAATTGAAGGAAAAAATATCTACACATGGTTCATGAGGTTTGTTATAATACGGGTTATTTAAACAAAGGCTTGTGTTCAAGTTAAGACAGCTGGAAATAACCAAGAACCATGTACAGGGTCGGCGATACAAAAAGGTAAAACATTACTAAAATTGGTGCTTAGGTACCATTTTTATAATGTTGCTTATTTTTTCATGAAAAAAATTTATATTTAACAGTGTTTGCCTAAGACGATTTTTGAAAATTTTTGAAAGTTCTAAAATACCGTATATTATTCTAGCGCATGCGCTGTGAATAATATTATAACCAAAATCCTTTTTTCACGTAATTTTTAGAGAAGAGAGTAATTAGAAAACTATTTCCTTTGCGGGTCCCCCTTTGACCGTTTCATACCCACTCCGCCCAGGGTCGGAGCCTCTCCCCACCTATCTTGAAATCTAAAAAGTTTGGACTTAAATTTCATGGATTTAAAATACAAAAGTTGTACATTTCACGAGAAAAAAGTTGCATATTTTATGGATTCAAATAAAAAAGTTGCATGTTTCTGGAAAGGGTGGGACTTTTTTTTTGAGTCATTAACTTTTTTGTTTCTAAAAAAAAAGTTATATTTTTTTCATGGATTCATGCAAGAGTGCAAGAGTTGCATATTTCACGAAAGAGTGGGACTTTTTTTTTAGTCATTAACTTTTTTGTATCGAAGAAAAAAGTTGCATATTTCATAGATTCATACATTCACACAAAAGTTTCATAATTCACGGAAGGATGGGACCTTTTTTTTTTAGACATTAACTTTTTTGTTTCTAAGAAAAAAGTTATATTTTTTTCATGGATTCATGCAAGAGTGCAAGAGTTGCATATTTCACGAAAGAGTGGGACTTTTTTTTTAGTCATTAACTTTTTTGTATCAAAGAAAAAAGTTGCATATTTCATAGATTCATAAATTCACACAAAAGTTTCATAATTCACGAAAGGATGGGACCTTTTTTTTTAGACATTAACTTTTTTGTGGGGGAAAAGTTGCATTTTTAAGCTAAAAAAAGTTGACATTTTTTACCCTTTCCCCCCCCCCCACGAAATCGTAATAACACTAACCCAAAAAACGTTTAAACGCTGAAAATCAAAAGCTGGCGATATGTTTGATAGTTCAGTCAAATGATTGGTGATGCGTAAATTGCAAAAAATACACACGGGCTGATATTTTAAAGGGTAGTAGTGGATGGTAACAGAACTCCTGTTTTTTTTTTCAAAATTTTGTTTTGCGTATTTTTGCGTTTTATGACGTTTTATGTCGATATATATCAATTGCAGGTAAAAAAAAATGTCGCTCGGTCGATCGGTTGGTCGGTAGATCGATCGGTCGGTCGATCGGTCTGTCCGGGAAATCTTTTGGGCACGATAACTTAAGAACGATTTAAGTTAGAGACTTGAAATTTGGAATACAGGTATGTTACCAAAAGTTCTCGCTCGGGATTGTTTTTGGTGAACATTGGGGTGCGGCAAGGGCAAAAACACATTTTTTTTAGAAAAATTTGAAAATTGCTATATAGGGGTTTTTGAGGTTGCTGAAATTGAATCTGATAATAATTTTTTTTTAACTCCACCGCCAAGGGGGTGAGGGGGTAAATATTGTAAAATATTTTCAATATTTTCCTCAAAATTGGTATATAGGGGCTTTTGGGGTTGACGAATTTGAATAATAACTTATTTCTAATTTATTTAGTTTAAAAAAAATCAGTTAAGAGGAAGTAAAATGTTGTGCCACCAAAAATGTTGCTGTTTAAAGGGCTATTACTCCTTAAATATTAAATTTAAGTATTTCGCTGAAGAATACTTTTTTGCTTAGTTTTAAATGAAGAATCGCCCTGCAGCATTAAATGTTAATTGGACATTTTTTTGTTCCTCATTCAGCATGCCCATCTTCGAAGGGCCGTAGCTTTCTTACGGCTTATTTCCGGAAATATTTCCATTATTATGTTATGTGATGTAGAATCATCCCCTTTAATATATGCCATAATACTGCAACACAAAGTTTTATCCTAAAGTTAAGTTATAAAATAAAATATTATAGTAGGGGTGACCGGGGCTAATTGTCGCACTTTTCATTCAAAGTCAGTTTTTTCCTTTATTTTTGTATTTTTTTTTTAAAACGTTTAAACGCTGAAAATCAAAAGCTGGCGATATGTTTGATAGTTCAGTCAAATGATTGGTGATGCGTAAATTGCAAAAAATACACACGGGCTGATATTTTAAAGGGTAGTAGTGGATGGTAACAGAACTCCTGTTTTTTTTTTCAAAATTTTGTTTTGCGTATTTTTGCGTTTTATGACGTTTTATGTCGATATATATCAATTGCAGGTAAAAAAAAATGTCGCTCGGTCGATCGGTTGGTCGGTAGATCGATCGGTCGGTCGATCGGTCTGTCCGGGAAATCTTTTGGGCACGATAACTTAAGAACGATTTAAGTTAGAGACTTGAAATTTGTCATACAGGTATGTTACCAAAAGTTCTCGCTCGGGATTGTTTTTGGTGAACATTGGGGTGCGGCAAGGGCAAAAACACATTTTTTTTAGAAAAATTTGAAAATTGCTATATAGGGGTTTTTGAGGTTGCTGAAATTGAATCTGATAATAATTTTTTTTTAACTCCACCGCCAAGGGGGCGAGGGGGTAAATATTGTAAAATATTTTCAATATTTTCCTCAAAATTGGTATATAGGGGCTTTTGGGGTTGACGAATTTGAATCTAATAATAACTTTTTTCTAATTTCACCCCCTGAGGGGTGGGGGGTAGTTTTTGTGAAAACTGGTATATTGGGGTTTTTGAGGTTTCTGAAAGTGAAGCTGATAATAAAAAAATTCAAAATCCACCCGCTGAGGGGTGGGGGGTAGTTTTCGTGAAAACTGGTATATTGGGGTTTTTGAGATTGTTGAAAGGAAATCTGATTATAACAAAATTCTTCACCCCCAAAGGGGCAGAGGGTAGTTTTCATGAAAATTGGTATACTAAGGTTTTTATAGTTTCTGAAAGTGAATCTGATAATAAAAAATTTTACGCGCGGAGGTAAAAAATGGGAAAGCTCTGTTACTGGGCAGTGTATTTTTTTGTTATTCCTAGACGGACAAAATGCGTGCAGCGTAACACATTTTAGCCCCAAACTTTTTTACGTGTAATTTTTTTCGATTTTGACTGAAAAATATAGATTCCTTGAGTAAAAATACATAAAAATGTCATATAGTGTAAGACTGTATGAGCAACCGTTTAAAAAAAATCAGTTAAGAGGAAGTAAAATGTTGTGCCACCAAAAATGTTGCTTTTTAAAGGGCTATTACTCCTTAAATATTAAATTTAAGTATTTCGCTGAAGAATACTTTTTTGCTTAGTTTTAAATGAAGAATCGCCCTGCAGCATTAAATGTTAATTGGACATTTTTTTGTTCCCCATTCAGCATGCCCATCTTCGAAGGGCCGTAGCTTTCTTACGGCTTATTTCCGGAAATATTTCCGGAAATATTTCCATTATTATGTTATGTGATGTAGAATCATCCCCTTTAATATATGCCATAATACTGCAACACAAAGTTTTATCCTAAAGTTAAGTTATAAAATAAAATATTATAGTAGGGGTGACCGGGGCTAATTGTCGCACTTTTCATTCAAAGTCAGTTTTTTCCTTTATTTTTGTATTTTTTTTTTAATTGACCGAATGGTAAATTTAGCTGCATGTTTCAATAACATTATTTAAAGAAAAAACATGGAAAAATTTATAGGGTATTAGAGTTAGGTTTTTTTTTGTGAAGTCTTGAAAAGTGCGACAACGTGCCCCATCACGGGGCACGTTGTCGCGGCACTTCGAGTATATTTTTTTGAAGAAATATAAAGGCATTTATAAAAATTATAAATAACTAATAAGACATGTGCCTCCCCACAAGCTGATTGTTATCTAACTTTTTACTTTTGTGCCAAAATTTCCAACTTTATAATTAAATAATATTTTTTTGATTTTTTTTTAATTTAATATAATTTAATAAACGAATTTATTTGCTATTCGACAAAGTTTCACTTTTTTAGACATTTTTGAATAAAAAAATGCCAAAAAGGAAATGTTATACCATGAACATATCTCCAGATCATGCGACAACTAGCCCCAAACCAAATGCGACAACTAGCCCCAGTAGTCAATTTTACGTTATGTTCAAGTACTTTCTAATTAACGAATAAAAACTTCTAAATGACAATATCAACAAATAATATACACCTTAAACTATTATTATATATAAAATTCTCTTATCTTAATGCTTTAAATCAGTAACAATAAAAAAAATATATTTACCACAAAAAAATCACTAGGCTCTTTAATTTTTACATTTTTTGGTTTATCTGGATGCTCTTTTAATTTATTGAATTTAAGTTTACGAATGATAAATGGCACTGTTGTAACGCAGCGATTAATCTTGGTTTGGCGCAGAAAAATATTTTACTTTTTAAGATATAAGCACTTCGACAACTTACCCCTGCGACAACTAGCCCCGGTCACCCCTAATTTTAAAAATTTTCTTTAGGATAATAGTAATATATTAAATTTTTAACCTAAAATCAAGTTTTAAAATTAAAATATTATTTTAAAATTACGGCAGTAAAAGAAAAAATTTAATTTTAATCAAAAATTTTGATTTTACCATTTTATTTTTAAATTCTGGTACCGATAGCTGGTAATTAAATTACAGGTTATCCATACCTACTGGAAAATTTTTTCACAGTGTATATTTAAATATTTTTAATATTAGAAATTATTCGATTTATAGTCTGGTAATCAATAATAAACTCGACCCTTGTTAGGTATAGAAAATACCATTAGTGTACTTTACGAGTTCCTGTGGTAACCATATTTAGTCTATGGGTTAAACCCCTGACCTCAAATTTGGTTACGGGCTCTAGCAACATGGTCAATAATTTCTAATAGCTCAGAATTAAATAGCTTATTTTGGCTTATGGGTTTTCATAAATTAAGATACTGTTAAAAATGTTTCATGTCCTGAAAAATACAAAAAAAAGACTGTCCGTTATTTTTTAATCGGGATTTAACAGAAACATAAAAATGCGCCGCAGACAACTTTTTTGGGCTTTTCAAGGTCCAATGCTTTAAAATAATGAGCATTTAACAGAAGAAACCCACACTAATAGCAAACATAAAAAAAATTATGATCTTATGACAATTTTAGGCATTTTATGACAAATTTTATGACAAAATATTTGGACAAAAAAGCGCAAATCTTCTATTTTAAATCCTTATTCTACAGCACTTATCTCTAGCCAGGGCCAGACCGAGAGAGTCGAAGCCCAGGGGAAACTTTTTTCACGGCTCCCTATTTTTTCAAAACACAATTTTGATACGGCACTTTTACAGGGGGTTGAAGTGACGCCCCTCCTAAAAAATGGTCGTCAGTTCATTGGTTTTACAATCTTAACTAAAAAAAAACTGAAGAAAGACCAAGCGCTGCAAGCAAAAAATCTTACAATTTTGATGGTCTATTTAAATTTTAAAACAGTGCTGCAATTCAAAATTTTATAAAAATGCCAGATCACAAAAAAACAAAAAAAAAACTTCTCTCCCAGGTGGCTCTAAAGTAAAAAGTATGAGTATTTTTATGAAATTTTATGACTTTCATGACAGTTATTTTATTTTATGATGATTTTAGGACAAATTGGGTCATTTTATGACATTTTATGATAAGTGGGAAGCCTGTATACTGTCAAGGTAAATTTATTAGTATATTTAAATCCTAGACGTTTTTTCAGGCAAGTGCGCAAGTATAATGAAACGAGTACTTTTTTATTTGACTGGTTTTAACAAAAAAAAAATACAAATACAAATATTTGTATATGCATTTTGGGAAATTTAAATTTTTAGTAAAAAAAATTGGAAAAAGTGTAATAAAGAACAATAGATGTTCGTTTGTACTGCTGCCAAACCAAGAAAAAAGAAACTTGACTGAGTATTTGATTATTATTCAACTTATATATCATGAAACAGTGTTAGGTATAAACTTCCTTCACAAGGTGGTCCCTGTATCACTATCATAAATACAAATATAGAAAAATACGATTTAAACGTATAAATTAACACCCAACACCAGTAGAAATGTTACGTAACACAAGTAACAAAATTTTAAACTTATGTTTATTGGATCACGTTTTTAACAATAATCTAGGCCTAAAGAGACGGATTCCTTGCAAATTTTATTGCACACGGCGTGGTTAATAGTCCACTAGATCCTCTAAACAAAAACAAATTAGAGATGTAAAACCATAGCCAATAACCGCTTTTCGGTTAACCGGTTGCGGAAATTAGATTAGATCGGTTTTAGGTTAAAACACGGAAGTAATACCCGGTAAAAAACCGGTTTAAAATATAAAGCAAAATTTCGTTTCAATTTATTTACTTTTTGTAAAAAAAAATGTTACGTAACAAATGGGTGGGTGGTGGGTCTTGAAAATGTTACGCCACGTGGGGGTTAAAAATGGCCAAATTTTGCGTTACGTAATACTTGAACGTTCCCTTTGTAGCAAGACAAAATTTCCCTATTAAATGACTGAAATTAAAAGTCCCAGATACTTTCTAATTTTCAAAATTGTAAATTAAGCCTAGCTTAATTCATTTACAGAAAATGGGGCATAATCTGTAACTTGAATAGGCTCTTAAACTTTAAGATTTAACTTTTTTAAAAGTGTTAAAACACTTCAATAAAATACTGACAAAAGGATTAATTTAATCATCGTTTACAGGGGCCTTGAGGACTCAGTCCGCCCATGCCAGAAGTTTAGATTTCCCAAATAAATGTATTTTATACATAAATATATTTCATGTCTAATAACCTCCATAAAAATAGCAATAAATTTGAACTAGACAGGAAAAACTTTGAATTATCTCAAATAGGAAAACTTTACATTTATTTTGACGTTTTAATATTGATCAATTTATTATTTATAAATTGCATAAAAGCAAATAACTTTATCTAAAATATATAAATTAATCAAGATTAACTAATTTTGATTGGAAGCATTATAGGTCGCTATTATACTCTTCACAGTTATCCAGGGCACCTATTCTTGACTTTCGGGGAGTAGAACGACTCATAGAACAACGATTAGTATATGACGCATACTGTTAAAACCAACAGAGTACGGTCACAATCTCAGACTCGTTCTATCAGTCGTTTTACTCCCCGAAAGTCAAGAATAGGTTCCCAGGGGTGCTCGGTGGCATTTTTTTGGGTGGGGGGGGGGAATGGGGTAGGATAAATATTTCCCAACTTAAGATTAAACATTTTCCCAAAAAAAAATCTTTACCCCTGACGAAAAATTTTTATGAGTAAAAAAAGGTGTCACCTATGAAAAAAAGCGTTACCCCTACCGCAAATATTTGATGACTAAAAAAAAGGTGCTTACCTCTAACAAAAATCCCAACTATACCACTCCAAGTTTTCCAACTAATAAATTTACTAACCAAAAAAGAAAGAAATCAAAAAAAGGACTCACCCTCTATACTACCGACTTCTCAACTCTGCCAATCAATTTTTCCCAACTTTTGTATTAATTTCCCAAATCTGTCACATAATTTTACCAACTATTTCCCAGTTCGACAGTTATTTTTCCCAACTCGAGCGTTGTTAGGGGGTGGCAAAAATTTTATACTTAAACTCCGCGCAGAATGATGCTCATTTGTTTATTTTTTTATGGTTGGCAGAACATGTAATTTTGACTATACATATTGCGTTTTAAATTCATTTTTAATCAAAACTTAAAAAACAAATAATTTTTAAAAAGCAAGAAGTAAATGATAAAAAGAACAAGAAAGGTCTTAAAGAGGAAAATTAAGGCATTAGTCTAAAATGTTTAATTAAAATGATACAATATGTGAACAATTAAAATTTTATAGTAAACGATGTGGCAGTTTTTTTTCCGGCAAGTTAAAATAATACTGGTTCTGGTTCCGGTTCCTTTGGGTTTTAAAAGCTGTGGAAATGAGGTACCCTAAAAATCTATTTTTAACGTTTGGGTCACATACATTAAATTTATTACATTTAAATTAAACTATCTTCATGGTAATTCACAACAATTTTGGGGCAAATGGGTAAAAACAGTATTTGGCATAATATGACGTATTATGTCATATTTAGCTTTTTAAAGAAATGGGAATTTATAAATTATTATTAAAATTACCTATTAAAATTTATTTAATGAATTTTTTTAGATTGACAGATGTTAAATGAACTTTTTAAAGACTGCTTTTAACCGTTTGCCTCCAGAATAATTGTGCATAATTTTAAAAATAGCATAACCTGAATGTAATAAATGTAATTTGCTTGACTCGGTAAGTTAAAGATCGATTTTTAGGATACCTCATTTCACCACTTTTTTGGGGCTTCTAGCACCATATCCAGGACCTGGCGATTTTAAAAGAGCTCACCTAATTTGAATGTACTTTAAGACATACAGCCGGTAGAAAATAATCAAATAAATAAAAATGGTCAAGAGCTCTTAGACTAAAAGTAAAGTAAAAGATTAACAATACTACCTTTGTTAATTTATCTAGAACATTTTTTTGTTGTCTTTGTTATCTTTAATATTTTTAAGTTGTGCTTTTTGGTTTAGGAAAAACAAAGGCCTCTGTGGAATAGAGCAAAATGTTCTTTTTGTGTGGAACTATTGTTTCGCATTATTTGGGATATTATTCTGCAGAAAACCGTGTATCAACTGAAAAGTTTCAATTCCACTTCGTACTGTTATCTTTTATTTTCATACTGATGAAAAACTAAATATTGATAGCGTAAGTTTTAACCCTAAAATTCACTGTTCCATAAAAAAAGTTACATCAATAGTTTACTATTCTGAGCTTAACATAAAACATGATTTCTAGACTTCTATATTTGTAAATTGTTTTTGCTTCTTTTTTTATACGAAATAAGGAATACGTATAAATATTTTTTATTATTATTTTTTGAAAATAATTCTCCCAAAAAACAAAAATGTAATGAGGCTTGGAGAAAGTCGAAAAAAGCTAAAGAAAAAGTCGGATTGACGTAACTTTTTACGAAATACTTTTCTTATTATGAGGACTAAACGTAGGAATTTTGAAAAAAAAAACATTAAAAAATAAAATAAGTTATATAGTTATAGAAGCGCAACTTGCTAGAAAATTATGTTTACTACAAAGAATAATATATTGAAGACGCCGCGGCGATAGCTCAGTTGGTAAAGCTTAAATGCCTATTCTTTCTCGAGTTCGAACCCTATCCCCGGCCAGCACTTTTTTAGTTTTCTTTTATCTTATTTATTTATGTTTCTTTTTAAATAATTTTAACTTCCGTTGAAAGGGACTTTTCTTTTCATAATGGACAGCAGTCCAATACGTTAGGCAACATAAATTTAGGTCTTCGATACCAACTCAAAAAGAAAATTCCCTAATAATATTATATTTGGATTTTATCACAGTGCAACAAAAAATGTGCATAATATGCAAAATTATTAAAGAATACTTAAAACAGCTTATTAAACATAAAAACAAGTACAAAATCTTTACAAACAACGGGGTATTTATTATCAATGACTGTCAAATTAAGGAGTAGGTCATAAGTTCCCTAGGAAGCTTTAGACCTACTGTACACATAGCTGTGTAAAAATTAAAAAAAAATAGTTTTTTACTTAAAAAACAAATATCTAACCTTAATGTGATTTAAAATATAATCTAAAATGTTATTTTTACCTAAAATATGCATAATTTTATTTTAAAACAATAATAATTATACTTTTATCTCTTTCTGTAGAACTTCTCTCTTTATCTAATCTAAATAGACGGCAGTCCATTGGAAAAAAATAAACTTTTTAATTTTTTTTGTGAAAATAATATTATATTTATTGAACTGGTTTCTTTTGGACATACTATATAAAATGACGTTTTTTTTTTTAATTTTTCAGAATAATGTTTATAAAATGATAAAAATAGAATATTTTATAGGTTTAGTTACTAGTATTTAGTCTTATGAAAAGAATCCCGTTGGAATTTTTACTCTATGTGTTACAGAAAGCCCAAAAACTGTGGATTCGTTTAAAAAGTCTTTTGGAACACACCCTCTGAAGTGGTCAAGATACTGAAAATGCAAAAAAATAAAATATTCTTAATATATTTTATAAATATGTCCAAAAGAAATCAGTTCAATAAATACACTATTCTTTTCACAAAAAAAAAAGTAAAACGTTTTTTTTTCCAATTAAGAAACGAAAATTTCCCTTTTAAGGGGAAAAAAGTATTTGCAAAATGCAAAATGCAATATACCATACACAGATAGTTTTAGTTTTAATAAAATATTGGTAAAAATAATGTTATTATATTATATAGACTTTTTTTAGTTTTTTTAATGCCTATTTTAACAATATTTCCTGTCTTAGCTACAGATGGTTGTAAAATTCTACCATATGTTTAATTTCCGGACTAAAAAGTCTGTTGCTACCTACCACATAATAAGCGCTGTCCCTGAACAAAGTGGTTGGTGCACCATGGTGGTTAAAACAGATTAAAATTGCAAATAGGTAGTAGCAGTGGCGCACCCAGAGGTGGGCCGTAGCCCCCCAAAGCCCTTCAGTTTTATTTATTTTTTTAAATTCATTTTAATTTTGCAGACAAAAATGAATAAAATAATTAAAATGTTTGTTTTTTATGGCTTCAACCCCAAGAAAAATCATGGGTAGTACTTTAGTATGGTCTGTTTTTCAAGCAAGATAGTAAATTAAAAATTGCACTGTAAATATTTTTGAATAGTATATGTTTGTGTATAGAATATAGTTATGCATAACATATATGTTTTATAAAATAAACTACGCAGTATATTGGCACATCCAATACTCGAATATTATTAAATAACCTTTTCAACAATATGCCACAAGGGATAGGTTGCTATGGGAGGGTCAAGGAAGTGAAAAAATTTTTACACCAAAATTTGCAAAAATAAAAATAAAAATCAACCTTTCTGAGCGTTTTTTTTTCTAAGACTTATAACTGAAAAGTTAATCGGGTGATTCCAGACTTAATGTAAGCACTATAAGTAAATTGCATTACATGTTTGTTTAATCTCGTACTATTCTAGCATCCTACAGGACTTGTGTGGGCTAATAGTAGAGAGAACCACCGGCTTTAACTGACTTTCGAACCAGTTTTTTGGGGGTGTCTATCTAAGCTGTCGTTTTCGACAAAATTGATTAATTCACTGAAAAAGGTTTTCGAAGCGGGTGAGAATAAAGAATCAGACGCCTTAACCCAATCGGGTAGTTCCGCCGTGGTATGGTATGTATGAATATAATTTTTTAGAAAAACTAAATAAACTGATCGAAAAAAGTTAAGGATATTGTTCTCTGGGAAAAAAAATCATAAAATGTCCATATTCTCTAATCATGTCTAAAAAACAAATAAATTTAATCAAATAAAAAATATTTATATTCGGGATTTAAAAATATGTTTTCCTTAATGTAACAAAAGGATTTTTTTTTTGGAGACTAAAAATGAATTAATAGCCAGTAATTCTACCTCTGTAGCTAACAACCCTTCAACTCGCCGAGGCATACCTAAAATTAAACGATTTAACTGAACTGGTCCAAGATACCTCATAAATCCGGAAGAACTTGCTAGTTTCCTTACGTCATTAAAATGTTGTTGACGATCAATTACTGCTTTACCAAGCATGTTCCAGACATCTTCAATACAGTTAAACAAAATAATAAGACAGCGGCGGGCCATTTTTTGTTTTTTCGATTATTTTTTCTCAGAGAAACCAAAATATCCTTAACTTTTTTCGATCAGTTTATTTAGAAATACAACCTATAAATTTACATAAAAATTCTGACTTTTAAACTCATAAATAACAACTTGCATTTGTATAATTACTATTGCAGTTTATACCTACCTATTAAAACAATTATTCATGTTTTATTTGAGTTTTAGCCTCTATTTCTATTTTCGCCGAAAGTTAATATTTTAAAGTTTTACGAGTATTCAGTAAACACTTTTCACATTAAATTTTAATCAGCTGAAAAATAATTATGAAGAACCAAAAAACCTTTATACGGAAGCAAAAAAAAATGTAACTTTAGATTTTCCTGGGTCAGTACACCCTCCAATTGTGAGCTTAATTAGGATTACATGTTTTTTGTTGTTAAATCACGCATTGAAATTTAATTTAATTAAGTAAACTTTTTACACGAAACTCCCTGACTATTTTTTTTTTTCGAAATGTAAAATCATAGTCAATCCAACCCAACTCAACTAGACGGCCAGGAAGGAAACTGGTTAGATAACATAAAATATCTCGGTATAAACTAACCAAAAATCTAATCCAAAACTCTTTTCAAAATAATTTGATTTTTAATCGGGTTTCAACCACTTTTCTTTTTTTAAATATTAATATTAATTAATTAAAAATAAAATATAGAAAAACTCAAACACTTAAACTAATTAACTAATTTCATGGGAGGATTGGTGTAGTGGTCTACCGCGTCTGTACATGACAAGTCTACTAGCCAACTAGCGTGAGTTCGATTCTTACTGGCGCCGATTTGTATTTTTCAGTTAATTATTAACTGAAATTTGGCGAAGGCGATAAGTGAAGGGGGACTACCTAGAAACTTGTTCGAAAGTCAGTATAAGCCGGTGGTTCCCTCTACTACTAGCTCACACAAGTCCTGGACTTAAGGGATGCTTAATTAAGTAGAATAGTACGAGGTTAAACAAACATGTAATGTAATGTAATATACATGCAGACCAAAATAAACACAACAAATCAGTTTCGTCCAAAAATCACTTCTTTCAATACAAGGTGTTTCCACCGAATGTATATATTATAGACGAAAATAACCAAAATCAGTAGATTTTTAAGAAACAGCAACCTCATTTTTAAGAACTTTATAGATTACGACCATGCAGTATCATCAAAAATATCCGTAACCAGTAAAGCTTTTCGCCCCCCAGTATTACCCAACGCGTTGCAAGGCTTGTAACGTAGTAGTTATCTTAAATTTCTAAAAGTACCCTAAATTAAAGTTATTAATTTCTTTATACAGGGTGTCTCAAAAAAATGTTGCCACACTTTAACTGTTTATAAAGTGTTTATTAAATATCATACCATTTGCTTTGAATGTGTATAACAAACTTCATTAAACTATTTGTTTTGTACTTAATTCATAGTTTCAAATTGATGACCCTTCCGATCTATACAGCGCTGGCACCGTAAAGCTATGGAATCGCATATATTTAAAAACATTTCACTCGGAATTTCAGCATGTTCCCTTTCAATGGCTACCTTTAATTCATAACAGTTGCAGGTTTTGTATCATATCATAAACTTTATTCCTAAGAAAAACACACAAGAAAAAGTCCAGTGGTGTGAGGTCCGGTGATCGCGGTGGGACAGCTGCGTCCTATCCACCTGGTAGGCAGGTTCTCATTAAGACAGGCCCTTACATCACTATGGTAATGGTGTGGAGCTGCATCTTGTTAAAAATGAAAGTCCTCGTCGCCAAAATCTTCAAGAATAATGGGCATGATAGATTCCTGCAATAACTTAAGGTAACTGGCGTTGACAGTACCCTTAAACCACTAGACTTTCTCTTATGGAGTTTAATGAATTGAACGTAGCCACTGAAAGGGAATTAGCTAAAATTCCGAATAAAATGTTTTTAAATGTGTACGATTTATTATTATTATTCACGATGCGCTGTATGGATCGTAATGATCACCAATTTAAAAAAATGAACTAAATACAAAAAAAAAATCGTGAATGTACATAGTTTGTTGTAAATATTAAAATTTTAGATTATTTAATAAATACTTAATAAACAACCAATGTGTGGTAACATTTTTTGCCATACTTTGTATACGCTTTTCTTTGTAACGAAAAAAGATTATTTTGAAAAGATATTTGGAATCTAAGTGAAAAATAATATCAATATACACTTGAATAGTTTTCTATTAACCATTGGCGTAAAGAATGATTCAGGATCATTGACCATCTTCTTCCAAAAGCGATTATTGATTACTACAAGGATCCAAGCCTAATTTTTTATGCGATTTTATTTAACCCAAATGAAGCCAGGGAAACTTTACATTTTGTTTAACCTCGTACTATTCTACTTAATTAAGCATCCCCTAAGTCCAGGACTTGTGTGGGCTAGTAGTAGAGGGAACCACCGGCTTTAATTGACTTTCGAACCAATTTATAGGGAGGTCCGCTTCACTTACGCCTTCGCCAAATTTCAATTACTAATTAACTGAAAAAGGCAAATCGGCGCCGGTGAGAATCGAACTCACGCTATTTGTGTAGTAAACTCGCCAAGTACGACGCGGTAGTCCACTACACCAATCCTCCCATAAAACTCATCTCTTTCACGACTTTTTTACTCCATGTTATGTAGTTTTTCTGATATATAATTTTACTATAACGCACAAGCATGTATTTACAAACATCTTGTGCTCAACATACGAAACTTCTCAACATATTTTCAAAAAAAACCTAATTACTTTTTCAATTTAAGTATACTTAACTCTTAAGAAAACAAATATAGCTATTGTTCATGTAGCATTTGAGCTCTAGCTTTCTATTTTCCTGGAAGGTAACTACTTGGAATTTACGATTGAATTTATTTACACGTACATTCAGCAAGAAAATGGAGTTAAAGTTGTCAACCGCAGGTGCCAAAATCATAAATACTGATAAATAAGGTAGAAAAATTAAGGGTATGCCTAAAGGAAAAATCCTGCTAAAAGGAATAAATAACCTAATCAATATTCAATAATTAAAAGTATTTGGTACCTATTATAATTAAGGCGCCCCCGTCAAGTAGTTTAAGACAAAAAAAAAAACTTACCAGCCCTAAACAATTAAGTCCTGGGCATTTACGCGTTCTAACCAAAAAGGTAACAACTAAAAAAAAGCTAATGACCTCTAAAACAAACGGCCACTAACTATTTTGGCGCCCAGTTAGGCCATAATATAAACATCGCTCTAAAAACCGACACAACCAAGTGAGAATTTGGCGCCCCCTCTCGACAGCGAGCGGGCGGCCGCCCGGTACTTACTACTCCATTTGCCTAAACTGCTGCAGTTACTGCTGCCACCTTTTTTATTGCTGGTAGTATCTTCCTGCAAGCTCGACTCACCGATGCCACGTGCTGCCACTTTCACTACTACTAGCGGGGCATGTCCATTTTATATAGATTTTTGTATGCTGACAGATGTACAAACCACACTTAATCAAATACCTATGTTATTTTTGGCACAAACTAAAGTCTGTTTATTTTGGCAACGACTAAAAAGTAGTAATAACTGGGTATTCATAAATGATTTTCTATTTGACGGACGCGTAGCTACGTCTCGACGTTTGACCTTTAAAAAGACTATGGTAATGAAAATGAGTAAAGTCCAAACCTAAAGTTAATTTATTCTATTACTAATAATATTAATAAAGTACACAGAAAAAAAAGGTTATCTGCTTTAAAATGGAATTTGTATCTGTTACCCTCAAACGATGGGGATTTTAAAATTTACTTAAAAAATTCACGGGTAAGTAGCATTAAATAATTTATGCCTATAAGCGCCATTTTGCAATGGCGTTGCAACAAGTTTTTCTTCAAAAACAAGTGCTTTTTCCTACAACCACCTATGAAACCAAATTTTACACGATTAACAGAGTAAGAAAGTATCATATTTCATAGGCGTGCGAAATAATATTATACATGTGTGGGAAATTTTTTCAAAATATTTATCATTCTATTAACCCTGGAACCTGACTGGGGTCAATATGATCTTGAATCAAGAGAATCATAATCTTAAATCAAGATTATAATTCTCTTCATTCAAGATTATATTATCTTAAACCAAGACTTGGTGCAAGATAATATGATCTTGGATAAAGATAATATGATATTAAATCAAGATAATTACATACTTGGTTTAAGATAATATGATCTTAAATAAATGGTTTAAGTGGATGTGATTTTTTTGTTTGTTTGTCATGGCGTTAAACATATTGAAAGCCATGGCGGCCTTGGTTCAAAATCGTTTTGCTTTGATTCAACATATCCTTTTTTTCTGTGTATATTACTATTATATTAATATTAGTAAAGTTTACTGATTAAAAGCAGGAAACTTTAGTTAATACATGAAATTTGGCAACGGCGACAGGTCAAACAGAGGCACTCAAGAGTCAGTTAAAGTCGGTGGTTCCCTTTACTACTAGCTTAATTAAGTAGACTTGTACGAGGTTAAACAAACATGTAAAAATGTAATATTATAAGACATCATTTTAATGTTTATAAATATTGGTTTGGACTTTTTGTCTTACGTCAGGCTTTTGTAATTATCTTTTAAGGACGAGTGCCATGAAAAATAAAATAAATAGGTTATTTAGAATCCAATCCTGTAGTAGGGCAAATTATCTTTCTTAAGAAATAATAATAATAATTAATTATGGCAGTTTTTTTACTTTTCGCCATTTTTTCTAAGATGGCCTTCCTCAGGATTTAATTCCTTCTGAGCATACATACCATAATTTAGCCAGTTATGCAAATGGCCTGGATATTCATTAATATACACTTTAAAGTGGAATTAGTATCCTCTTATGGTCTTGTGGCCGTGTTGCCTTCGGACGAACTCGGGATCAATCGTTCTGCGTTTAGGACGCCAGTCGCAACTTTAATTCAGTTTAGTAAAAGGTATGCAGAAGTGTGTAGGGGATAGTTTTAATCCAGTTAAATAATAAACGTAAATTGCAATAAATGTACACGGGCTGTGACAGAATACTCCTGTTAGTTTTTTACCGGGTCATTTGCGTAAGGGGTGTCCGCTATCTTGAATTTTAGAGGTGAGTGTGGTGTGGCTATAACCCATTTTGTTAAGAAGCTAATTTAAAGCAATTTTCTTAAAAAAAAACTTTTCATTATTTTTTATTTTATTTAATAACATACATACATGTTTGTTTAACCTCGTACTATTCTACTTAATTAAGCATCCCCTAAGTCCAGGACTTGTGTGGGCTAGTAGTAGAGGGAACCACCGGCTTATACTGACTTTCGAACCAGTTTTTATAGGGAGTGTCTGCTTCACTTACGCCTTCGCCAAATTTTAATTATTAATTAACTGAAAAAGGCAAATCGGCGCCAGTGAGAATCGAACTCACGCTAGTTGGCTAGTAGACTTGTCATGTACAGACGCGGTAGACCACTACACCAAATAATAACAATACAACTCGATAGGTCCAAACTACCAAAATACTTATGGCGTTTCGTTATATATGAGAATGTCAAGAGCTACAAGTTTGTTCATAACCTCCGATGAATAATTTGGCTGATAACTCGAAAAAACCAATTTCACCTCCAACATGGCCATTTTGAATATTTATAACTCGATTGTTATTAATATATTAAAAAAACGTTCGAAACAATTTTTTTTTGAAAATTTCCTACTTAACTAAATTGCTTATATATTTAGCGAGATAACCGCACTCATCCCTAAAATTCAAGACAGCGGACACCCCTTACGCAAATCACCCGGTGAAAAACTAACAGGAGTCTTCTGTTGCCATCCACTACTATCCTTTAAAATACCAGCCCGTAAACATTTATTGCAATTCCTCGTTATTGGATTGGACTATTTCAAATGTATACTAACTAAATAGATCTTTATAATACTGAACATTTTTCCCAGTTACTATAACATCTAACAATGATTAATTAGCTAAAATATAATCGGACCGTAATAATAACGTAATAAAAAAAAATCATGAATTATGCCTTGCATTGTAATTAATTAAATAAAGATTTTTTTCAAGCCTGTGTGGAGTAAAAAAGGCTTTTCTTTGTTCGCATTTTTAATCTTTCTCGTAGGTGCGTAAAATATGCCTTCTTTACTTTTTGTCTCGCTGCACTATGGTCCGGGCGATACCAAAAAATGGCATTAATTGTTTACGCTACAGATACAATTGTTGTAGAGAGGTATTTTAAAATGCTAGAACTTAATATGGCATTAAAAGTTAAAAATTCAAAATGGAGGGACCGATATAGCCTCTATAATAGTTAAATTTATAAATAAAGTTTTACTTTAAATTGGTAATGTGCTTTTTTGGGTTGTATAAATTCAATTTCACAATAAGAATAAAAATTTAAAATGTCGCATTCAAAATGGGGCCAATAATCCTTAAATTTGAAACTTTGAACTTTTTTTATTTTCTCGCACATAAATATATTTTTTTCATTACGGCTTTATCTAATTTTTTATTATTACATCGATTTTTAATTATTATCAATTACATGTATACCAAATTTTAGTTTCTACGACCTCCCGTTCGAAAGATATACAGGTACAGGTCGGCCATCTTGTTTTTTTGTTTTGTTAATTTTTTTTTGTCATTTCATACCAAATATATACCACCCTACATACCAAATTTAAGGTTTCTACGACCTCCCGTTCGAAAGATATACCTTTGACAGGTAGACCATCTTGGTTTTTAGTTTTGTTGATTTTTGTTTTTCATTGTATTCCCAAATACCGAATTTCAATTTTCTACGACCTCCAGTTCAAAAAATGTCACTTTTACAGGTCCGCCATCTTGTTTTTTGGTTTTGTTGATTTTAGTTTGTCATTGTACCCCTACATACTAAATTTCGAGTTTAAACGACCTCCCGTTCAAAAAATGTCAGATAAATGCATAGTCCATTTTTTTAATATTCAGCCGTGCATCATTTTACGTATTATTTTTTTCTCGACGAAACCAAAAAATCGACAAAAAGCCACTACTTTTTAAGAAACGGCATACCTTAAGCTACAATTTGGTGCAAAAAAATGTAAAAACCCATGTGGAAGTTCGGGAAACTTTTTAACGAAAATATGTCATAAGCTAAAAAACTCAAAGATCAATAGAGAAATAGCCTAAGAATTTAGTAAACAATTTTTTTTTTAAATATTATTAGAGTAAATTATAGTTTATATAATGATGTAAGTCTACAACAAAAAGAAGTGAAGGTACAACTATTGCGTAAGAGAATATAAATTTACAAAATGAAAATTTAAACGAAATTTTTAAAAAATTTTAAGTATGAATAAGTCTCAGGCATAAAGTACTCAATAAATTTATTTCATATTTATGCTAAATATAGTTTAACTATCCATAATTATAAATACATAGTTTTAAAGTCTTAGTTTTAAGCCGAATTAATGCCAAAACGGAGGGATTCCCGGACCATAGTGCGCTGGCTTTTTGAAGGCTTTAGGCAACGATTGAGGTGCACAGGAAAACAGTAACTATTGTAAAGAAACAATAGTAAGCCTAGGTATTACGATTGTAGATGAAGCAGGTAAATCGGTATTGTGTCGAGCTCCGTGTTATTTTTTTGCAATTTCCTATTTGTTGATGTGTTCGTTCTTTTTTCCTGCAAAGACATTTTATGTTCTACATAATGTAGTATTGTATATCTACCACAGACTTGACTGCTCTTTATGTTTATTCAAGGATATTATCTTTTCTTTAGTAACAGTGATAAATAGTAGTCGGATCGAAGTGTTTATTACCTGGAGCTCGCAAGAATTGGAATTTTAATACACTATTATTAAAAATAGATAAGGTGGGTGATCTAATTATTACCATATTCCTAATATTGCCACCCCCTCTTAAAATTGTTAGTTCGTCCTCCGTGTCACTGTCAGTAGAGTCAGTAGAGTGAACACCCGGACAACATCCATAAACTCATGAGGCCTCATGAGAGCATCATGTTATGATTTCCACGTTTTGTACTCATACGAACATCATGATGAGCACATCTCATGATTTTGTGATCATGTTATGAGTTTGTTATGAGTTTGTCATGAGGTGTATACATTTAACGTTAAATCATTAAATGATGTCATAATGACTTCCACGTGAAATAGCAAATGTTGCCCGGGACTCGATTGAGAACAATTGCCGAATAGTACAGGCTTCTGTAATGTTTCAATTTTAGTGCACTTGACAGCGTTATGCTATAGGTGGCCCCACATGTTATTTCCTACCACTAACTAAACTTATTAAACGAATAAAGTCGCCTTCTAAGAATACTAGTATTAAAGGCAGCTGTCTTTATAAGGATATACTACTAGTAATAACTAGTAATTAACTTACTGTAGATATCTGGAGGCTTTAGCCTAGGGGAACTAGTTCCACCAGTCATCTTGGGGAACATTTCCACTGGGAAGTTCCCAGTGTGAACATCCCGGTGTCTTCAAGTTGTTGAAAATTAACTTGTGACCCTTGGGGGTCGATTTTTTCGTTATTTTTTTGGTATCTCTTCGGGTTTTCAAAATATGAGCAAAAATCTTTTTAAGCAGGGTGATTTCCTTTCTTTTTTTTTATTTTAAATTTCGCGGATAATTTAAATTTAGCGGCTAATTTAAAGTTTACGCATGCGCATTCCGTAGACCGCTGCTATATATTCATGACATGATCTCGTAATAACTTTACAATGAGGAGTCATCTGTATGCGTTCATAAACTCAAATAAAATCATTAAATGATGTCATAATGACTTCTACGTGAAATAGCAAATGTTGTCCGGGCATTTTCTCGCAAGCAAGAGACGTTACTATCGTGCGCTCTCTTCTACTTTATGATTATGAACGGCAAAGCGGGAAGAACATATGGTCACGTGACTTGCTTGGGAGAAAATTTTTACTATATATCTGCTATATCGAAAATATGCCTGTAAATATGATGTATCTGTATCCAGCTGGTAATGGTGTACACAGAAACGAAGTCCGTGTTTCCTGTAGTTCCACTGTAAAATTATGCTGACTGTTGCAAGCTGGGTAGCATCAATCATTGCAGGGCAAGAACGATAAGGTAGGCGCAAACATGCACCTTCCTAGCCCACATTCTGTTTCACTGAATAAAGAAGCGAAAATGATTTTTTTTTGAGATTGTTGCCTATGTAGCTGGGTTCCTAATATTGTCCTGCGAAGTAGCTGACAATAAAAAAATAACAAAAATAACAAGAAAAGAGAGTAACGAAGAAATCAGAGAGTTCTAAATCTTGATTTTGCTTTTTATTCGAAGAGAATCGCCAGGATTGTAATTGATACGTACATGAAGAGTGCGTAGGGCTTACTAAAAACAGTTAAAATTGAAGAAAAGCATTGTACCTAAAAACCCAAAAAGTGACTTATTGACCCTTTAGTGTTCCTTATATTTAAAATTATGGCGAAGGCACCATTAAATGTATACTGAATTGAACGCTATCAGGGCTGGATGTTTTATCTGGAGAGGAAAAAAATGCCGGTTTTTCTGCGATTTCATATTTTTAATTATTAATAAACTGACATAATTTACAATCATGCTTTGGAAATTAATTTTTAGCTTATATTTTTTCGTCATTTATATGTCCGGGAAAATCGAGGGGAAAATATTGATTTAGTGGTGTTTTTTAGGTTTTTATAAGTAAATAGGGAAGTAGGCGCCTCAGGGGAACAAGTCATATTTATTATTTTCAAGTTGGTATACATGCGTACATTCGTTTTGAGGGCTTAAGGATATCTTTTTATATAGAGCTGTTCGTAAATTACGTTACACGAAATTTTATAAATTTGGACCCGCGCCGTACATAAGTAGCCATTTAACCCTTTGACCCCAACGGAGTGACGTATTTTATGAACAGCACTGCTATTTAAATGAAAAAAAAAAACTGAAAAAACCTAAAAAAACACACGATTTTAGTCAGAATAAATACCCATGTTTTTTGAGAAAAATAAAAAAGGTTTTTTTTTTCTAAAAAACTTGTGTTTTTACCAGTCCTTTATGTTAAACCTATTTACCAAGTGTGATTGACAAGCAAAATTACAATTATCTAATTAATTAATTAATTAATTAATTTGTCTAGCCATAAAATGCTTACATGTATAACATAAAACAGTGATTTAATTAATTTATTAATTAAATTGACTCGACAGGTAATTATAATGTAATTTAATATAAAAAGGTCACGACAGAATCAGTAACATGGACAAAGTTTATTATTATTTAAAACACAATTTTTAAATGAAAATCCATGGTTAACCAAACAACTAAGTGCAATCGTATTAGTTTAACAGCGAGTGGCAAACCCCTCTAGAGGTAGTAGTAGTGGTAAATTTTTGGGTTGGCCAAAGCCGGACAACTAGGCCATTTCTGGCCCTTTTTGTCACCCCAGGCAATCCCAGTCATTTACTAATTTGAGTCCTCCTTGAACCTGCCCGTCCTTTCAATAAAGGTCAGGATATTGGCCCAGGGGAGATCTCTTAGTTCCTCTTGGTTGAGTCTTTGAGTTTCAAAGACTTGCAACCTGATCCTGTCGTATCTGACACACTCGGCTAAGTAATGAGAGGATGTTTCATCCTCTTCGCACTCTGGGCATAGCGGACTCTCTAGAATCCGCATTGTTACCAGGTGCTTCCTTAGCCTGCAGTGGCCCGTGAGGACCCCTACAAGTTGTCTGAGTGCAGTTCTTCCTTTTTCCAGCAACCAGTCGGTCTTTGATTTGCTTGGGCCAGCCAGGAAGTCCCTAGCTTGCCGGCAACCGTCGACCGCTCTCCATTGCTCCTTTAGCTTGGTATAAGCCCACTCATCGAGAGCGGTCTTTACCTGCTTCCTTGTAACACCCAATATAGGTTCCGGCCCCGTGCAGGCCATCCCTGATCCGAGTCTTGCAAGTTCATCTGCCTTCTCGTTTCCGGGAATTCCACTATGACCCGGTACCCATACCAGTTGAACGTTTTTGGTCCTTGCTAGCTCTTCCAAGGCTTCTGCACACTCCCTGACTAGGAGTGACCTAGTGCTGGGATTGCACAATGCCTTTAGAGCGGCTTACCCCTCTAGAGGACTCTCGAGGAATTCATATAGGAATATAGTAATTCCTACGATTTTTTTAAGCGAAGCTTACCCCACGTTTAAGAGACAGCATTAAGATATTTTTATTTTCTGAACAAAATACTGAGTTGGAACAACACTAATATTTGAATTTCGCGCGGTTTTAATCACCCCGCCACAAATCATTGGTATCCGCTATGAGATTTGACAGTCGTATATTGTAAAATCTATATTGTTTCATTTTTAACCTGCACACAGAGTAAATAGTATATTAAAGTACTAGTTACATAACATACTTTATTAGCGCACGAGTACAAGTTTCGAAAACGAACCGCTTGCGGCGAGTTTTCTAAGGTACTAGTGTGTTAAAAACGTGTTATGAAACGAGTGCTTTATACAATTTTTTCTATTTTGCTCTAAAATTTTAAAAAACTTACATTTAAATTGATGACTTAGGGATTTTTGTTTCGGGTTGGCATTATAGTTTTCGGCATGTTTAAAATTCTAAGAACGAATATTATTTTGATATATTTTATAGTCATTTCTTCTCTTTTCCACTGCAAGTAACCAAGCCACAATTTTAATACAGTAAAACATAACCTAAATACTAAATTTTAGATAGAATAGAAAATTAAACTTTTAAACCGACGTTTACAATTGCACGGCAAACGTCAAGAGATAGACTTTTGTCTGTTGCCAACCCAAAAGAAAAAAAGTAGAGACCTCTTATGGGCCTATAAGAACACGCAAAATGCATGTGATTATGAGCTTATAAGAGTCGCAAAATAGAAAATAGTATATTATGCACCTAGTATGCGAACTAAGTCTTTAGTGTTCGAGCTGAAGTTTTCTTGCTGAGACGGAGTCGAGACAAAAAATCTGTCGAGAACAGTTCGCATTCGTGGTGCATATAATATTTTTTCTACTACCTAAAGCTAGTAACTCCAAATATTAGTTAAAAATATAGTTTAAAAAATATTTTTCTATAGCTGTCAGTCTGACATATAAGTTGAAAAAAGTTGGTAGTTGTCTTAAATTTTATCATTATTGACCATCGTCAATAAACAATGCTTAACAACGGTCAATAATAAATGAGTTCAGTAATTTTATTGGTTGCCAAGGTAAACAAGCCTTGACAACGGTAGATAATATGTAAGCTAGCACTTAATTAGGTAGTAGAAAAACGAAATTATAATTGACAAGAGCTCTTATCATCTATCCAATTACATTTGAAAGTGAAACGGTGCATCTAGTCTTAGGTAAGCTATTAACTATTAGCCGTAAAGTACTAATTTCCCAATAGAACCCGTTTTAATTATATTTTGTTTGTCTTAGATTTTATAACCACGTTTTCCAACTCCGCGTCTCCCCGCAAGTTTGCAATTTCTGCTGGATTTTTCTTATACACTCTTGCTAGACCCCTAATAAAAGAACATAGAGACAACCCAGTTGGTTTTATTTACGAATTTCCTAGGGTTTCAACTCAATACATAGGTATATGTTAAATAAAAATTAAATAACTTAATTTTTTTTTTTGGCATATCAAATTCGTAATTTATCTGGATAAATGCCATATTCATTTGCTCTGTTATTCAGTGCATATCCTGGCATGTTTCATACGGTATTAATTCATACGGTATATTACTAACGGCCAGGTTACCCGGAAAATTGACAGACTAACATCGCTATTCTCAATTTTCCTATCCATAACTTCCCTACTTCATAAAATCCCTACTCTATAAAAACCTTACTCCATAACATCCCTACTCCCAATAACCCTACTCCGCACTATATGCACTCGATTTGCCACTTAATCATAAATCACATTCGCGGAACAAATAACTCTATTCTACTATATAATTTTATATTTTTCCTAGAAAGTCCTCGTCCTATCTGTGCATGTTAAACCTATGTAGATATGACCTTTCAGCTTAGCACGGCAGTATACTATACAGGGTATTTTTTTTAACCTAAAACTTTGAAATATCTCAAATACTATGCATTTTAGGAACAAAAAAGTAGGACAAAGTTGTTTAACCCCTGGAAGCACCACTTTTTTCGAAAAAGTGGTTAATTTTTCACTAATTTTTTTTCTTAATTTTTAGTCTACACTGAAGGGCAATAACAAATAATGTTAAGAATATTAAAAAAAAAACTTTATTTTCTTCAAGATAGGTCCGCCCGAGTTAACTCGGGTGAGCGGAAAAGAGCCAACCTACTGTCAAGGAGTTAACCCGGGGATTGCGTTAAGGGGTTAATGGAGGAAACAAAATGGCGTATTTATTTTTTAGGATATTTACGTTTTCAAGGTCATTTCAAGGTTAACTCCGTTTTATTTTTTAAATAAAAAAATATATATTTTTTTACTGCTATTTAATTCTACCCAATAAATAAAAATCTTTCGTAAAAAACTTTTTTTGATCGGACTTAGTCGCAAAGATAACACAGCTACACAAAATTAAAAAAGTTGGATCTCCGATGGTCAATTCCCATGTAATTTGAACCGGTGAATCCGAATCTGAGGTCGGAATTTAAAAGTTAGCTCCCATTTTCAACACAACCTCAAAAAACTTATCATATTGCGAAAAGTATGTTTTTTGGGGATATATTGAAAATGGGAGCTAAATTTTAAATTCCGATTCAGCAGCTTAAAATACATAGGAATTGACTAGTCGAGTCTGTCGGTGATCCAACTTTATAATTTTGTATAGCTGTGTTATCTCTGCAACTAAAAGTCCGGACAAAAAAAGTTTTTTACAAGATTTTTATTTTTTTGGGGAGAAATAAAAAATACGTTTCCATTAAAAAAGAAAAAGTTGACCATAAATATCCGTACAAAACAAAAGCGCCATTTTGTTTCCCACATTAAAATAAACAACTTTTGTCCTAATTTTTCTTTTTCTAAAATGCATAGTATTCGAGATATTTTAAAGTTTCATGTTAAAAAAACACCCTGTATATTTGACAATGACTGTGAAAATTCTTTTTGAGTTATGTCAAGTGGCTAATCGAGTGCTTATAGTGCGGAGTAAGTTTGTTGGGGAGTAGGGATATTACGGAGTAGAGATAATACGCAGTAGGGTTGTTGTATAGTAGGGATATTATGGAGAAGGGATGTTAGAGAGTAGAGAAATTGAGAGTAGGGATGTTAGTCCGCTGCCAATTGGCTAGTATGAAACAACTATTTCAGGGGTTTTGGGGTCAAAAGTTTTAAATCTCAAGTCTTTATTTTAAATTTCAAAATGGTGAATTCACTAAGGTACATTTAACAACCCTGTTTAAGTAACTTTTAATTCTTTCTTACAAGTGGGCGTCACGCATTTTTTATCGTCAATCTAAACAAGTGTATTAAACTTGAAATAACACTAAACAGAGTGAAAATTAAAAGTCAATTTTCCTTAACCCTTAACTGGTGAGGTGGTTAAGACATAACACAACTGGTGACCTGATGCCATTCAGGACCCCATATTTCAAATTAAAAAAAACCTAATTTTTGTTGTTTTTTATGTAATTTTTTAGTGTCAATATGAACCTTAGTATTTATTTAATAGTTTGGTATAGTAATTAGCTTCTAAAAAAATATCAGGCGGAAACATTAATATAAAATATAATTCGTCTCATTAGCTTATGCCCTCAAAATATGAAATTATTTATTATGGTGGGGTCACGAATAGCACCACGTCACCAGTTAAGGGTTAATTTAGAAAAAGGTTCAAGAATTAAATCATCATTTAGTATTCTATAAGCGCGTTACGTTTAAATTAATATTAAAACAAAAAAAAAACAAAAAATAAAAAAAAAGAATAAAAAGATATAAGCTCAAGACTACAATTATGCTAATGTTTTTAGTTTAAACAACAGAGTATTGAATTTAATCTGTGAGCCACCGTTTTAAAGGAAAGATTTCATATTTCATTATCTGTTTCACAAAAATGATTCCTGAAAAATGAAGATATTGGAACCTGTGGTTTCTAAAATTTTCAATCTAGTAGTCGAAGAGATTGATTTTAATAGAACTTCTTAGATTTAATGAAAAGTAAGTAGAAATACATTGAATAAATATAATTGCTTTGGAAATGTTTGGAATACGTCCTGTTAGAATTCTATTTTACACCAATTTAATCAAATATCGACATTTTTGGTTACGTTTCATTAACCCTTTAACTGTTAACATGTTACCTGACTAGGTTAATACCAGTATGTCGAATAGGTACAAAATGCTTCCAAACAAATTGACATTTGGGGGGCTGTTTGCAGGGCCGTAGCGAAGGAGATTTGGTGGGTGGGGAGGAGATCAAAAATTGTAACTTTTTTTAGCCTAAAAACACAACTTTTCCTCGACAAAAAAAAGTTCCTCATGACTAAAAAAAAAGGTCCCACGCTAGAAAAAATATGCAACTTTTATATTTTTAATCCATGAAATATGCATGACTAAAAAAAAAGGTCCCACCCCAGAAAAAATATGCAACTTTTATATTTTTAAACCATGAGATATGCAACTTTTATGTTTTTAATCCAAGAAATATGCAACTTTTTTTGATTTCAAGATAGGTGGGGGAAGGCTCCCCCCCATCCCTCCCATAGCTACGGCCCTGGCTGTTTGTATTTTCAGCCTTTCATTTCATGTTACATATAAAAATCCTCTTAAATATAAAATTCAATTCGTACCACGAGAACTAGATCATTATTTAACATTCTATAAGCGCGTTGCGTTAAAATTAAAATTAAAACAAAACAAAATAAAAAAAGAAAAACAACAGAAAAAAAATAAAAAACATAAGCTTAAGACTTTAAAATTATGCTGTTTTTAGTTTAACACAGTATTGAATTAATTCTGTGTCCCACCGTTTTAAAGGGAAGTTTTCATATTTCATTATACAGTGTGTCGCATAAGATGAAGACACCCCCATATTTTCGCTATTTGAGGGAATACAGATTTGAATTTTTGCACAGTCATACAGGTTGATGGGTCACATTTTTTAAGATACTCAACTAAAATCTGAACTGGCACAAACAGGATCAATTATCTATATTTTGCTTAGCTTAAAATAATTTCTGAAAAATGAAGATATTGGAACCTGGTGTTTCTAAAAATTTTAATCTAGTAGTCAAATAGATTGATTTTAATAGAACTCCTTAGATTTAGTGAAAAGTAAGTAGAAATATATTGAAAGAATATAAATGCTTTGGAAATATTTGGAATACGTTCTGTTAGAATTCTATTTTACACTAATTTAATCAAATATCTATATTTTTGGTTACGTTTTATTAACCCATTAACTGTTAACATGTTACCTGACTAGGTTAATGCCAGTATGTCGAATGAGTACAAAATGCTTCCAAACAAATTGACATTTGGAGGGCTGTTTGCAGGGCCGTAGCGAAGGAGATTTGGTGGGTGTGGAGGAGGTCAAAAATTGCAACTTTTTTTAGCCTAAAACACAACTTTTTTCCTCGACAAAAAAAGTTCCTCATGACTAAAAAAAAAAAGGTCCCACGCTAGAAAAAATATGCAACTTTTATATTTTTAATCCATGAAATATGCATGACTAAAAAAAAAGGTCCCACCCCAGAAAAAATATGCAACTTTTATATTTTTAAACCATGAGATATGCAACTTTTATGTTTTTAATCCAAGAAATATGCAACTTTTTTTGATTTCAAGATAGGTGGGGGAAGGCTCCCCCCCATCCCTCCCATAGCTACGGCCCTGGCTGTTTGTATTTTCAGCCTTCCATTTCATGTTACATATAAAAATCCTCTTAAATATAAAATTCAATTCGTACCACGAGAACTAGATCATTATTTAACATTCTATAAGCGCGTTGCGTTAAAATTAAAATTAAAACAAAACAAAATAAAAAAGAAAAACAAAAAAAAAATAAAAAGACATAAGCTCAAGACTTTACAATTATGCTAATGTTTTTAGTTTAAACACAGAATTGAATTTAATCTGTGTCCCACCGTTTTAAAGGGAAGTTTTCATATTTCATTATACAGTGTGTCGCATTTAAGATGAAGACACCCCCATATTTTCGCTATTTAAAGGAATACAGATTTGAATTTTTGCACAGCCATACAGGTTGATGGGTCACATTTTTTAAGATACTCAACTAAAATCTGAACTTTAAACTCAGTCTACTACGAATGCACAAACAGGGTCAATTCTCGATATTTTGCTTAGCGAATTAAATATGTGAAATTTGTCATGAAACTCGGTATATGGGGTCAAAATAATATTCTGAACAACTTTTTCCAATTATTATTATTTTTTTTTCGATATCTCTAACGCGAAGCAAAATATCGAGAATTGACCCTGTTTTTGAGTTTGCAGTAGGCTGAGTTTAAAATTCAGATTTTAGTTTAGTACCTTAAAAAAACGTGACCCATCGACCTGTATGACTGTGTAAAAATTCAAATCTGTATTCCTTCAAATAGCGAAAATATGGGGGTTTCATCTTAAATGCGACATACTGTACGTTTCACAAAAATAGTTTCTGAAAAATAAAGATATTGGAACCTGGGCCTAAGATTTTTAATCTAGTAGTCAAATAGTTTGACTTTAATAGAACTCCTTAGATTTAGTGAAATGTAAGTTGAAATACATTGAAAGAATATAATTGCTTTGGAAATGTTTGGAATACGTTCTGTTATAATTCTATTTTACACTAATTTAATCAAATATCGACCTTTTTGGTTACGTTTTATTAACCCTTTAACTGTAACATGTTACCTGACTAGGTTAATATCGAATGAGTACAAAATGCTTCCAAACAAATTGACATTTGGAGGGCTGTTTGTATTTTCAGCCTTCTATTTCACGTTACACATAAAAATCCTCTTTATATAAAATTGAATTCGTATCACGAGAACTAGATCATTATTTAGCATTATATAAGCGCATTGCGTTAAAATTAAAATAAAACAAAAAAAAAAACAAAACAGAAAAACAAAAAAAAAATAAAAAGACATAGGCTTAAGACGTTATAATTATGCTACTGTATTTAGTTTAAACACAGTATTGAATTTAATTTGTGCCCCACCGTTTTAAAGGGAAGTTTTCATATTTCATTATATGTTTCACAAAAATTATTTCTGAAAAATGAACATATTGGAACCTGGTGTTTCTAAAAATTTTAATCTAGTAGTCAAATAGATTGATTTTAATAGAACTCCTTAGATTTAGTGAAAAGTAAGTAGAAACATATTGAAAGAATATAATTGCTTTGGAAATGTTTGGAATACGTTCTGTTATAATTCTATTTTACACTAATTTAATCAAATATCGACATTTTTGGTTACGTTTCATTTATGTAGGTATACCTATAAAATTACTATAGTAATTCTATAAAAACCCAACTGTATAGTATGTTAACCCTTTAACTGTTAACATGTTACCTGACAATCTGGGTTAATACCAGTACGAATAAGTGCAAAATGCTTCCAAACAAACTGATATTTGGAAGGCTGTTTGTATTTTCAGCCTTCCATTTCACGTTACATATAAAAATCCTCTTAAATATAAAATTGAATTCGTAACACTATAGCTGTTTACTGTAAATTGAAATTTAACAAGACAGGAAAGAAAAATTTAGAGATAATAAAAGCGATGGAAAAAACGTGACAATCTCTATATCTACAGATATTTTCTATATAAAAATTTTCCACTGTCTTCTGTATTTGAAGTTCTAATTTAATGGATGTCTTGAAAATATATAATCGTGATCTCTTTTATACAAATCAATACTAGGTCTAGAACAGAACCCTTAGTTATTTATAATTTAATACAATAGAATAAAAAACTACTGCATAAAAATTAAGGTTTACCTTGTTGTTCATTAAAAAAAAACAAAAAAAGAATCTTTGGGAGAACTGTAGGTACGACAGATATTTTTTGATAATTGCATCCAAAAATCTATTCAGAATCTAAGACAGGTTTTTCGTCGCAGCCCTGTGTAATTATAATTTTGGGGCGCTGAAACCAAATTCGAGGTCCGAATCGGCCGATCACCCTAGGATTTTGAATGCGAGGCAAAAAACAAGTGAAAACCGTCTAAAATGGGGTTTTAAAAGAAAATTGAAGATTTTAAAAGTATCATACATGATTTAGATGTATTTTTTTCGCTGAATCCAAATCCGAGAATTGCAATATCAGCTAAAATGCGGCTGAAAACCACCCAGCAAACATTGGTTCGTTGGTCGCTCATTGGCCATACAATGGCGTGCTAATGTTTCCTACATTGGACCAATGTTGGCAAACCCACATTGGACCTACATACTAAGGAGACACCAGCTGCTCTAAGGTCGCATACGACCGGCCAATGTTGGCAAAACGGCATTGGTTTTACATTGGTCGCCCGAAGGTCGCTTTAAAGCCAACGATAAATTTTCCAATGTTCAAATTAGAAATTTATCATTGGCCTTAGGTTGGCCAAACTACGTTGGTCTATAAAACTGCGGCCTTAGATTGGCTAATGTACGATTTTACGATCGAAATTGAAAAATGTATCGTTGGCTTTAAAGCGGCCTTCGGGCGGCCAATGTAGGACCCTTGTAGTTTTGTCAACAGTGGTCCGTCGTATGCGACCTTAGGGCGGCTGTTGTCTCCTTAGTATATAGGGCCAATTTGGGTTTGCCAATTTGGGTTTGCCAACATTAGTCCAATGTAGGAAACACTGCCACGCCAATGTTTGGCCAAAGAACCAATGTTTGCTGGGTGTTTTTCAATCTCACTTTAGCTGAAATTCCAATTCTCGGATTCGAAATCAGCGGAAAAAAATACATCGAAATTATGTATAACATTTTTAAAATCTTCAATTTTCTTTTTAAAGCATATTCTGGCCGGTTTTCAAGTTTTTTTTTGCCTCGCATTTAAAATGCTAGGGTGATCGGCCGATTCGGACCTGGAATTTGGTTTCAGCGCCCCAAAATACTTATAGATAGCATGATTTCGATTTATAATAAACTCTTTTATGTATCATTTTGAGGTATTTTTTAAGGTTATGTCGAAACCTTGACGTCCCAGTCCGCACATACATGGATGCAACATCACAAAGAAAGATTTTTTAGGTAACAAGTGCCATATTACATGAGACGTAACATACATATGTATGCTACATAACATGCGCTATAATAGAAAGATTTTTTAAGTTGCATGTGCCATATTACATAAGATGTAACATACATATGTATGATACATAACATGCAATATTGCATGTTATGTATCATATATATATGGTATGAGAACATACCAGATACATAAAATGTTATGAATTCACCATATGTAGGTACAGGTTAATAATAATCCGATCGACTTGAAATTTTCAGGTATAATCAAGTTGTCCGAGGTGAAGATCCCTATTATTTTTGAAAGTAATCCCACCAAAAACAAAAAAGTTATGGAGGGATAAAATTTTAAAAAAATCGAAAAAAGCTGAAAGAATATTCCTATTAACGTATTTTTTTCAGGAAAAATTACTTTTATTATAAAAATCAATTCTACAAAAACAAATAAAAAAAATTAAAAATTTTGAAAAAAAAGTTTTTTTGAAAACTTTGTTTGAAACATTTAATTTATATTTTTTTCAATAATTTTTCGTTTTTCAAAAATCTTAAAGAAAACATATTTTTTTAATTTTTTATGATTATTTTTTAATATTGCTTGTTTAAAACTTCAGTTTGGTTCGACTCGGATAAATCTCACAAATAAGTTAACTAAATTTACTTTTTTAAAGTTATTTTGGAAATCGACAAATTCCCATAAGCGTTGAATACGAGTATCCGCATTCGTGGTATAACTAATTATGTAATATCTTGTAAAATACAGAAATCAGAGATGTGATTTCAATGGAAATAGAAATTAGAATTTTGAAGTTCCCGCCAAGCAATCTAGCCGACCAATTATTGGTCAAATTATAGTAGTAGAGTATGGCGTCATAATTAAGCGTTGTGGAAATAGTGTTTTTGTGTTTGCAAAAGCAATTTTTTAAAGAGTGTTTTATGATAGGTTAGTAATAAAACTAATTATTAGTTTATTCAAGTTTTATAATCTACATAATCGTAATACTTTTTTTAAAATTAACCTCAAAATAAGATTTCAAATTATAATGGATTATACTTTTTTAGTAAAATGGAATATGCAGTTGTGTCGTTTGTTGGAAATGATGACGTCAGTGACATCCCATGGGATGGATGATCCATCCCAACACAAAAAATGTTTCCCAATTAATTGCAAAAAAAGATAAAATAAATGGAGAACATTTGAAGTCATTGTGGTATGTTAATCTATATTCATGGGTAAGCCGTTTGCTGAGAATTATCAGGTTCTATGTGACAGCTTTGATGAAAAAGAGATATACTTTTTTTATTTATTTATCCTCAAGGAGTTGGGATCCCTACTGTAAAAGGCCGAGTGTACTGGAAGACAACTAAAACTTGTTCTAAATGTATTTTGCGAGCTAAATCTCCTGCGAAATCTTGTGTACAACCCTCGCGAAATTCCCCGAAATTTTAAATATTTAACACGTTGGCTACCATGAGAGTCACCAGCAACTCTCGGTATTTTTTTACATTGGTACCATGTGTATTAGGGAACGTTCAAGTATTATGTAACGCAAATTGTACCAAAATTAATACACTTCATACCTCGGTTCTCGCGTTATTTAAGGCTGTAGAGAGTTCATATTTTGGCTACCCCCCTAACACACCCCCTATTAGGGGGGTAGCCTAAATATGAAATCTCTATAATCTATAATAACGCAAGAGCCGGGGTATGAAGTGTGAATTTTAGTACAATTGAGTTATGTAATACTTGAATGTTCCCTCACCGGCTACTCTCAGTAGCATAGGTTAATATCATATTGTAACTCTTAAACTGCCGAAACAAAAGCATCCTATTATAGGTGTGGTACACCAGAAGTACTACTTATGTCATATTTCAGTGAGACGCGGTAATATTGGTGGAAAAGTTGTAAAAAATGTTTTATTAATATCACAGCTACACAAACTAAAGTTGGATCTCCGACAGACTACTAGTCAAATTCTATGTATTTTGAGCCGCTGAATCCGAGTTTAAAAATTGGGTCCCATTTTTAAAATAAACTTAAAAAAACATCCTTTTTGTACTTTTTCGTTAGGCTTTTTGAGGTCTTTTTAAAAACTTTTAAATTTCGACTGCAGATTCGCATTCAGCGGCTCAAAATATATAGGAATTGACTACTCGAGTCCGTTGGAGTTCCATTTTTTTTTGTGTGGCGCTGTATTTATTTTATTCTTAGAGATTTTGAATGAATTATTTTTTTGTATGTAATTAACGCAAAAACGTATAATATATATACTAAGTATATTATAGTTGAAAATGTAAAATGAATTATTTAGTTTCTTTTTTTAGAATTTGCTAGAAATCTTGCGAAATCCCGCAAAATATTGCAAAATCCCGCGAAATCTTGCCAAATCTTGGGTAATGCAAAATTTGGTGTACGCGAGTTTGTATGAGATTTACCCCTCGATATTTTGCATTATTACGTTTTTTTTTAATTTTAAATATTTTTTTTCAGAATATGTTTATTTTATTATACGTTTTAAAAAAAAAATGTACAAACAGTCACCTTTTTTAAAATATATATTATTCAGAATATGTAATATGTAGTTTTAATTTTTTGTATGTATACCTGGCAGGGCAACCGAGTGTTAGTTTAAGATATATTTTTATTTTTGCAAAATAAACAAAATTAAGACTTCGACCGGACGCTGTAGATATCGACTTTAGATTTCGAATAGGTAAGTGGCACACAAATATGTATTTCATATTTGTGTATCATTTACCTATTCGAAATTGGAAGTTTATATTTGCCGTTCAACGGGGACACGGGGAAATTTAAACATCCATGTTACATATCACCCATATAATTTTAATGTATTAAATATGGCAAGAGATAACTTATGATGTATTTGGTATGTTTCTGCTACATATCAAGGAGTATAAAAACGACATGGCTGATACCTCTCATCCATATTGCAAAAGTTATATAACATGTTATGTACCTGGTATGTAGCTGATATGTTACATGTTATGTACCTGATACATAATTTGAGGCGGAATTGTTAAAGTCCAAGGACTGTACATGGACTATAAAAAATACATGGCTGCAACATCACATAGAACAGTGGTTATGTACCTGCTATGTACCTGCCATGAATTTGTGCGGACTGGGTATGCACGCTCTTTTCCAAGTGGAATATAAATTCAAATTTATAATAAAAGCGAAGCAAATATGCAGGCTACAGTTTTCTTGCATTTAAACTTTAAATAGTAATACTTCTAAAATTCAAATAGGCTATAAAATTTATTAAAAAAAATCGCCTGCGGCGCTATAGCTTTTATACGTTCTTTTTTATTGGAGTTTATAAAACCTAAGCTTGAAATTTGTCAATATTTTCGCCTACGGCGCTTGAATTTATACCACTATTTTTAAATTTAAATAGAC
>OY294047.1:30536350-30647932 GCA_958510825.1 Brachypterus glaber
ATACATGGTGTTTGCAGTCTTATGGCATATATAAAAAACATGAAAAACCAGCTTAGGAACATAGGCCAGGAAACGAACCCTAAGAATTTTACGACCCTTTAAAATTGTACTAAAAATAAGGTTTTTAATAATAATAATAATAAATTTATATTTCCATAGACTTACGTATAGGATAATGTCAAATACGAACACATATCTTAAAATAAATAAAATAAATAAATAAACATACAAACAATTTAAAAAAGTACAAGTTAAAAATATTTAATTCCACCTTTCATCTAAAAACTCAGATAGAGTATAAAAAACATTTGATTTGAAGAAATTCTTTGTCTTCGATTTAAATTGAGAAAAGCTGTTTAATTCTTTTAAACATTTTGGCAAATTGTTGTAAAGTTTGATAGCTGTGATCCCTGTAGAATTTCCAACTTGTGCATAGTTATGAGTTGGTACATATAAAACATTTTGATTAATAACTCTGGTAACCTTTAAGCTAAAGGGGCGAGGTTTTGCATATATACTATAGTAATAGTACTAGTTTAGTACTAGTACTAGTATTAATAAGGGAAATTAGTGAATGTTATTTTTTTTAATCTACCCAGAGGCGTGCCTAGACGGACAAAATGTGTGCAGCACATTTTTGCACCAAACCTTTTTATGTGTATTTTTTTTTGGATTTTGAGTAAAAATATAGATTTCCTGAGTAAAAATACAAATCTAGTGTAACACTGTAGAAGCAACCGTTAAAAAAATGCAATTAAGAGTAAGTAAAATGTTGTGCCTTTTTAAATTTTAATATTAAAATATTAAAAAATTTGGGTGTTTCGGTGAAGAAAACTTTTTTGCTTAGTTTTAAATAAAGAATTGCCCTGCAGCAATAAAATTCAATTGGTTCTTTTTTTGTTCATTCAAAATATCCATTTTTAAAGGGCCGTAGGGGCTTATTCAGACATATTTTCTTTTTCATATTCATGTTTTGTGATGTAGATTCCCTTTAATACCGCAAACACCGTGTATATCTGGATCAGATAAAGGATAATAAAATATTTTCTTCATAAAATATTCTCAAATATGTAAACTTGGTAAATTAACCTAAATTGATCTAGATTTAACGTTATGCAAGAAAATATAGTGCGGACGAAAAAACAATGTAACTTTTCGACATACCTTCATAAATACATAAATGTATTAAGAAACCATAAAATATCTAAAATTATTTTCATTAATAAATTTTACAGTCCCCCTTTCAAATCCATTATAGCAAAACTGGAAAATTGATTGCAGCGTTTTGGAATTGCTCTTAATTAAAAATACAGACGACCGTATTTTAAACAACCAATAAATATAATTTGCCTTGGTGTTTGTTTCTGCCTGCTTTATGTAAAACAAAGGCCACAATATAAATTTTTAATACAAGATATTTGTTTATATGAATATCTCGGCGGGAATTATAAGTGCATAATACAGGAGGTCAATAAGGTGTGTTTTCGTGGCTACAGAGTGAGTCTAAAAATGATTTTGTTTATACATAAAAAATTTAGTTTAGAATTAGAAATTAAGGGTGGATGTTGCAACCCTTAAAGCTAATTACTTAAAATTTTTACGGTAAATAAAATAAACCTAAGTTTTTATTATTAATACGCTATTTTTGTAAAGTAGCTTTAATTATTGAGAAATAACAAAAATATTTATTTTTGTATAGGAATAAAAGTGTCCACCCTTAAGTTAAGGGTTGGTATTTTTGCTTTATTTTTGTGAACCAAAGATAGCTTAGTTTGCGAGATATTTGAGGTGGATCGTTTTCAAATGATCAACCTGTATAAAAAAAAAAACAAAAAAATCATGGGCATTAAATCCAAGCATCTAGTAAAGTTTACTGTCGTACACCGTAAAAAATAATCATGTAATTATAAATTATTCTGCATGAAAATGTGATTAAATGCATATATGCATATATACATATGTATATGTATATATACATGTAAAATACTAGATTATACATTTAATTTTACAATTTTACATGTAGTTTTGCAGTTTTTCTATGAACATTATATGCAGTAGTCGGCGTAAACTCGGTTATGACTCATCAACGTCGAAAATAAACACAGAAACATAGGCTTACTGAATAATTTTGTCAAATTATGAAGGAAATGTTTATAAAGGTCACTAAAAGAAACATTTCACGACTAATTTGTTACACACAACGATAATGACTATACATATTAACTATACATACCTATGTATATATCGGTGTTTTTCAAAGAAAAAACCGACATTCGATTTTTATCCTTTAAGAATACGAAAGTTTTTAATTTTTATTTATCAATAACTTTTTTTCCACCTTACCCGTTTAAATGGAATCATTAAAAAAAATCAACATAAAAAGAAATAAAAATGTAAATATTTAAAACCTCGCGTCAACGCTAGAGTCGACGCGGCGCCTATGAGAGTACTGGAAATTCGCCGAATACTGATTATATGTAATATTTTAAAATAACATGTAAAATCTCGTAAATTTTGCACGCATCTGCACTTAATCACATTTAGATGCAGAATCATGGGTAATTTTTTACAGAGTAGAATGATTTTTTTTTCATTTAAACGATTAAACATTTTCCCTGTGTAGAGAAGCGTCTAAACAGCGTTTCAATGTGGTTTTTAAATGAATGGTTTTCTCAAGGTTTAGGTTTCTGTTACCCCAATTTCGCGGTTGCGGCTTTCGGCCTACGTCGGGAAGAAATGTTCGTTGTTTCCTTATAAACACTCAGCAATGGTTCAAAATTAACCCTTAATTTTAAACACTCACCTGGGACTCGGGACGGCAATTACAGGACCAATTCCTTAATTAACTCTTTAAATATATGGCAAAATTAATGGAAAAACATATATTTTGTAAACAGCCAATATTTTATAAATGTTTCAAGTATATTATACAAACAGTATTATAGTGGGGGTCCCAAAATATTAAAGAATGAGGACGAAAGCATGCCACTCTGATATCATAGCGTGTAAATTAAAAAGCACTCTGTTTTGAGACTAGACCTTATTTTTAAGACACTAATTTTTTTTTATGTATAACATGTTTCACATTTCCGTATAAAAAATGATTTATTAAGTCTTTAAAATTAAGGTACAATCATACTATAGAGTGCTATTTGATTATGGAGCTGTGAAATAAGATTGGCATTCTTTCGTTGAACGAAGGCATGGGGTCAAGGGGGGGTTTTTAACTAAAAAGGGGCTCATGTGATGTTTTGCATTAAATATCATAAAATTCTCTATTTAACTATAGTTTTTTAATTTTTTTTATCATTTTTTTGAGGGGGTTAAAAAAATGTTTAATTTTCGTCAAAATTTCTTTTAAAAAATAAAACAGTTTTTGGTTAATGATTAAATTCATCATAGAAAAACGTAAATTATACTTCTAAACTATTTTTAAATTGTATAAATAAAAAAAAAATTAAGAAACTAGCATTTTTAGGAAGAAAATTAAAATTAAGCAACTTTAAATTTTTTTTAATAAATTATACAGCCAAAAAGAGAGGCTTAAAAATTATGTATCGACGATACGGCCCCCTTTTCTATTTAAAAAATATTCCCCATACCCTCGCCTCCATTTTTCACCTAAAAAATATCAAATATATACCAAAAAAATTATTTGGGTTATGATATCTGGGTGTTTAAAATTTCAAGTTGAATGGAAAAGTTGAACATTAGACACGAACTGTATAGCCTGTAGATATCAGTAGTGACTAAAAAATTCGGTTTTTATTTAATAAGTCAGGAACCCTTTGAGATATAGCAACGAGGTTTTACACGTGAACTAATCTTAATAAGGACCATCTTCATATGTTATTTTCATGTACTTAATTTAACCAGGGGTGTGCGAAACGGGGTGGCCTCATCAGTTTTTTGTCCCAAACTTTTTTTTGTGTAACTTTTTTTGTAATTTTATTTATGGTACATGATAACTATAAATCTCCGATTTATAGTTATAGAAAAATTGGTTGTAAACTGTCAATTTTATTTCAGAAAGTTTGGAAGCAGTGGCATATACTGCCCTACTACGCTAGAAAGCAGTAACTCCATTTGTCGCATAGCAGCGTTTTCAAAATATTACATCAGAGTTGACGTCAAAAGATCGCTAGGCGACAAATGGAGTCACTGCTTTCTAGCGTAGTAGGGCAGTATAGGATTTTTCAGCCCCAAAGAAGCTAAGTCTTGCAATACATGCGGTTAAAGTTTTCAGACTTACAAGAAGATCTGCCTGTCCTTAGTTACAAAACAATGTAATAAACTACTACAGGGAAATGAAGAAAAGAATAATAAATTCTGTAACAAGTTTTAAAATGGTACACATAGAAAGATAACCTTTAAAAAAGTACGTAATAGTGAGATCAAGTGCCTCAAAACTGTGTGTATCCGCAGGCATGTACTCAAATCAATTCTGTGGCTTGGTTCTAAAAGGGCCTATGTCACTTTGTCAATAGCAGCGTTTTCAAAATATTACAAGCCACAGACAGAATTGTATTTCTTGAATTATACTAAACACGTTCAGATAAAGTGCTTGGTTTGAATAATAAAATATCTTGTACTGAGTTTTAAAGAAACTTAAAAGATGGTAAGTAGATATTTATACCGAATGCTAAAAATATTTCTTGGAAACAAGTAATTATTGAACAAGTTATTGAATTTTTTAATTAATTTATAGCTCGAACGAGTCAAACAAGGATTCATTGCCAAGGGTATTTAAGCACCCATGAGAAAATAATGTTAACTATTAAAGTCGCCGTTTTTTCCTCTAAGAGGTCGAATCCCATCGCCAACTACGACTATTTTTTAAGTTCTCTATACCTTTTGTGTATTTATTTTAAGTTTTAAATAATTTTAATATACAGTGGGTTAGGCTAAATGTGACACCAAGGGTAATTGTGACATGTCCTGTTATAATTCTTCTAAACTAGTTTATATCCAATCCAACCCTGGCATTAGGTTTTTGACAGTATTAAATATTTCGCGTAAAATTTCGATTTGATTTAAACTTGTTTAGAAGAATTATAACAGGACATGTCACAATTACCCTGGGTGTCACATTGAGCCTAACCCACTGTACGTTTAATTATTGGGAAAAATACAATATACCACACAGTGGGTGGTGGCACCCACTGCGAAGAGTATGTATTAGAATGCGTAGCATTACATATCTTTACGGCATGTTTAATGTTTAATTCCAAACAAGAATTAGAAGCGTGTGAAATACCTACTTAGTTGAATCTATGCATGCGTAAATTTGGATTAAAGCTGATTTCAAATGCTTGCCAAATAACTTATTCCTTGATTTTCCTAAGAAGCTTTCGAGACGATAAATATGACTTACTGCCAAGGGGTTTCTGGTAGAAGAATTTGATACACCTCTACTTATGTTTCTTGAAGTAGTGTCTACTAGTTGAGCTTCTGTTGAGCTCCTGTTGCAAGTCAAGTTGGAAGTTCGAAATTTAAATTTTTAGTTAGATTACCACTTCTGTTCTTAGCGTTACGATGTGTTACAAGCAGGGGCGCCCGCAGGATTTTTGATGGGGGGAGGCAAGCCTATTCGGCTTTACAACTTTTTTTTATTAAATTCCCAAAAAGTGAGTCTTTTTTACCGGGGGCTTAATATTTATTTATTTATTTATTTATTTAGATACACCACCCAACAGCCGAGGCCAATTACAGGGTGGGAAATATATACAATATAATATACACATATATATATATATATATATACAAATACAAATATGAAACAGATTGCCATGTTCAATACTATAATTTTTTTTTTAGAAATTCTTTAGTATGGTATTTTTGAGAAATTCATATGCAATTATTTTATAAAATCTATTAATATTGGGTTATCAGACTATTGGTAATCGAGATAAGAGCCGCAGGCGATTTTTTTTTTAGATTTTTAAGTTCACTTATTTTTCTAACATCAACAATTTAAGATACAGTATGCAAATAATTCAATATAAGTTATTAATTATGTATTACCTTTTTAATAACCATATTAGCGAGAAAATTTTTAAAATTTTTAAGGACACGCATTATGTAAATGTAGAATTAAAAAAATTGTTAAAAAAACCTTGAAACGGGAATTCGTAATAAAATACAGGAATCGTGAAATCTTGGTTGAGTTAGTTTATTGTACACTAATAAACAGTCGTATTTTTTATTATTCAATTTATTATAAAAATATAGACATAGTTTTCTTAAAAGCGTACAACTCGAACTAAACTGAAATTACTGGTCGAAAGGTAAAAAATTAACGACAAAAAATGTGTTAAATTTAAAAGATAATTTCTTCGTTATCCATAGGCAACTTACAGTGCACGTATATATATTTTTGCTATGGTTCATCTTCCACCCCCTAAAAGTTGCGAAGCTATAAAGTGAGCACAAAAACCCACATGTGATTTGGATTGGCTACGGTGGTGTAAAGTAAGGCTTTAGGTGGCTTGCATGAAAGCATCCACGCTCATTTCCTATTAAATCTGTTAATAAATATGAGTCGAAGGAGATGATCTTTTTTACTCTGTAGGGGCCCTCAAATAACAACATAAATTTTTTTGTTTGTGCTGTTAAAATCGAGCTTATGTGATTAGCTTTTAGCAGGACGAGAGAATCAATAGCAAATTTTTTATAAGGTTTTCCTGGTTGCCTGAGTTCTCTGCGGGCCACTTTTCCTTTTAAGGACGCCTCAGCCAAAAAAAGTTTTTTATTCGGGCTATAAGGCCCCACGTTGGGCGCCTGATGAAACGGGAATTCGTAATAAAATACAGGAATCGTGAAATCTTGGTTGAGTTATTTTATTGTACACTAATAAACAGTCGTATTTTTAATTATTCAATTTATTATAAAAATATAGACATAGTTTTCTTAAAAGCGTACAACTCGAACTAAACTGAAATTACTGGTCGAAAGGTAAAAAATTAACGACAAAAAATGTGTTAAATTTAAAAGATAATTTCTTCGTTATCCATAGGCAACTTACAGTGCACGTATATATATTTTTGCTATGGTTCAACATTTAAATTAAAATATATGGCCGGCACTCGGACTCGGCTCGGTAATCATGCTATTGTTTCGCAGGCAATTACTTTTATAAATCATTTTCCAAACATCTCAGAATTTTCAAAGCAAATTATAATAATTTTTAAAATGTTTTAAATACAAATTTCTTATGGATTTGCGTTCCGTTACCATTTCTAGCGCCGCAGGCAATTTTTTAGAAATCACCCCCTCGGGGTGCGCATGGGTACAAGGGGACAGGGGACTGATGAATCATTATGTATCGCTTTTTATTACATTACATTACATGTTTGTTCAACCTCGTACTATTCTACTTAATTAAGCATCCCCTAAGACCAGGACTTGTGTGGGCTAGTAGTAGAGGAAACCACCGGCTTATACTGACTTTCGAACCAGTTTTTATAGGAAATTTCCGCTTCACTTACGCCTTCGCCAAATTTCAATTATTAATTAACTAAAAAAGGCAAATCGGCGCGTGAGAATCGAACTTACGCTGTTGGCTATTAGACTTGTCATGTACAGACGCGGTAGACCACTACACCAATCCTCCCATGAGGATTAAACTAATAAAAACAGTTTGTTTTTCCACCCAAAAATTTTTTTTGGGTGACGGTTCTTGGCTGCTAGCGTTACGCATTTATAGGTGCGTTGCGAAAACCTAAGTTTTAGTGATGCAATGTGAATGTAAACAAAAACTAAGAAAAAAACTCATATACAGGTACTTCCAAAAATCAATCCTAACGGAGCTATGGGCTCCTAAAAATGCACCATTTTTAAAGGGCCATAGTAGCTTTAAAAGCGATTTTTTGACCTACATGTATAAAAACTTTTTTTCTTAATTTTCGATATAGAATAACCCTGTATCATTGAAATTTTGGTTTTAAACATAGTACTTAATTTTTCGTCCTCCATCCGTGAAATTATACCTGAACAAGAGTACCTTTTTTTATGTATTTTGACCTGAGCAATCATATTTAAAAAATAAAATTACAAAACAATTACACAAAAAAAAGTTTGGGATAAAAAACCAATAAGGCCCCCCGTTTTACACACCCCTGGTTAAAATAAGTACCAGAAAATAACTTACGAAGATCGGCATTATTATTATTAGTACACGTACAAAACCTCGTTGCTGTACTTCAAAGCGTTCCTGAGTTATTAAATAAAAACCGAATGTTTTAGATTTTCCAGGAAACGTATTTTCTTAAGACCTTAGATTTTGAAGCGCAAATTATTTAAAAAACCTTTAAAATAATTCCATGACTGCAAGTATGCATACTTGCACATAAATGTGCACATATGTGACTTCATTATCGGTAATTATGTTAGAGCTGCAGGCAAAAACTTTTATAAAATTACTCCAAACAGCTTAGAGTTTTTAAAATAAATTGTTTATAAATTATTTTAAATACAAGTTTATATAAAAACTGGGTTTGGTATCTATTTTCAGACCGCAGGCAATTTTTTTAGAAATCTAAAGGACCTTAAAATCATTAACAATAAAACAGATTAATATACATATATCTGTAATGTAATGTAATCTGTATATCTGAAATCTAAAAATACTAAATATCAATAACCTCAATTTATTTAGCGCCGCAGGCAAAATATTTATAAATTTAAAGGTCACAATTAGAAAAAAACAAAATTTGAGCAAAGTATTTTTTTAAACCTTTTAATAAAAAATCTTGGAGTCTGGCCCGTTAATGTGACTACATTATGGGTAATCAATAATTTTCTTCCGAGTAGGTAAGGGAATGTTCAAGTATTACGTAACGCAAATTTTGATAATTTTGGACCCCCCTCCCTGTAACGCTATTTTCCTATACTATTAACATGGGCGTAACACTCCATAATGACTTCCCTCTAGGAGCGTTACGTAATACTTGAACGTTCCCTAACAAATGTCTTTGATATTTCTTTTTAATTTGCATTATATATTTAAATACTAAATATTACTTTTTAAATTTAGTTTATACGCGTGTAATTTGCTCGCTTGGTTATTGTGATTACAACATAATTAATCTACAGCACCGCAGGCAAAAAATGATAATCTTAGGGTTAAAATAACTTTAAAATGCGTTTTAATTTTATTTTTACTTGCCAGGATGTCCGATCTCTAGATTTTTTTTTATTATATAAAAGTGCATAGGTAGGTGGCTTAAAGTATTCCAAGGTGAGCTCAAAGAAAACGCCAGGGGTGGGGGCTCAAACCAAGGCCAGGGAAGGCAGCCCTCTAGCCCCTCTAGTTACGGCCCTGTTTTTAAGCAAAGTAAATTAGAAAGACGATAAGTTACTCGGCTATGAGTTAACGAATTTGTAGAGATTCTGGTTAAGGCCGATGACATTATCCGCTGAAATTGAATTTTTCCAAGTGGAAATAAAATCGACTTTAAAGCGAATTTTTAATTTATTTTTCGTTTATTTGCAGTAAATGTTGTCAGATAAGGTTCTAAACATTTTACAGACAAAAACTGTTTATTTTAATGACGTCTAAAACTTTAAACTCTTGATGGACCCCTTAAATTTATAATTGATTATGATTCTCTGCGGTTTTGCTTTTTCAACGTTATCTTCATTTATAAATAGCATTTTCATTTAGTGCAAAAAATATAACTTTACTAAATTTGGGGTTTCGATTATAAGGGTTGAATGAAAAGCTAATTAACCGTAAAAAGGGATGTATATCGTAATTACTAAGTTATCTTTGAAACAAATAATCGGTAGTCATTATTCGCAGATGTGTATTAACTGACTACACTGTAGTTCCTACACAGAAAAAAAGGATATCTTGAATCAAAGCAAAACGATCTTGAACCAAGGCCGCCATGGCTTTCGATATGTTCAACGCCATGACTGTCTTGGATCAAGTCCGCCGTGATCTTGGCATTTGAGGTCCTAGATTTAAGGACATTTCCTTAAATCAAAGCTACTTAAACCATTTATTTAAAATCATATTATCTTAAACCAAGTATGTAATTATCTTCATTTAAGATCATATTATCTTGGTTTAAGATAATATAATCTTGAATGAAGATAATTATAATCTTGATTTAAGATTATGATTCTCTTGATTCAAGATTATATTGACCCCACAGTCAGATTCCAGGGTTAATAGAATGGTAAATATTTTGAAAAAATTTCCCACACATGTATAATATTATTTCGCGCCCCTATGAAATATGATACTTTCTTATTCTGTTAATCGTGTGAAATTTGGTTTCATAGGTGGTCATAGGAAAAAGCACTTGTTTTTGAAGAAAAACTTGTTGCAACGCCATTGCAAAATGGCGCTTATAGGTATAAATTATTTAATGCTACTTACCCGTGAACAGATACAAATTCGTCCATTTTAAAGCAGATGAAAACAATGATACACCTTTAAAGACAACTGACGGCAAAAAAAAACAAACCTAACTTTTCTTTCGCGCATATCTTGAAGTACTGCTGAAATTGTCTGTCAGCCAGCCGGCAAACTCTTTACCATAAGACAACAGGGGCTTTGAGTCAAGATAATAACTCTTGATCCTCTGTTACTATTTTAAATGTCATGCATTTAAGGAAAAAATCCTTGACACAAGGATTTTTCTAGAAAGAGAATAATTAAAGAAAACCAAAGTGACAGATAATCTTAAACAGAGGATACATGATCTTAAAAGAAGATTATTACCTCGATTTAAGATAATATCTGTGTACAGCTAAAACTTTATAACCAATTTTTGCTCGTTTTAAACCACCTTTATTCGTTTTAATTTCATTCGGTTTAATTTCATCTTACTAGGATATTTTATCCAAGAGATATTTCATCCCAGGTTAATTTATCCTTAATGCCATATCATTTAAGGTGGGTGAGCCAATTATTGCCATGCTCCTAATATTGCCAACCCTCTGATGGTACTGTCAGTATATCTGTTTTATCGAAAAGATGCCTGTGAATATGATTATCTGTATCCAGTTGGTAATGGCGTATAAAACAACGCCGTTTGTGTTTCGTGCTCTTCCTTTATAATAAAAATAAACTTGTAAAATTGTGCTGACTGTCGCAAGCTGGGTAGTATCGATTATTACAGGACAAGAACGTAATATGGTAAGCCAGCTGTGTACTTTCTTGGCCCATATTGTGTTTCATTCAAATAAAATTTTTTTTATATTTAGAGATTAATTAATAAGTGGTCAAAAATAATTGAGGAGTGCCGGATCAAAAAACTCTTAGCATAATTTAAAATACTAGATCATACTTGCTTCTGCAGAATTCTCTTCCAATAATGTCATCAGTAACTGTTTTTTAAAATGCAGATGGCAGCTTTAATTCGGAACTTCTTAATTATACTTCTACAATTGAGGAGTTGAACTGCAAAACTTAAAATATCTAAATAGAGTTAAACTACAATTAACAAATCCAAAAAAAGTTAAAAAATCGCTAACTCTATAGGTATTTTACCCAATACAGTCAAAATCTAATTTTTCACAAAAACTGAATATGTCAAGTTTTGCAGTTGAGCTCCTTTTGGATATGTTAAGTTTTGCAGTTAAACTCCTCAATTATTCTTAAGCACAGTAAATGTCGATATACTGCAGTTAAAAATTATTTATAAACTGTATCGCATATTCATAATTTTCATGATTCAGAAATAAGGTACAAAATTTTAAAGGGTGATTCTAGGTCCAAAAATATGAAAAAAAAAGTTCATGTCAAAAAATCTATGTAAAAAAAGTTTGGGACAAAAAGTGACATCGCCCCCCATATTGCACGTCCAAATTAAATTAAACAAAAGGTCAGCCTTTATCAATGTAAACCCATGTGCAAAAAATCGTTACTGTAGGGTTCATAGGGTTCCAGGGATATTAAATAAAAACAACTTTTCAGATGTACTCTTAGTAGGGTCGTAGCTCCCTTATGGCTGATTTTCGGACCAATTTTATTGGAACTTTTTTCATATTTTTGGACGTAGAATCACCCCTTATTTTTTTTACCTTATTTCTGAATCACCCAGTATAAACTATTGCTTAAATTTAATGAATTTTAAATGTGAAATGCATCTGAAAGTAAGATCTTATTAAGCTAACAACTAATGTTAAATTGACTAGATTTATTGCAGAAGTTTCTCAACAATGTAGTATGTCTTTTAAATATTTTGAAGGTAAAACTTATTTTTGTACAATAAGATTGTGAGTACATAAAACTTTTTCCACAAATTTCTGAGATTTCCCAATTAATCTTCTGCGACTGACATTTTCATTGACTGAAACGTAATAACACCATATAAAATTACGTAGAAAGTTTAGTTGAAAAATATAGACTTTTAAGGGCAATTTTTATTACATATAAATGGTCGGTAGAAAATTAAGAAAAAAATAATTACCTAAAAAGATCAAAAGTCCCGCACAGATAACTTTTTAATAACTGAAAAATTGTTTATAGAAAATAAAGCTGGGCGATTCTTAAAAAAAAATAAATATCTGGAGTTTATTAAATAAGAGAAAAAATATTAATATTAAAATATATACACAAGGTGAAAAACTATTGTTAACTTCTTTGAAAATACTTAACTTCACCTGTACACAAATTAAATAATCTAATAAAATTGATGAGGTGTCTGACTGCCTGTATACAGTCATACATGTATGACTGTCCTTTCAAAAATGTTTTTAATATTTTACAAACAGCTGGAAATCTGAAGTTTAGCATACACCTCAAGAACGAGGTCATGAGGCCATGAGAAAAATCTGAAACCCCAAAAAAAATTCAAGGCTGGCTTGATGCGCTTTTCTGAAAAACAGGCCTAACGGAGTTGAAGATTTGTAATGCTACGCATTCCATTATAGACTATTCACAGTAAATGCTTTATTGCGTTTTCCCACGTACTTAAAAAAAAATAATTTTCAAACAAAAATAAAAGAAAAACAGAACAAAACATTTTTTTTTAATTTTTTTCTGAAAAACGAAAAATAAAAAAAAATTTTAAAAATATAAAAAAAATTTAATTTTTTTGTTTTAAATTATTTTTTTGTGAAAAACGAAAAAATATAAAAAATAATTTAAAAAAAAAATAAATAAAAAAAACAATTTCTAAATTTTTCAGATTTTTTTAAAATTTTTTGGGGGGTTACTTTCAAAATTGTTAGGATTGATTATAATAAAAGTAACTTTTCCTGAAAAAGTTACTTTAATCGGAATTTTCTTTCAGATTTTTTCGATTTTTTTAAAATAACATCCCATAACTTTTTTGTTGGGATTACTTTCAAAAACAATATGGATCTTCCCCTCGTAGAACTTAATTTTTCCTGAAAATTTCAAGTCGATCGGATTATTCGTTCTAGAGTTATCGTGTTCACAAAAATCGTGACATCAGACAAAAAAAAAATGCTTATTTTTTCATCCAAGAGTTTTATGTCTTTTAAATATTTTTTTGAAAATTCGAAACTACCGTATAATATTATTCTAGTGCAGGCGCTGTGAATAATTTAATGCGTAAAAAAATAATATCCAGAGACTAGACCAATGCATTTTTATATTTTCGGGGTCGCTAAAACCGAATCTGACCTCAGAATCGCTCTATCAGACCGCAATTTTTTTTACACTTAAAAAAGGGATGCGAAAATTCCTTAAATTCAGATGTTTTTAAGTGTAGAAAAAAATTGTCACCTGATGGAGTAATTCTGATCTCAGATCCGATTTCAGCGACCCCGAAAATATAAAAATGTTGGTCCAGTCTCTGGAACATAACTTTTTTTTGGTGGCTGTGCATAGCCAACAAAAAAGAAAAAATAAAAAAAAATAATTACCAGGGACTGCGCATTTTTATATTTTCGGGGTCGCTGAAACAGAATCTGAAATCAGAATTGCTCCAACAGGTCACAATTGTTCTCTACACTTAGAAAAGGTTGCGAAAATTCCTTAAATTCAGATGTTTTAATGGGTAGAAAAAAAATGGGATCTAATGGAGCAATTCTAAGATCAAATTCAGTTTCAGCGATCCCAAAAATATAAAAATGAATTGTTCTAGTCTCTGGATATAATTTTTTTGTGTGACTGTGTAATAAGAATGCCGTATTCCAAAAGTTTAGGAAAATAAAAGAATTAGCACAAAAAGATAAAGGAAAACCGCTTTAAACCGACCTCAGCATTAATAACCATGATAAGTCCTTAAAGATAATTTTGATAAACTTTCCTTTTGTTTATATTACGTTATAATCTAATTCTTTGGACTTTAAATTGGATGCCTTTTTTATTTTACAAAGTCAATTTTTTTATAACAAAAATGTAAATGCTTTACTAAAAAAATAGATAAAAACATGGTTCTGTAAAATATTAGCACACTAAAAATTTTTAATCGCATTAAATACTAACAGATTTTTTATATTGGGAACCCTTAGCAGCTTTTTTTATTTAATATAAGGTACAATTTGTTACGGTAAAACCAACGTTGTTGCTTTATTGTTAGTTACTGTAGCAACTTTTTGTAAAGTATTGTAAAGTTGCTTGGGCTTCGGTATATACAAATTCATTCTGTATTTAATACAGTAAAAAAATCTCGCTGCACAATAAAAAATACATGTAGCTTTAAAATAAGCTTCTGAAGTGACATTTGTTAAACGTTACGAGTAACATTGTTCCAAATGAAGATAAATTTATTATTCCTGCAACGGAAGGAAAAGCAAACTTTTACATTTTAGTTTGAAAAAATACGTCAGATATGAAACTGGATTCTGTTATATAGTACCGCATAAAATCACAAAAATATATTTTTATATTAAAGTACATATAAATATCTTTTTTCCATTACTAGCTTTAGAACATACCATTATTTATCATGTTTTCAGACTGTGAAATCAATTTTCTTCACCTACAGAAATAATATTTTTTTCTCTCCTAGTAGGAGTAAATTTTATAAACAATTGATATCACTTGATTTTCCTTGAACTGCAAAGACATTTCATTGCTTATAATTTTTAATGGACAAAATGCAACAATATTTTGCCATTGGATAAAAAATGAGCGTGGCAAATATTATAAATGAATTAATTATAATAGAATATAACATATTATTCAGTAAATGAACAACTTACCGATGTTTTCACACATTTAAAAATATATCAAAATGCCACCCACTAGAACTGTCAACTTTTAGCGAATTGATCAATCTATTCATTTGTTTTCAGAAATGGCGACTTTAAAGGCTACTTGTTTTGCGCGGTAATTAAGATACAGCAAATATTTCAGTTTATTATTGATATAAAAATGTTAAATAATATAGCCTCGCAATATTAAATCCCTCGCTGCTCGCAGCTCGGGATTTAATACGCTCGGCTATAAAAAATGTCTTCTATACCTTGGTATATAATTAATATTCCAGGGATTTTAGAAAAATTGCTTAGAAATATAACTTTCTTCAGCTTTTAAATTCAGAAGTATAAAAGCTATGTCTTATTAAAATATAAAAATCTAATTGAAAAAACAAATCTCGGCGTAGGGAATAACTAAGTAAATTGAATTACAGAAAAAAGTTGTTCCCGGCTGGAATTCGAACCCAAGATCCTCCAATCTGTATTTCGAACGCTTTAACTAAGATATGCGGGAAGCCATGGTGGCAATAAAATCGGCCATTGCTTTTTAATGTTTAAGGTTGCAAGTATCAGATCAACATTATTAGTAAAGATTAGAATGGTGGGCATTATGTTTTAAATATTTTAAAAAATACGACTGTGTCCCCCAATATTTTTTCAAATTTCAAATTATTATGTAGTTATTTGTTCTTATTTAATTTGAGCTTATGCTTATTTAGAAAGCTCTGTATTTTCAGAAAAATATAAATAAACTAACTGCTGTATAGTGTAAATAACTTTTAATAAAGTATTATAATTATTATAATAGGTAATTATAATTATTATAATAGGTCTTAAAATTAAAAGAAAATTCATGACATTTGTAGTTGCAACAATGTTGTGTATTTCTGTAGAATTATTACTAACTTGGAAATTGTAATTATGTGATAGGAATGCTAACATAATATCATATTATATTATATACACGGTGTTTCCAGTCTTTTGGTATATCACAAAACATGAAAAACCAAAACAGGAACATATATCCGAAAATAAGCCTTAAGGGAGTTACGGTCCTTCGAAGATCGATTTTTAATATATGGGGAACAAAAAAATCACCAATAAAATTTTAATGCTGCAGGGCGATTCTTTATTTAAAACTAAGACAAAAGTATTCTTCACCGAAACACCTAAATTTAATATTAAATGAGTAATAGCCTTTTAAAAAGTAACATTTTTGGTGACACAAAATGTTACTTCCTCTTAATTGCATTTTTTTAAACGGTTGCTTGTACAGTGTTACATTATATGACATTTTTTATGTATTTTTACTCAAGGAATCTATATTTTTTTACAAAAAATTAAAAAAAATACACAAGTTTGGGGCAAATATGTGTCAAGCCTAATACATTTTTCCGTCTAGGGACTCCTCTGGATAGATTCAAAAAAATAAATTAACATAAAATAATTTCCCTTATTAATACTAGCTTACATACAAAACCTCGTCGCTTTAGCTCAACGATAGCACAGTTATTAATTAAAAATATTATTTTTAGTACAATTTTAAAGGGTCTTAACTTTCTTAGGGTTTGTTTTCGGAACTATGTTCCACTCCTGTTTTTTTGTTTTGTGATGTAGAATCATCCCCTATGTTATGTACCAAAAGACTGCAAACACCGTGTATAATTGTAATTTTAAAATAAGAAACACCTGGCGAGGGACATTTTAACATCTCTACTCCACATTTCTCTACTCCACAACATCTTTATTCCATAACATCTCTCCTCCATAACATCTCTATTCCACAACAACTCTACCCTGCACTACTACTTGCTTAATATCTAAAGATAGTTTTCCTTAGTGGAACAAAAACGTTAAAATAATATGTATTTTCTCTCGTTCTAATTATGTAATAATTAAAATAATTCTTGGTTTATAGAACTGCGCTTAAATTTATAAAGAAAAAATTTCCCAATGTTTCGCCATTTATTGAATTGGCATCTTCAGGGGATAAATACAACTAAAATATCAGTTAAAATACAAAAAATTAAATTAATGACATTGACAAAATTAAAATAATTCTTGGTTTATAGAACTGTATTTAAATTTATAAAAACAAAATTTCCCAATGTTTCGCCATTTATTGAATTGGCATCTTCAGGGGATAAATACAACAAAAATATCAGTTAAAATACAAAAAATTAAATTAATGACATTGACAAAATTAAAATAATTCTTGGTTTATAGAACTGTATTTAAATTTATAAAAACAAAATTTCCCAATGTTTCGCCATTTATTGAATTGGCATCTTCAGGGGATAAATACAACAAAAATATCAGTTAAAATACAAAAAATTAAATTAATGACATTGACAAAATTAAAATAATTCTTGGTTTATAGAACTGTATTTAAATTTATAAAAACAAAATTTCCCAATGTTTCGCCATTTATTGAATTGGCATCTTCAGGGGATAAATACAACAAAAATATCAGTTAAAATACAAAAAATTAAATTAATGACATTGACAAAATTAAAATAATTCTTGGTTTATAGAACTGCATTTAAATTTATAAAAACAAAATTTCCCAACGTTTCGCCATTTATTGAATTGGCATCTTCAGGGGATAAATACAACAAAATATCAGTTAAAATACAAAAAATTAAATTAATGACATTGACAAAATTAAAATAATTCTTGGTTTATAGAACTGCATTTAAATTTATAAAAACAAAATTTCCCAACGTTTCGCCATTTATTGAATTGGCATCTTCAGGGGATAAATACAACAAAAATATCAGTTAAAATAAAAAAATTAAATTAATGACATTGACAAAATTAAAATAATTTTTGATTTATAGAACTGTATTTAAATTTATAAAGACAAAATTTCTCAACGTTTCGCCATTTATTGAATTGGCATCTTCAGGGGATAAATACAACAAAAATATCACTTAAAATGCAAAAAAATTAAATTAATGACATTGTTACCTTTATTTTTCTTGTCAATGTCATTAATTTAATTTTTTGTATTTTAACTGATATTTTTGTTGTATTTATCCCCTGAAGATGCCAATTCAATAAATGGCGAAACGTTGGGAAATTTTGTCTTTATAAATTTAAACGCAGTTCTATAAACCAAGAATTATTTTACTTGTTAAAATAATATTTAACAAAAATTAAAAATATAAATTACATACTAATAAACGCAATGACTTTGTTCCGCTAAGAAAAAATTACCTTTAGATATGGCGAGGTTGTAATACATATACAAAAAATCTTCAAAAATATGTGTTTATTTATTTATGTTTGTATTAATTTATTTCATTTATACTTATTCGTTAAGAGTCATTCTGTTATTCCATTCTATGTCATTGCGTTCCATGCGCATCTCTTAAAATATGATAATAACCCAGAATTTTAATCCTTGAAAATATTATACTCTATAAAGTATGGTCTCTACGTCATGGTTTTAGGTAAAACTTTTGAAACAAAATTATATAATAATAATATAAAAAGCCCAACAATTATTTCAGTGTTATTAAGCTTGAGCTTTAACTAACTATTGCGAGTCAAAGCCCTAATGCATAACACAATCCAAAAACATTCCAAAAGCTTATACGAATAAGTGAGGCCAGTTAGTTTCTAAAGCGTTCACGCGTCTATATGCATCAATAACCATTTGGGTCAGTAAGTTTTAAAATTTTCGGGTAAATATCTGAACATTTATTTAAAATTCTGGCTATATTTCTTAATGTAGATCATAAAACAAGAAATAATAAAGGAATAATATAACCTTGGTATCTTCTAGGATTCGTTTGCTTTTTTGATAAAAAATTAAGCCACAACAGAATAGTAGATAATCTTTACAGCAAATTTTGATAGAAGTCATCAAGTTTTTTGGTGTTTTCTATAATTCTTTTCTCTGTACAGTGCACTGCAGTGGGGTCATACCAGTCTTCTTATTTTTGAGATAATTAAGAATTCTTCAACTTTATTAACTAAACATTTGGTTTCTATACGGAAAAATATAAATTATAATTGACACATGTCAGAGATGAAAATTATATCCAGATACTGGTCATTCCGTCGTTACGTACGTTACATTCGTACACCTTAATTCGTTTATATTTCAGGTTATAATCCTTACAGGCACTTTTTTAAATCTTTTAGTTTACGCATAAATTTAATAATTAATTAGGCAATAAAAATTATGCAGCTTATGTGCGCGTTTCGTATGTTACAAAATTTGGAAGTACACTTATGCTTAATTGCATACATACATACTTAAGTAAATGATAATGAAAATCTGCTAATCTGATTTGATTTTTTTTATTTTTATTATGTTTGCTTAATTTGTGAAAGATTTACTTTCTAATAAGCACATGGAATAAATAAATATGATTTTCAGAAATTATTATAGCTGTTACGTACGCTACCAAAAAATGTTACGTACGTTACCTGAGGGTTTTTACCAAATTTCAAACTGAATTTGGGAAAACTACCTATACGTTAAATTATTCTTCTGTAGGGCAATATACTACAAAAAAAAATTGCAGTTGATCGTGGTTCATTTAGGGGTCGTTTAGGGAACCTAAACTTTCAATTTAGGGTATTTTAAAAATTTTTTTTTGGACTTACCACAACAGTTTTGGAAATGCTGGATGAATTTTAAACTTTAACCTTACCCAATATTTAAATAAATATATAATAATATTTATTTTTTTATGCTGTGGTAGCAGTTGGAGCGGAATGACATACATATAAATATAATGGAAAAACTTCAAATAAAATGGTTAATATTTTGAAAAAACAGATGATAACTTTGCTTTTCCACACATGTATGATATTATTTCGCACGTGACACTTTCATATCCTCTAAATCTTGTGAGTTTTGTCGTAGGAAAAGAATATTATGCACCTCGTATGCGAATTAAGTCTTTAGTGTTTGTATGTAATGATCAAATTAAAACACAAACTTGTAATAATTTTGTGTACAGACCAAAATAATGAAAAAATTAAAAATGTGAATTTTGTCATGAAACTCGGTATATAGGGTTAAAATAATATTCTGAACAACTTTTTCTTATAACTATTTTCGATATCTCTAACGCGAAGCAAAATATCGAGAATTTACCCTGTTTGTTAGTTCGTAGTAGTCTAAGTTTAAAGTTCAGATTTTAGTTGAGTATCTTAAAAAATGGGACCCATCAACCAGTATGACTGTGTAAAAATTCAAAACTGTATTCTTTCAAATAGCGAAAATATGGGGGTGTCTTTATCTTAAATGCGACACACTGTATAATGTTATTTTTACTACCTAAATGTAGTAACTGCAAATATAAGTTAGTAATATGGTTTTAAAATTATTTTGACATAACTTCTCTCATTTCATTAGTTGTCAAGTAAAAAAGCCTTAGCAAAGGTTTATGATGTATATAATCTAGCATTTAAGTAGATAAAAGAAAAATGTAATTATTTATGAAGTAGGTTTTATTTGTAATTTTTACTACTGATATTACTAATAAATGGTATTAGTAATTAGTAATAAGGTAAAACAGAGCCTAATAACATAAAGCAATGTGTACAAATGGGTAAATACTTTTTAATAATCTAACTTTTTATCAACTTAAATAAATTATTTACTATAATTTAAAATAATTTTCCTTCAATTATTTTTGCGTTCAAATAAACTAAATAGCATTTATGGAAGTACCAGATTTCAGCTTCATGAATAATCTTTTAAGTACTCTTCTATAAAGGGCTTTTACTATATAATACGATAATATAATACATCATAAATGCATATATCGTATTTTCATAATTTTCATAATTCAATTATGGGTAATTTTCCACAATCTGCTTTAACTAGATTTATCTAATTAAGGTTATAACGTTATGTTAAATTGTTTATAAATTTCATATTATAAACATGTATAGAGCATATGGATACATAAGGTCTTTACTATGAGATAATAATTTAAAAACACTAATGTTGTTTTTCTTGTAATGAATAAGTTATTTTGAGACACATTTATTAATAAAATATCTGAGCAGAATTAAAAATAGTTTATTAATAACACCGGCCCATAAAAAAATTAAGTTCAATTACCATTAACCAGAAAATTTGAAAATGAAGAGCACGACTTTCAAAAATTGATAGTTTATGTGCTAGAGCTCTTTAAAATTTTTAAAAAACCACAGTGCACCGGTTTTATGAAAAAGTCATTTGGTCTAACTTGGTTAAATTTTGGATATGTCTTAGTTCTCAACTTTCAGATTAAAAGTGTCTTTGGTCAATAGTTTACGTGCTAGAGCACTTTGAAGATCTCGAGCTAGCTCGTTTTGCAGTTTTTTAAAAAGTCATGGGGTCAGCAAGCACAAAAAAAATACATACATACATTTTTTTTGTGAGCCTGTGTAATATTTTGGTGTATCTTCTCCATTTGGGTTGGAACAGCTTAGTCACCTAAGTTTTAGTTATTTTCTAGTAACTTTATGAAAATCGGGTCTTGTTTATACCCAAACACTGCTATAAAGTAAATGCTATTTCATGCCTTAATGCATGTTTTAGGGTCAGGGTAGACAGAAGCCAAACCAACATCAGAAAGATTCAACAAATGGGTGAGCAGCAGAAACCAATTCTACAACCATAAAAGACATGTTGGAATAAAAGTACAAGAAACTGACAAAGGGAGACCAACGTTTAGATTTATTTTTTCAGCAATAAACTAGTGGACAAGTGAACCACTTCTTCCAGACTATTTAAACTTGTGGTAACTAATTTTCCAGGAATTTTTAAACGGTTTACTACCTACCTTAGGCGACCTATTTCAAACTTCATTAAAATTAGCCAAGTCAGCAGACACACGTGCTGCAGCGAAATCCATTTTTGCAGTCAACACGAATGCATGCAAGATTAAAATCCAAGGTGGAAAGAAGTACAAAAAAATTGGAAGGAGACCAAGGTTCAGAGTTTTCCTTAAACCATTGTGTCAGCAAAAGAAAACTAGTTAAGCATTCAAAAAATTAAAGCTTGTGGTAAGCAGTCATTAATTTTATATAGGCGGTTTTATACGAAGACTGGTTTACTACCTATTTTAAACTCCAAAAACAATATTTAAATCAAGAGATACACCTGCTAAAAAAGAACTGATTTCTGTAGTCAATATGAATGCAACATTGAAAGTCGAGGTGGAAATAAAGTACAAGAAAACTGATAAAAGGAGTGATTAAAGTCTGAAAATATTTTCTCCATCAGCGTACAAAGTTGAATCTAATTAATTTTTAAGATTATTTAAAATATGTTATACTTTGCTAATTGTTATAGAAGTTTTATTATTATTTATAAATATTAATTACTTTACTTACTTACAAAGTTGAATCTCCGTACGATAATTGAACAATAAATTGATGGAATATTTAACGTTCAGCTTGACACAAAAAAAGTTAACCTCTTCATTCAAATAATTAAAGCTTGTAACAATCACTCATTAATTTTCCACAAGTATTAAATGACGATTGGTTTAGAACCTATGGTGACCTATTTCTAACTTCGTGGGAATACCTGTGATTTATAATCGGAAAGCTTAGTTTAAGATTTATACTCAAACTATAAGTTTAATTCGAAAAACATAATTGCATTTATGATTATAATCATTTTCCAGTTTTGATAAAGATCATTTTACAGTAGTTTAACGTTCTTGCTTAGTAAGTTTCGTAACCTCAAAAGCGTTTAGCTTAAAGTTTTAATTAATTACACAGGACCACAATTTGTTCGGTTCCAGAAATGGTTTTCCAAGTGTATTTTAGTCGCTGAAGACGAATCCGTCATCCGTTTTGGCCCAACACATCAGTATTTTTTTTTAATAAGAAAATCAAGATAAGATAAGAAAATTTTATTTCGCTCATATTTTCTATTAATATTAATCTAAAGGTATTACATGCCAATATTTTTGGAATCAGCGCGTCGAGATCTATCGAATTGTTTTTTTTTTGAATCTGAGATATGGTCAAAATCGTCAAACTTCGGTCATTGCTTGATTTTTTTTTTAATTCATGTCGATAGATCTCAACATGCTGATTCCAAAAATATAGGCATATAGTATCTTCTCAGATTAATATTTTCGAAAATATGGGAGAAATAAAATTTTTGAAAAACAAATAATTATTCGTTTTTGTGTGATGGACCAAAACGGACGAAGAATTCGTGTTGAGCGACCAAAAATACACCTAGAAAACAATTTATAATCTACTGCCACAGACAGAAACATTTGGTGGTCCTGTGTTATAAAATCTCGTTAAATTGCATTCTTTTCAAAAGCTTTTAATTAGTATTTGAAATCTACTAAATATTCAGTTACAAATGAATAGAAAGTTCTGGTCCTATACAGTGCGTGCATTAAGTCTGGAATCACCCGATTAACTTTTTAGTTACAAGTAAAACACAAAAACCCTCGGATAGGTCGATTTTAATTTTTAATTTTGCAAATTATGGTGTAATAAAAGTTATTAAAATTTGCACCCCCTTGCACCCTCACCCCCAACTTTTTTTTTTCAAATAGCAACCTACCCCTTGTGACACTTTGTTAACTAAAGTTATACTTTACATGTCTTTATAATAAACTAAATTGTGCATTTTATCATTAGCCCTTTACCAAATTAGGCTTTATCATACACTGTTGGAAAGCTTATTAAATTACCTTTCCACAAGGGGTAGGTTGCTATTTGAAAAAAAAAGTTGGGGGGGTGAGGGTGCAAGGGAGTGCCGATTTTGATAACTTTTTTTAGACCAAAATTTGCAGAATTAAAAATATAAATCGACCTGTCTGAGGATTTTTGTATTTTACGTGTAACTAAAAAGTTATTCTGGTGATTCCAGACTTAATGCACGCACTGTATAAATGCATTTTAATTTTTATTTAAAACACTATAGTTCTAAAGTCACGTACTTTAATAATAATAAGGACGGACATAAAATTTTGGGTGTTTTTAACAAAAATTAAAGTACAGTTGTATAGGATAATAACTTTCGATTTCCTATGCATTTGTAACTGAATATTCAGTTTACTTTTTACAGTTTATGATCTTTTGTTATTTAGTAAACAAAATTAGAAAATTAGAAGAAAATCGGCAATTAATGAATCACATAGCGATTAAAATAATTCATTATTCCATCAATCTATTTTCTAATCATCGTACAGAGAGATATTGGTAGACTGACAGTTTCGGGCTGCTGGCCCTCTTCAGTACCAAGAGTTGACTCTTGGTACTGAAGAGGGCCAGCAGCCCGAAACTGTCAGTCTACCAATATCTCTCTGTACGATGATTAGAAAATAGATTGATGGAATAATAAATTAATATTTTTATAATTTTGTTTAAAATTAAAAATTTCTGTCCTTACTAAAATAATTCAATTTTAATATATTTCTTTAAAATAAATCAGGAAATTATCAGTATAAAGATTAACCTTCCAGCGCTCTCATGTATCAATATAAAAGAAGTTTAATGTAAGTTTAAAGTAAGTTTAATGTAAGTTTAATGTAAGTTTAATGTAAGTTTAATGTAAGTTTAATGTTAGTTTAATATGAGTTTAATGTAAGTTTAATGTAAGTTTAATATAAGTTTTAGTCTGCGAGTGCTGAAAGGAAGTAATTTTAACTTAAAGTTGTGTATGGTTTATCCAGTCATTAACACTAAACTAGCTAAAAATTTGACCAATGAAATTTCAGAATAATTTGACCCATTTCAAGTCAATTAACGATTTTAAGCGAGGGGTCTATCACTCGCTGTATTCGATGTACAAAATTGTCTGCATTAATAATGCAGACCCTTGCAGTACCTGCATTACTTGCGGTAAATGTGCATTATCTGCATTATCTGTAAATTACGTACATTATTTGCACTACTGTGTATTACATCTGCAGTACCTGCATTATTCTGCATTACTCTACATTATTCTGCATTACTCTACATTATTCTGCATTACTCTACATTATTCTACATTACTCTGCATTATTCTGCATAAAATTTGGTGAGGGTCAATTTGTTTTTGGTAGAAACCGTCAGGGATAAAGCTATTTTTTTAGAGGTGATGACTTTTTTTTTTCAAAAATCTGGCGAGGGGTACAGGTGTACATAAAATCCCTCAATTTTAAGGCAGTAAAATTAAAATTATTTTTATCATTAGTTAAATATGTCTTATTAAAACTAGATCTGTGATCGGCGAATTTTTATATATGATGGTTCAAAAAAATATTAAATTTTGTAGAGGTCTAACTAAAATTTGCATTCCTAAAAATATTTATCGGATTTGTCTATTTTTGGAAATATAATTTGTTTTACGCATAATTTATTGGTCATAAATGGGTGTTTATGACATGATATTTATTACTACATAACCTTATACTACTAACTTTATATCCAAAGTAATTGTTTATAAAACATAATATGTATTGTAGAAATTATTCTCTTCTCATGTGCTATACTAAACGTGGTCCTTATACTCTGGCTCCCAAAGTACTTAAAATAGGGGTTTTGACAATAAAAACCACGATTTACTCCAAATCTGCAGAGTAGAAAGCTTTTTAGATTGAAAATTCGGTTTCATCACACAAAAATACTTAAGGCATGATAGGTTTAATCCTTGGAGCAGATTTTTTTTCTACCTTGGTTATTAATGGTCCACGACTTTAGTATTAATACACTGATAAAAAGGATTTATTTGGATATGGCCAATTAAATTATTTGGTTGTAAGAAATTTTATTTGTGTCAAATAAATATTTAGTTGATGCAAACAAATATTTTAACTTCAAAATGATTTATTAATGGGAACCAAATAGTTTGACAGAAATAAAGTATATTTAACACAACCAAATAATTTAATGGCCATATACAACCAAATATTTTGTTGACCCAAATAAACTGTTTTATCAGTGTACTTATAATATAGAGTGTAGAATATTTAATATGAATAAATTCGATAAATAATATTTTCAGAAAAATTCTTCGAACAGGTCAATTTTTATTCTGAGTGGGACTTCTTTTGATTTAATTCACATTAGTAAAGTTATATCCGTTTGCCGTCAAACGGCGCCATCTTTAAAGATTTTAATAGGACCGTATACCTTTTTAAAAGGTTTTTTCTTTTAATTCTGGAATTAACAGTTTTTTTAAGCGTTTATCAAGTTATTCTTTCAAACTGACATCTTTGATGTTCTCTTGGGAGACAATATTTAACCTGTGTTCATTTGAACTTTTTGTATCATTTTTTGCTTTTTAAAACATTGAATTTGTTAAATTCAAATTTTTGATTAAAATTAGGTATTTATGAAAAGTAATAAAACGTCAAAAAATAATTCAAAAAGTTTACATAGGCTGGGTCAAATATCGTCTTCCAATTGAAAGTGAGGAAACCGGAAGTGGAGATGTTCCCAGTGAGAAGGTTTCCCAAGATGACTGGAGGAACTAGTTCCTCTAGGCTAAAGCCTCTAGATATCTTGATCCATACCAATCCGATAATGTGTATGGAATTATTATTATTATTAATTACAACAGTAAGCGGCATAGCCGATGAGACTGTGTCCCTAACAAATAAATAAAATAATACAACATCATTTTTCTATATACAACTCTTTCTTTTAAATTTCTTCTTTATATGACTTCATACTTCAACGTTTTTGAAATTAATTTTTATAAATAATATTAAGCATTTAAATCTTAACGGTTTGTTATATCTTCATTACTATATCTACAAAAGACCTTCATTATTTGATTGAAAGTTACTAGTATTATATCGGTATAACGCCAGTATTCCAAGAACGACTTTATTAATTTTAAAAGTTTTGTTAGGAAATAACATGTGGCGCCACCTATAGCATAACGCTGTCAAGTGCACTGAAACTGAAAAATACACAAGCCTGTACTAAATAACATACATAAAAAGTCACATGATATAACCTTGAGAATAGTAATTCTTAGAAATGTAGTGTTATTCTCGCGCCGAGAATAATATACTTATTTAAGGTCTTACACTGAGTAGTATTTATACTTATTATAAAATAGCTTTTTTTTCGCTAAAGAATTTATTCACTTTTTAAGAGTGGATCTTCTTCTTAAATATAAGACAATTTATTCTTTTTTTAAATACAAAATTACTTAAAGTGACTATAACTATGTTTGGAAAACAAGTATATTGGCTTCAAATATTGGTTATACCTACTCATGGCAAGAATATTATAATTAGAACAAGTTTAAAATTTTAAGTATATGATTATTCCTGAATATAGATTTTTTCCGTGTAGCGTTTTTATATTTTTGAAATGTGTGTATAGTTCTCCGCATAAAAGAAAGTCTCCGGCGCAAGGGGGAGGCATCATTCGCGCTCTCTTCTTCCGTCAAGAGCGTTATAAGACGTGCGTGCTTACAACGGGCCTCCCACTTGCACACACATTCCAACAATATTTCCCGTAGCCACAGATCCGTGCGTCAAACTATATTACACACATTTCAAAAATATACACACTGTGTAAATATATTGGTTTATTTTCTCTGTTTTATAATATAAATATAAATTATCTCTTAGTATTATTAGTAGTAAGAGAGAAAAAGTGATTATTGCTCTGTGCAGAAAATTTTTCGGATTAAAAACATTCTAAAGCTAAAGCTAGTGAAAAAAGAATTTTTATTGGCTGGCCTAAAGTAGTTAAATCTACCCATTTGTCAAACATTTATCCTAAATAATTTGTATTCAAATCCTTATCAAAATAACATCCATCCTGATTTCGAAAATATTTCTCCCAATTATTAATGACTGAAACAGTAAAGTGATAAAATGCAGCAAACTGTGTATTGTCTCCTCCCTCCTAAAGGGGAGGATATTTCAATTTACCGACGATTTATTTTATACGTGATAATGACATGTGACACTTCTTGATAATAAATGAGATCTCATTCCGCTAAATGTAGTAATCCTGGTCACCCCACAGAGAATCGTCTGCAACACTAAAAAACGCGGTATGTGAATTACACATTGTGTAAAATTTTAATCAAAAATCAAGTTATAATTTGCCAAACGTTACGAAAATTCTTATGAAGAAATACATTTATTTAATACAAGAAATGTACCGTCAACTGGGGTGACTCGGACTGTCTGGGTAACTTCGGACACTTTTTCGCAAAACCCTCTGAATCAAAGCACGTGTGAAAAAGTTGTAGGGTTATGTGCACAAGTTGTGGAATTGAACCCCATAATCTGTGCACATAACCCCACAACTTGTGCACACGTGCTTTGGTTGAGAGAGTTTTCGAAAAAGTGTCGAAGTAACACACACCGTCTGAAGTCACCCCAGTTCACGGTAATTTATTCAAGTAACAATTGTTATACCGCTTCGTGACGATAAGACTTACCCCGTATAAATACGTACATAACGAAAGCAGCCAAGCCTCAAAAAAATTTTTTGTGAAAAAACAAACCGTTTTTATTTCTTTAAAAATAATAACGGGCGTTACGCAACGCTAGATCGGTATCCCCGTCCCCTCGGAAAGCATCGTAATGCTCAGGGCCGGATATAAGAGGGGTATGGGGGGTGTGACAGTGTCACACTGTGACACCCATCTAAATTTTTGTCAGATACATTTTATTTATTTTTTCTTATTCGGCTTTTGTTTTCTTATTCAGCATTTTTGTCAGTCATACCTCCCCCCCCCAAATAAAATGCCTATATCCGGCACGCTAAGCACTACTCTTCCTCCCCCTAAGTGAGTTACGTATTTTAATTATGGCTCTGAATAATAATCAGTACATTACTGACTACTGATTACTACTAATAAGAATGACTACACGATAAATAATTACCGTAGTTATAAAAACGCAATTTCTTAATATTTATTAAATCCAGAGCATTTTAATAACGCAGCAAAGTGAGTCTACATGAAAGTTAAATACCGTATTAATAAAAACGGCAGTTTAACTACAGCAGTTAGGTACCGTGTAAACACAGTCGATTACAGAAAAAGTCATTAGACTATTATTGAAAAGGATAACGACTAATCACTACTAATAAAAAATCGTAGACTATTATTATAGTATATTAAAGTACTAGTTTCATAAAATACGCTTTTTCTTTAGAAAACTCGCCGCAAGCGGCTCATTTTCTAAACTTGTACTCGTGCGCTAAAAACGTGTTATGAAACGAGTGCTTTATACAATTTTTTCTATTTTACTCTAAAATTAAAAAAACTTTCATTTAAATTGATGACTGATTTAGGGATTTTTGTTTTGGATTGGTATTACAGTTTACACCATGTTTAAAATTCTAAGAACAAATGAAATTTTGATATATTTTATAGTCATCTCTTCTCTTTTTCACTGCAACTAACCAAGCCATAATTTTAACATGTTAAAAATAACCTAAACATAAAATTTTGTAGAAAATTCAACTTTAAAGCGACATTGACATTTGCACGGAAAACGTCAAGCGATAAGCCAGGTCTGTTCCCAACATTCATTGATTAATTTTTTTAATCTTTTACCCAACAATTTAAAATTAGATAAAATTAATAAAAATTACAATAAAAAATTAAATAAGTTTATTCAGGATAACTACCAAGTTTTAGAAAAAGTTTATAAACCAATAATTTAAAATGTTAAGTATGTATTTATCTCTCTCTCTCTCTCTCTCTCTCTCTCTCTCCCCCCCCCCTCTCCCTCTCTCTCTCTCTCTCTCTCTCTTTCTCTCTCTCTCACTCCTTGTATTTCTCTCTCAATTATATATACATATATATATATATATATATATATATATATATATATATATATATATACACTCATAGTCTTAAGATAATTAGCCAGTAAGTAAAATGTATTATAAATATTTCTTTAAATTCCACACACAAACTATGTTTAGGTGGAATAACATAATAATTTATATGTATTGCAATGTATGAATTAAATAAATCTGAATCTTAATCTGAATCTGAATCTGTTGCCAACCCAAAAGAACAAAAAGTACAGACCTCTTATGGGCCTATAAGAACACGCAAAACGCGTGTGATTATGAGCTTATAAGAGTCGCAAAATAGAAAAAATACTATAAATGACATTTTATTCGGAATTTCAGCACATACCCTTTCGATGGCCACCTTGAATTCATTAACGTTTACAGGTTTTGTACAATAAACTTCATTCTTTTAAGAAAACCCCACAAGAAAGAAATCAGTGGTGTGAGGTCTGGTGATCACGGTGGGTATTCTACTGGACCTCTGCACCCTATCCACCTGTTAGGCAGGTTCTCATTAAGATAGGTTCTTACATCAGGTAATGTAGTGGAGCTCCATCTTGTTGGAAATAAAATCCCTTATCGCCAAAATCTTGAAGAATAATTGGCATGATAGATTCCTGCATAAATTAAGGAAACTGACATCTTTTACAATGCCCTCAAACTACTGAATTTTTTCTTGTGCTTAAGAATAAAGTTTATGGTATAAAACCTTCTACCGTTGATGAATTGAATGAATCCAAAGGAAATGTTCTGAAATAGGAACTAAGTACAAAAAAATACGTTTATGTAGTTTGTTATAAACATAGAAAGCAGATTGTACAATATTTAATAACCCCTTTATAAAAAATCAAATTGTGGCAAAAGAAATTTTGCATCCTGTATTGCATTTTCTGTCTTTGACGTTACTATATTTTTGGGTGCACCAACCTAGATAGTGTACTGTTCAAATGAAATCTACTGTGAAGCATCCCTCTATTGAAAAACGCTGGTTTCATTAAAGATCACGAACGTTAATAGCTACTATCTACTGTTTTTTGAATGGAAGTATCCTAGTTGGAAGGATAATAAGCACCGTAACCATTACGTCGAATATAAAGGATTCCAGATCATTTAGAGAATAAAGACTGCATTAAGTTAATAATATGCCCAGACAAAAAGTTATTTTTGTATTTAACTAACCATGATTAGATTTACCTAAATGCCTGGTAATTACTTTACCCACAGGAGATCTTGCGTTAGTACATTTTTTATTGCTTTTTTTTCACCTTTCTTGACGTTTCATATAAAAAGGTCAGTTTTTCTGTCCAAGGGAATTTGTGGACACGATAACTTGAGCCGAAACTTCTCTGGCGCAGAATATGCTCCAAAGAACACAAACATACATATTATTTTTTTACCAAAAGTTCTCGTATATGATTTTTATTTTGCTAGCCGTAGTATTTTCACTACTTTACCTCAGTTTAAGTCAAAATTGATAGAAAACGTAAGTTTCTTGACAGTAATCGTCACTGTTTAAGTGATTATTAAGCCAATCAAAAGTTGTCACATAATGTTTATTTTTCAATTAAAATACTTATAAATATAAAACTCATTAAAAATAAAATGAGAAAAGTAGTAAATTATATTTCTTTTCATGTTTGAAATTAAATAATTTTATTACCTTTTTAGGTAATTTCTAATTACAAAAATAAAACAAATTGGTATTTAATTACTTTACAGGAGTTTTCATTCAAACTTTGTTAAACAAATACTTTCAATACTTCTCAAAAACAAAATAAATAAAAATTGGAAAAGAAGTTAATCTTTTGATCTTAAATTTCAGTACACGGGAGGATTTAAAATTAAATCGACGCATAATTATGTGATTAGTAGGGGAATAGGGACAAAAATAATAACTCCTGTGGCCTAGCCCATCCAAAAAAAACTTCAGTCGTACTCTACACACAGAAAAATGTTTTAAATCAAGAATATGGTGATTTGTATACATGGTTATTTAGAAATAAGTTCAAGAAATTTAAGAGGTGATTCTACGTTCAAAAATATGAAAAAAGTTGGTCCGGAAAGGAGTCCTAAGGCAGCTACGGATCTTTAAAATTGTAATAAAAATAAGGTTTTTAATTAATAGCTTTTGCATGTATACTAGTATTAATAAGGGCAATAAGTTTATGTTAATTTATTTTTTTGAATTTTATCCAGAGGCATGCCTAGACGGACAAAATATGTGAGCCTTAATATATTTTTGGCCCAAACTTTCTTATGTGTATTTTTTGGATTTTTTGTAATAAATATAGACGCCTTCAGTAAAAATACATAAAAAATGTTTATAGTGTAACACTGTAGGAGCAATCATTTTCAAAAAAATGCAATTAAGAGGAAGTAACATTTTGTTCCACTAAAAATGTTACTTTTTAAAAGGCTATAACTCCTTTAATATTAAATTTAGGTGTTTTGGTGACGAATACTTTTTTGCTTAGTTTTAATTAAAGAATTGCCCTTGTTAAAATTTTATTGCTGCTTTTTTTGTTTCCCATTCAATGTGTCCATCTTCGAAGGGCCGCAGCTCCCTTAAGCCCCATTTCCGGACCAACCTTTATAGGAACTTTTATTCATATTTTTTAACGTAAACATTACGTAAGTACAACATATAACATATAATGCAAATGCACAATAAATGTATATTATTTATTTATTCATTATTTATATATTACAGGTTCATAGAGAGCCCTAAATAAGCTTTAAGCTTGTGCTAGGGGCTCTCTATTAATTTTGATAAAAAAAACTAAATGATTCAGCTGACGTTACTTAAAATTTTGAAACTTCGAAACTGTAGTCTTATCCTTTCATAATTAAAGCACGAGTTTGCTTTAAAGGAGAATATATTTTCTTCGTTATATCCAAATAACACATTCTTGATTTAGGACAATATTTTTTTCTGTGTAAAACGTAGGTTAATAAATTACTTATTTTGTTGTTTTTTAAGAATTATAATGTTTGATAAATTTCTTGTTTACTTCGTATATAAGGTAAAACTACTTCTTATGATGTGACAATATGACTGAACCAATATTTTCAAACTTAAGACCTATTCAGAAGCTTGCATAAGAACATAAAACATAAGAATGCTATGCCGTGATTGGCTTACAAGATACATGGCGGCAAATCAAGCCAATCACGGCATCGCATTCTTATGTATTACGTTCTTATGCGAGACTGTGGATATGCCCTTAAAATTAATTTATTGTATATTCTTTGCATTTGCAATGCCAAATACTTTAATTTAACCTCAAAACTTGACGAATAAATATAAAATAATAGATAATTCCAGTAACTTTGAAATAATGTATCACACTAGTTGTGATACAACCTCCATTAAATTTATTTCTCCTTTGGCCAATTTTTAAAATATACATAGTTTCTTTTATGCAATATGCATATTTCAAATTTTATAACCTATAGGTTGGGATTCTATGCCGTTTAAAAAATTTAATGAGTGCACTCGGGCACACAGTGCCCAGTCATTCATTATAAAACCTGTATACCTGTTGGTTAGTATACCTACCATGATTTTGACAAGATATTTGGTACGGAATTTGGAAAGGTGAAAATTTAACAATAGAATTTCCCAAGTATTAAATGCTTAAGAGCCCTTCTAATAATAGCCCAAAGGTGGAGATTGCCCATTAATCCTGCGGCGACTAAGCGGCTAATTTCGACTTCCCATTGGGAAGTTCTCGACTACGTCAGTATTCCCTGTTAAAAAATGCGGGATTCATTTAAGGGTGATATCGATTTGTTTGATGGTGGCGACGATCGTGCCGAGAACAGTGTTATTTTCTGGGCTGGAAGCCAAAATATGACGCTCTTTAGATCCGAATATGCCATCTCCTTTTATTAATTTTATGTAGTTAACTCTTTCCCGCGTGATTTTTTTAATATTTACGAAAAATAAATATTTGATGTATTTTGATGTGCTAATAGCGGGAAAAATATCTAAAAAAATCAAGGATTTTTTACGTTTTTTTTTAACTCGCCAACGAAACAAGATATTGACATCGTACTTGGGCTAAAATACGAAAAACAAAAGTTCTCAAAATTGCACAAAATATTAAACTCTTAGAAGAGTTAGTGGCGTACCTGCAATAAAGTAAAAAAGGAAAATAAAAAAGTAATCTTTTTTTCGGACACCATTGATTTTTAAAATTAAGATTTTATTATTCTAAGTAATTCAGTTCAAGTTCCATAAATATCTTGTTCCGTTCGCGAGTTATATAAGAATAGATAGATCCGTTTATTAAAATTTTTGGTAGGCTCTAGCACAACAATTATAAGACTTAGAGCTTGGTGCTCATGTTGACTTTTAATCAGTTAGTTGAGAACTAAAACATATTCAAATTATTCATTTGCGTATGAGTAAAAGTTTGTTTTAGAGATGGTACTAGAGATACACTAAAAAAACCGTGTGTGCCATATATGGCACAGTATGAGGGAAGGGGTTAAAAAGGTTGAATTTATATTTATATGAATAATACTCAGACTGTATGATAAGTATATATTTTTATACACTAAATTTTTAATTTATTTTAATAATAAGAAAATATTAATATTATATGATATATTTTTCAAAACCACCTTTAACAAGCCCTAAGGAAGAAAATATATTTTTCGAAACGTCGGCAAGTTATAAAACGCAATTTACTAAAGAACCACTATTTTTAAAAGTTTTTTAATAATAAGTGTTAATTTTAAGGGTTTATTGTCTGTGCGTATATTTATTTTTTATAAATCTTGAATTCTACTCAAAAATGAAAAGTTATGTTGGTCTGTCCTTGGTTTAAGCAATTCGGTATTCGAGACTTATTCACTTAAAATTATATTCACATTAAAAATTCCTATTTTTTTATGTACATAAGTTTTCCAAAGGTTTTACCCAGTTTTGCACTCTTGAAATTTCAACTACGACCTAATAACTATTTTTATTCAAAAAAAAGAAGAAATGTCCCCTTATTTCTTTTAAGACTTCTAAACCAATTTGTTCTTGACCATAAAATTCGTTTCTCTATCACGTTGTATAATGTAATTTTTTAATACTACGTAAAACCTTCCCTTTTAACTTTCCATCCCTTAATCTGGTGTTGATAATTCCACGACTGGGAAGAGTCATGCGGAAAGTACAGATACCAAGCGCATGAAATACATAATCACATTTTTCCGCTCCCTTTAGTAATTTGTGTTGCGATAGGGCTAATAGATTCCTGTTATAGTAACAATTTTACGGTAAAATATTAAACGTTTCGGTATGCTGAAATGTAAAATGGTTTTTTTTTGTTTCAATAAATCTTATTTAAAAAATATCTTATTCATAATATCGTCGTATCAGAACAACAACGTTCTATCTGACACTGTGAGATTGCAGTAACTGTAAGTTAAAGCATTTAAAATTTATAGTACAAAATATAATGACACTTACTGTTATCTCACAATGTTAGATAGATCATTTTTGTTCTAATCGAACGATATCTCACCCCCTTATGGACCCCCAGTGTGGATGGCACGCACCATTTGACAACATTAACACATTGACATAAAAACCTCATACTAATTTAACAATTTCATTGGAACCAGAAGGCTATTATAGCCTTGGGACAATCATTTGTTTTTACAATCTGACATTACGTTAAGTAGAAAGAGGCACATAACCTCAAATAATTGAGGGAGTTTTCTGGTTCTATCTCAGCGTTGAGAGAGAAGCTGCTTGAATGTCAAGCTAACCTAAATATTTTCATTTTAACATATTCTTGGATACAATCACCCATTCAGATAAATGACCAAGATATTAACTGGGAAAACCATGTTAAATACCTAGGCATTACCATATCCAAAAATCTTGCGTGGAATCAGCACATCAAAAATACCCCCCAAAACAGTCAATGGCCCCCTCTCTCTCCAAACTATATCCCCTAATAGGTAGAAAGAGCCTACTATCCATAAGAAACAAACTTCTCCTCTACAACCAAACCCTAGAGCCAGTACTCCTCTACAGAGGCCCCACCTTGAATAAAATCACCCCATAAAACGCGCTTTCAGCCAAACTTTAGGCCTTCCAAAACAAGGTACTCAGAATATGCCTTAGAGCCCTCTGATACATGAGGAACACTCAAATCTACAGAGATCTCGACATGCCCCTCCTAAAAGCGGAAATCATCCGTAATAGCAAGTCTAAGTTATCTTGTCTAGATAACTTAGATCACCCAAACCCACTCATCTGAAATTTTCTAGATTACTATTATGAAATTCCCTATACCTACAAAAAGATTAAAAATGTCCTTAACCAGTAATGTTGCCCACCAACTTACATCCTTCCCCTCCTCCCGTCCCGTTCTCCTCCCCCCTCACCCCTTTTTTCGTGACATATGCAACTGCAGCATTTATGGTTATAAGCATAATTATAAAATAAAAATAAATAGGGAAGTGCTAAAACAAATAATCAAAACTTGTTTAAATTTAAATTTAGTATTTTAAATTAAACGTGTCATAAATTGGCTTTTCTGCACTTTCAACTGCAATATTCAAATTTGTTCTTTGAATGAACTGTTTATTTCCAAGTTTTCATTCTCTATTATACATATTTGGAATAACATCATCAGGACGGGATCTATAATTTGAAAACCACTGCCGCGCACTAATTTGAACTCGGATTCTTTATATTCATGCACATTCAAATCATTTTATGTGCATTGTTTAGGCATAAAGTTCGCAGTTAAATATAAGTTTTAAAGTGGTTCTTTTGTTTTGAATTTCACACAATTCAAGCGAAAGAAATTTATTACATATTCATCCTCTTTTGTTTCTGTTTCCATAAATATTCTAGGATCGTCGAGATTTTATCATGAAAATATTAATAATGTCAAGAATAAAATGTATGTATTTCAAAGGAACATAGTTAAAATAATCTTATAAGATAAACTTTGTGTACATTAAAGTTATAATAAAATACAAAATACAAAATTAGAATTTAACTATTATCCGTGCCTGAAATATACTTTACCTAAAACGTATTATGCTGCTCTCGTATAAGAGATTTCCCTCAGACGGAGTTTCGCTAACCGCACCCGAATTGGTATGATACTCGCCTTTTAGCACACTTTCGCAAATGAGTCACTGCAGTCTAATTCAGACATGGATAATAGTGATCTGTAAAAAAACTTATAAAGAATTTTTGGGTCCCAATGAAAGGTGTTTTTTTTTTTTTGAAAAAATTCGTGCACAATTAATGATTACGATGTCTTATAGAAGAACTTTGTTATTAAAATAATAACTTTTCTGAATAGTTTTGAACTTTAATGATGTTTTTTGAGCTAAAACTTTCAAAAATGTAATTTACTTCCTCTAAAAATAATAAACCACAGGTTTTACCGAGAAAACTATTAAAATAAAAAAAAATAGCCTAAAATTTTACCCCTCCAAGTATATAGAAACTCAACTATTTAAAATTTGAAGTGGGTCACTCAAAAAATTTTAATAAATTCATTCATATAGGTACGTATAAAAAAAACATAGTAGCATTTATTCTGTAACACCCTATATACTGTTAAGTTTCAACTCTAAGTACACAACATTATAGCAAAAATATATATATATTTCTTATAAAAAAATATGTATTTTTACTATTTTACTACATCGGAGGTGTATACCTCCGATGTATATAATTTTTTTATATATATTTTTACTATGATGTTGTGTACTTAGGGTTGAAACTTAACATTCTATAGGGTCTTACAGAATAAATGCTACTATGTTTTTTTTTTACTTTAACTTTAATTATGCACCAAACATGTTTCAGAGAGGTGCCCCAAACTACTCTTAGGACTGATTAACTTGATGATGATAAGTGGCTTTTACTTCTCCAATCATTTAGAAACTTCTATGAAACGTATAAAAACTGTTTCGGAATAAGTACTAATTCAACCAACTAGTAATTTTTACTTTTTATGATTCTAGTTTTAAAATACATTCCAACAATGGTGGACCACCATAGAAGTAGAAAATATCGTCGACTTACGAGTAAAGAACACTAAGTCCAAAAACATGGTTTTGAGATATTGACAAATTTAACTTTCATTGTTGTTTTTTAATTTTTGTAATAATTGTTTTCGGAAAAAAACTACTGCAAATTGCAATGACATGTTTGGACATAATAATAATGTCCCATTTGCAGTTAAATAAAGAAAAATTGAAGTAGTTTAATTCAACTAAATTTGAAAAAAGACATGGACTTAGTGCCTTTTACTTGTAGGCCCACGACGTCGGCTTACAAGTAAATAGCACTAAGTCAATAAAACAACTATTTAAAATTAAAACCCTTCTATAATTTAAACGTAATGTAACTATAAAGTAGAAAACAAGATAAATTTTCAAAAACTAGATTTTTAAAAGAAGGGTTTGGACTTTTTGATTGTTAAACAATCATTGTTTAAAGAATGTTTCCATTATTAGTATTAATTATATGAAATTGCTTACTATGCCAGAACTAAGAGGCCATCGGCTGTGCCGGCAAAGAAGCATCTCCTAAAGTCAACAATTATAATGAATCATTATTAATGATAAAACATTTCACGGTGCAATTCTAAGGGCTGTTTTCCAAACTTGCCGCGAACTTTAGTTTTTTTTATATTCTTGTTATTTTGTAGTAACCAAGGATTTAAGAGCAAAATTAAAAAAATCTATCAGTTAGTTTTTTTTTATTTACATTTTTTTAAATCGTTAGTTATTACATAAATAATAAGAATATAAAGAAAAACTAAAGTTTGCCGCAAGTTCGGAAAACACCCCTCAGAAATGCACCGAGACTTTGAACTTAGTGTGAAGGCTTCAAATTTAGTTTTGAAATATTATCTGATAATAAAAAAACCAATGCAAATGAAAATTAAATTATTACCTACACATCGAAAGTACACGTAAAAAGCATTGCCATTTTATAGGTAAAGTACTATTTCTCTGTTCTGTCTCTATTCCATCCTTTAACATAGTAAAATTTGAATGTGTTTGTCAGTACAATAAATAACGCGAAATTGTATGATATAAATGATTCAAGCAATCATATTTTTATAAATTAACTCTTTTTAGAAAGTCGCTTAGTGCAGAAACATTTGATATAATCTACAAATTAAATTGGTGCGTTTTGTATAGTGGGTGGGTAACTCCCTTGGCAGTCCACCTAGAAGTTAGTTCGGTTTACCTATACATAGATCATCAAAAATTAATTACAGTGCCATTAAAATCCCATTTTTGCAAAAAAGTAACTTAGTGCCTTTTACTTGTAAGCCTACGATATATTTAGTTAAATAAAATAAAGTTTAAATAAACATCGCTCGGTTCCATTCCAATAAACATAGTTTAAATTACAACGCATTCAAAAATATTTTAAAATTCCGTTAGATATAAATCGTTTTATATTCTTATCATCATTTAAAGAATTCTTGTTGGAAACATTACGGAAAGCAAATCTTAACATCCCCCTTTCAAATAATCGCGCACGAATAGTCCTCTATCTGCGAAAGACATAAATTTCAACACGGTTATATTAAATTTTACTACTTTTTATGCTTGTGATAGGCTATTTAATATATCAGTAAAACAGTCTACTGAACAATGTCATTAACAATGCCAAAATATTAAACGTTAGGCCACGGTATTTCCAGATGGATTGAATCACTGATGATAAAATGTAAAAGGTTGATTTTTTGAACAATGCAAATTTAAAATAGAAAATTTTATTGAAACTGGGTTGATCTTTAAGGATGAGTAGAAAAAAAACTCATATTGTCTTAAACTTTTAACTGACTGACTGACGCATGGATGCTAGGTTAATGTTTTTGAGTGACCCAGAAATAGTTATTATATTATTCACAGAATAATATACGGTAGAATTTTCCAAAATCGTCAAAAAACGTCCTAGACAAAAAAATCTTGGATACAAATGTGTTTCATGAAAAAATCAGAAACTTTGAAAATGTCTGTCTGTACGTCCGTCCGTCTGTTCGTCTGTCCGATGTCACGATTTTTGTAGACGCGGTAACTCCAGAACGAATTATCCGATCGACACGAAATTTTCAGGAAAAATCAAGTTCTATGAGGGGAAGATCCCTGTTGTTTTTCAAAGTAATCCCTCAAAAAAAAAAAGTTATGGGGTGTTAAACTTTAAAAAAAAATAAAAACTATTATTTTCGATTTTTTTTTCGTTTTTCAAAAAAATATCTTTTTTTTTTCATTTTTGTTATATATTGTTTTTAATATTTGGGAGAATGCAATATACCATTTACTGTGAATAATATATAATGGAATGCGTAGCATTACGTATCTTCACCGCTTGTTTTGGTAAAAATGCTTGAGCTTGGAACTTGCTGATCGAGCCCTTAGCAATCACGCGAAAGCAGTAGTTACATTTTTCGTTCGTAATACAAACAATATTTTTTCTAAAATCCAATAAAAACACCAACATTCTTCATTAAGATGTATAAGGATACCATGACAGTAAGTGGAAAACATAACTGTTATTTACAAGCATACAGAAGAACGTCCTTTATATGTATTATAAAAAGTTGCAAAATCTATCATTTTTGTTAACTTCTTTTAAAGTTAAAAAAGTTTTTCATTTTTAACCAAGGTTAAATATGAATTCATATCTAACCTGTTTTTTAGCTTTTGGTTATACCTCATAGATAGCGATAGCCTTGTCTGTAAACAGTTGAAGTTTGCGAACAAAACCTAACATTTTTGTTTATTTCGACGAAAAACAATAAGAAATAATATTTATTTATACATATATATTACCGGGTTTATACGGAGACTGATAATAGGAAATAGTAACGAGCCACTTATTTAAGTTATTATTTAGTTGAAATTTATAGTGACGTTAGAAATCTGCAAAATTTCTGTAGCAGATTAAAATTGTGAATTTTAAGAGGTAATGTGTTATTTATTTATGCTTGTGAATAAAATTCTGTTCTAACCACATACGAAAATGACATTTCCAACTCTCAAGTCATCTCATAGAAATATACTATTGCTTATGTTTTTAGGGTTTGTTTAAAAACGAAAAAAATTGCAATTTATTTATATAAAAAGCGGTCCAAAAGTCACCCCTCCCCCTCTTAACTTTTGAATAAGTTGAGATATCGACTTCAAATTTAGAACTCTTAAATAAGACAACTTAAACTATGTTTTAGTATATATTTGATACTTTTGGCTCTTAAAATGTGGGCAGGGGAGCATGGGGGACGTTTTTTTATATGGAAAGGGTCGTCGTTTGATACAATCTTAAAGCTTATGAAATTCTCCATTAAACTTGGGTTTGAAATGAATGAAAATGGGTATTTTTGTCAAAATTTCTCTAAAAAAATCAAACAATTTTTTAAAAATCACTTATTTCATGATCAAAAAATCTAAATTATATTTTTAAACTAATTTTAATTCACATAAATAAAAATTTACAAAAAAACTTAAAAAATCGCATATTTTAGCACAAAAAATTGAAAAACCAAAACTTTAAAAAAATAGTTTAAAAAATAAAAAAATATACAGTCGAATATTTGCTTTAAAATGATGCATCACGCGACCCCTATTCTATTTTAAAAAATGTCCCCCATGCCCCCTGCCCACATTTTAGGAGCTGAAAGTATCAAATATGTGCTAAAAATTTAAGTTGTCTTATTTGAGAATTCTAAATTTGAAGTCGATCTCAACTCGTTCAAAAGTTAAGAGGGGGGGGGGTGACTTTTGGACCGCTCTGTATAATAACACAGCGTTTTCTTTTAAGTGTAATCTCAAATAAATAGAAGGAATAAACTCTTTAAAGTAATTTTATACTCTTTCTGAAACTTTTTGCTGAGAAATATCCTCAAGTGTTTTCGCTAACTGTGGGTTGCGGACAAAACTGTGAAGTTAAGCCATCAAAATTATAGTGGTCCTTTGGGACAATCCATCTTAATCTGCTACCGTATCTCAAAGTGAATAAATACAAAAAGGTCTTGCGTTAGTAAAAAATGGAAAAATTTTTATTGCTTTTTCCTGTTCACCAACTTTTTATAAGTAAAAAAGCTGACTTCCACGTGTTCTCTGTCGGTCGATCCGTCGGCAGGTCAGTAAAAATTTTGGCTACGATAACTCGTGGACGCGTTGAGCTAGAGACTTTAAATTTCGACAATCGCATACGTTCCTTATTCAAAGTTTTAGGATGAAATTATTTAACCCAAGCAAGATAAAAAAAAAACCTCAGTCGGCCAAACACTGCTTATCCACGAATGCAGCACGTTTGTTTTGTAGTGTTTGGCTGGTCAAGATAACTTGCCTATATTTAAAGCTCTTACTGCGCCGGGGTTTACCTATATACCAAGTGTCGCGGGATCATGGTACACTCCCTTTTTTCTTTATTTATTAAGATATATTTTTTTTATTTGGTGAATAGAATTTACATAACAAACGTCAATGTTTGACATATTAGTAAAAAGTCCTTTGGGACAATCCATGTTAATCTGCTACCATATCTCAAAGTGAATAAATACAAAAAAGTCTTGCGTTAGTAAAAAAATGGAAAAAATTTTATTGCTTTTTCATGTTCACCAACTTTTTATAAGTAAAAAAGCTGACTTCCACGAGTTCTCTGTGAGTCGATCCATCGGCATGTCCGTAAAATTCTTGGCCACGATAACTCTGGGACGCTTTAAGCTAGAGACTTTAAATTTCGACAATAGCATACGTTCCTTATTCAAAGTTTTAGGATGAAATTATTTAACCTAAGCAAGATAAAAAACACCTCAGTTGGCCAAACACTGCTTATCAATGAATGCAGCACGTTTGTTTTGTAGTGTTTGGCTGGTCAAGATAACTTGCCTGTATTTAAAGCTCTTACGGCGCCGGGGTTTACCTATACACGGTGTATTTGAAATAGGGTAGCAAATTTTAACAGGTGATTCTACATGATAAAATATGACAAAAAGTTCCTACAAACATATGTCTAAAAATGCGTCATAAGGGAGCTACGCCCCTTTTAAATTGGCTAAAAAAATCGGTTTTTATTTAATAACTCAGGAACCCTTTGAGATATATTAACGAGGTTTTGCACGTGAATTAATCCGAATAAGGCCCATCTTTGTATGTCATTTTCACGTACTTATTTAAACCAGGGGTGTGCGAAACGGGGGGTCCCAAACTTTTTTCTGTGTAACTTTTTTGCAATTTTATTTTTGAAATATGATTCCTCAGGTCAAAATACATAAAAAAGGCACTCTTGTTGTAATACTGTAGGATTAACCGTTTTCGAGAAAAATTCATTTGAAGGTGAAATTCCACGGTTCGAGGACGAAAAATTAAATACTAAAATGTTGAAAACCAAAATTTTAATGATGCAGGACGAATGTACATTAAAAACTAAGAAAAAAACCTCATATACAGGTACTTCCAAAAATCAATCCTAATGGACCTATGGTCTCCTAAATATGCACCATTTTTAAAGGGCTATGGTAGCTTTAAAAGCGTTTTTTCGACCTACATGTATGGAAACTTTTTTTCTTAGTTTTTGATGTAAAATAACATTGCATCATTAAAATTTTGGTTTTCGACATTTTAGTACTTAATTTTTCATCCTCGTTTGTGAAATTTCACCTTCAATTGAACTTTTCTCGAAAACGGTTAATCCTAAGGTATTACAACAAGAGTACCTTTTTTATGTATTTTGACCTGAGGAATCATATTTCAAAAATAAAATTGCAAAAAAGTTACACAGAAAAAAGTTTGGGACAAAAAACTGATAAGGCCCCCCCGTTTCGCACACCCCTGGTTTAAATAAGTACGTGAAAATGACATACAAAGATGGGCCTTATTAGAATTAATTCACGTGCAAAACCTCGGTAATATATCTCAAAGGGTTCCTGAGTTATTAAATAAAAACCGATTTTTTTAGCCAATTTCAAAGGGGCGTAGCTCCCTTATGACGCATTTTTAGACATATATTTATAGGAACTTTTTGTCATATATTATCATGTAGAATCACCTGTTAAAATTTCCTACGCTATTTCAAATACACCCTGTATACCAAGTGTCGCGGCATCATGGTACACTCCCTTTTTTCTTTATTTATTAAGATATATTTTTTTTAATTTGGTGAATAGAAATTACATAACAAACTTCAATGTTTGACATATTAGTAAACATTTTGCATCCTCCGCGGAGCTCCGGTTTTACCGAAAATGCTATTAACATTTTAATTTTAAATGGAATACCCTGTATCTATTTTATATTTGAAATGTACATAATTTTCTTAATTCAATGAAACCATAAAATAAGTAAATTCAAATGTTAAAATATTTGCCGAATAATTTTTAATTTTTTAATTTATACCTATTAAATCTAACTGAAGAAGAAATCTAACTGAATCAAAGAGTATTAACAATTTTTCATATGGTACTTATGGTATCATGATAACATCTTAAAGTACCAAAAATAAGAATCTACAAATATGTGCATTTTTTATGAGGGACCAATATAACCGAAATTAAAGCAATTTTTTAATTTTCAGGATGCTTTGAGATATTAAATTAATTGATTTCGAAGTACTTTTCAAAAGTCTGTATTGATGATTTGCTGTTAGGTAGATACATGTATTAATACATGTAGTTTAATAAATTTTGAAAATAAAACAATGTGAACTGGTTGACAGAAGATAACCTTGGTTATGGCTGGATTGTTGTTTTGGAGGTGTTTCAAGTATCGATAGCATCATGCCTAAGAAATAAGTTACCAAGCACTACTTATTTCTTCTTAAAAAATGATCGTCTGTATAAAAGGTTAAGGTGTATTTAATTTGAGAACAAGCCATACCAACTTTAGATTTCATAGCAAGCTAGAAATTTTCAAAAATGATTCAAACAATTCTAATATTTTTGTTGGTAAAGCACTGTCGAGAGGCTCGCATAATTAACCATAATACATAACATACGATGCCGCACAATGGGAGTATTTAGCTTCAATAGTTGGAAAAAATTCAAGAAAACGAAAATGAAATAACAGACGTTTTATTTATTGTATTATAACAAGCAGAAATATATTAGTCTAAACTTGACTATTTTTGACGACTGATGTAATAGTAAGAAAACATTGAAATTTAAGTGCAAATTTGCAAGGCAGTAATTTGAAGGCTTTGCATTTAATAAAAACTTTATTAAATGGATTCCATATCTACAGGTATGTGCTACAAACGACAGTTTGAATCATCAAATTATCTGTTGTCTTTAAGTCGTAGTATATTTTTGTATTGGACTAAGTACATATAGATAATATTTTGCTAAATCAAAAACTGCTTGTAGGTTTTTAATTAACAAGGCCCAAAAGGTCTCGCCTGGGATTATGTTTTTAATATTTCTTATGGTTTCAACTTTCAAAATTAAAAATTATATATTTCGAATTTTGCGGGTTTTCTCAAAAAGTGAGTTTAAATCATCAGAGATTTATTTGATTTGTACAACTCTTTTATTATAATCTATAATAAAATTGCTATTTTTTATGTAAGATTCTAATTAATTGATTCTAAATGCCTTTTTATGATTCAAGCAATTAATGTTAGTGATAGTCAATGTCATAAATTTTTGTGTTTTACCACTCAGACATCACACAACATTTTCCTTACGGGCGATGACTTACTAACTTACGCACTTAAAATTGAATAAAACTTCCTGTTTCGGATTTAGAATGTAATAACTAAAAAAATAACAAAATATCCTTTTTGCTTTTCCATTTTAAAATTTTTTAAAATTGAGAAAAATTTAAAAAATTTTGTTTTTATTTTTGCATTTTATGGCGTTTTGTGTCGAATAAAAAAAAATCCAGCAAAGAAAGTCCGTCTACTTTTTTTCCCGGGCGGTTGGTTGGTCAGAGTGCCCGAAAAGCTTTATAACTTACAAGTGTAAGCACCATAACTCAAGAACGCTTTGAGCTAGAGACTTAAAAATTTTCACACAGGTTGTTACCAAAAGTTCTCAGTATGATTTTTTTAACAGTGAGGTGGGACAAGGGGGGCTAATGAAGAAAAAATACAAATGTTTACAATATTTTCGTAAACATATATATATAGGGGGTTCCGAGGTAGTTGCAACTGATTCTAAAAATATAAAAATCCAACCCGTCGAGGCGGGGAACTGCGGAAAAATGGGAAAGCCTGCAGTATACTTTTTGCTTAAGTTTCTTAAAAAAAATAGTTTGTATTTAGGTATGTAGTAATTTATTTAGTAAGTATTTTTATTTTAGAATTTTATTACTGTTTATTTCCTTTTTAACTAGAATTCTCCCCATTTTCATAGACTTATTTGAAAAAATATTGTAAAAATAGGATTAAATACATATTAGAAATTAATAATAAAATTACTTTTAACCATTACTTTTAATAAAACAACTCTATAATTTATAAAAAAAAATAAATATTATTACACTAAAAAAAATTGACATAGAACATTATGATTCTAAGACCCCATTATCACGTGAAAATTGTCTATGTATCATTTTTAACATATTTCATAACATATAGAGAACGAAAAATCCTTAAAATATTTTTGTCCAACTTTATGGGTCAAATACCCCACTGTGCCGTGATTGACTTAGTCAATTTTTTGTGGTAACACCGGTTAACCTGTATGTATCTCTTTTTCTGTTTAATTGATTTGTTAAAAAAAGAAAGAAATACATATTCCCCTAACTTGGCTAGTAACCGCTGCTCCACAAAAAATCGGCTTTTATGTGCCATCATCAGGCCTCACTTATCATGATATATGTTTTGAATTATTATAATATATAAAATATTTTTTGTTAATATACTTCTGAATTTTGCTATTATACGGATGCTGTATTTTAGTCATGTTGTGGTCGTGTTGTCGTCGTCTTTTAGTCGTGTCCATTTCTTTTTATCAAGAAATTGGCAAAAATTAAGCTGAAAAGTTTTTTTGTCACTTATTTGAGATTTGGCTTTGTCGATTGGACATTAATCAGCTTTCATGGATCCTATTTTCCCTCTTTTGTGTGTAGGACTGGTCGGATTTGCATATTGCCTCGCACACTACCAGTAGTAATTTCGGCGCATGCGCTAATAAAGCTATCTTTAAAAACCAAAAAAATATCTTCAAATATCCATTATTTTTAACTCATAATTTAATATTTCATTAATAACCATATCTAAAATACTAACTTAAGAAAATTCATGGGTATATCATAGATGGAAAATTCGGTGCCCTGCCGAGAAGGTCACATACATCCCTTAAAACGACACCCTGAAACTGGTTTTCATTTTTTTGCTGGTATAAGAAAGTTGGTGATTTTTTAATTAAAAAGTTGGCAAAATTGTGCTGTATGCCCTCTGCTTCCAATAAATCAAATTCATCATGGCTCCGACTGTATGCGGTTGAATTGCAGTTGTTTCACATTGAGTTTTAATTTTTTATTTGTTTGCTAGATTTACGCATTCGTTGTTTAATATGGATTAATTTTAATGACTTGGTCTGCGTTAATCTCTCTTTATGAACTTCATATGCGTTTAAATTGAACATGCATGTATTTTACGTATAACTACACTTTTCTGAAAACCGCTGAATATTAAAAAAATCGGTATGGAATTTTTTCATATCACACCCAACCACTATTCACTCTACAGTTGAGAAAATTATGGAGTTGATGTCTTTTTTTGCTTATTAGCTTTTTGCCGACGTTTAAAAATAAGATAATTTTCAATATGGGAGAAAAATAAATAAAAAGTTGGGAAAATCTCAATCTTTAGTTGGGAAATTTTTGTTTCTGCGCCCACATAATTTATTAAATTTAAGGTCATGTCAAAATATTCGTACCACATATGCATAGGTCTTTAGAGTTAACTCTTTGTAATTACAAAGTTGTACAATGCACAGTGCACTGCACAATGTGCAGTGTAGGCGATGTAAAGAAATAGGCAAGATAAAGGTTTAGCGAGGTAAGGTTTTACGAGTAAGGGCAACGATGTAACGGGATACGAGGTATTTACGAGGTATGTAAAGTACCTTACCCAATTTAAGTTGTTGCAAAATAGTCAACTTAAAGTCCCAAAGCACACCGAAACGGTTACTCAAATGATGCAGCATTTAGCGGACATTACATGTACAATGTACATGTAATGTACATTGTACATGTACATTGTACATGTCTGCAAACCTTTAGCTGCCAAAAAGTTGTTGCTGTTGCTGTGATTTTTGGGACAACATAAAGGCAGAGAAAAAAATCTAGGTTTCTTGGTACACGGTACCAGAGAAACTCGAAAAAAAAAATGTTGAATATATAAATAACACAGGCTCACAAAAAAACTAGAAGTGGTCTGCGCTATGATATTCCTATGTATTTTCGCCCACTGCAACCGAATCTGAACTACACGTCTGAATTTTTCTCTACAGCCACCAAACTGGAAAAAAGTGATCAAAATTATCTTATTATCTATTTTAACTTTAAATGATTAGTAAGACATAAAAAATATGTTTTTTAATTTTTTTAAATATTTCCATTGAAGAATTTAGAGCAAAAAGGAAAAACAAAATGGGAAAAAAGTAACTAAAATTTTTTATTGTGTTTTTCAACTTTAAATGATTAGTAGATCATAAAAAATATGTTTTTAATTTTTTAGTATTTTCCATTGAAGAATTTATTATTATTACTAAAATATAAAAAAATAAAAACCATATTTTTGATGCTTCTTCAATGCAAAACATTTTTTTATGTCTTACTAAGGGAATGTACAAGTATTACGTAAGGCAAATTTTGATCATTTTGGATTCAGTTACAGCGGGCGAAAATACATAGGAATATCATGGCCCTATCCATGGCGCAGACTACTTTTATTTTTTTGTGGGCCTGTGTAATTTAATTTTTTTGAAAAAAAAAAATAGCTATAATTTTTCGCGTATCCTTGAAAAAATTCAAAATATACATTTTTTTTCACTACTAGCTTTTGAACATAGCATTATTTATCATGTTTTCAGACTGTGAAATCAATTTCCTTCACCTATAGCAATAAGGATATTTTCTCTCCTAGTAGGAGTAAATTTTATAAACAATTGGTTTCTGTCACTTTAGATGTTTCAGTTCTTTGTGTCATTTTTACTAATTAAACCCAAGAAAATAGCTTTAAATAACTTTTTATTTATTATTATTATTATTATAATTAATTATATTTATTACCAATTGATACCATCAATAATTAGCTAAATATTATGAATTTAAAAAAACTAAATTTTTAAACGTCAGTTCAAAGTATTTTTGAGCATATGTCATTGATCAACGCTACTTGATTTTTATGAAAATTTCAAGAAATATAATTTCTGTTAATAATTTATTTTATTATTTGAATAAAAATAGTTAAATAGTGATAGTAGTAAAAAAAAGAATATATAAACTACTTTAGAGAAGACTATTATAGCCTCGCACTCTTAAATCCCTCGGCTACAAAAAATGTCTTCTTTACCTTGGTATATAATTACTAATAATTTAGAGATATTTAGGAAAATTAAGAGTTAAAAAACTTACCTATCCCAAAATTGTTCCGAGACCTAGTCCTCTTAGAAGACTCTGAAACAAAAATTAAATATTTAACATGTTGCGTTTCCTGCGGTGTACAAGTTAGGCCTGCAAGCGAGCGTTTCAGGAAAGGAGTGACGTGGGTTAGAATAAAGCTCTTTAGAAATTTAGGTTAGAAGACCGCAAGTTGTCGTTTGTTTCTGAATGAACAATCGCTTTAGCATACTGCATATGCAGTATCGGACTGGACAGGTAAGGTACTGAGAAAAATCTCACGCACTTCCCATCCTCTCCCACTTTTGGGGCCCCTCATGGTAACTTGTTTGTAAAATTTATTTATTTATTTAGTCACACCACCCAATTAACCCATTAGCGTCCAGCGTCCTATTTCGAGGACAGTGCGTTCCAAAAAATTTTCCGCCTCTTTTGCGCATATTGACGAATATGGCGTATCGAAACTTAAAAGTACATAGAAAACAGTTAGTTTTCAAGATTCGACTTGTCACGCATCAACAACAACTGCGTAATTATAATGTTTTTTTTACAACAGTGCAGTTTGATATAACTTTACGAGTGTTGAAAAACTTAAACCAGGTAGGTACTTTTTATTTGTTATCTTGGCAAGCTAATAAATTATATTAATTATAAATAATGTGATATTGGTTAAGGGCATATCCACAGTCTCGCATAAGAACGTAATACATAAGAATGCGATGCTGTTATTGGCTTGAGGTGCCGCCATGTATCTTGTAAGCCAATCACGGCATCGCATTCTTATGTTTTATGTTCTTATGCAAGTTTCTGAATAGGCCTTAAGATTTCATTTAATTTTTGTACACAACAATGTGAATCTATGTGTCCTAAAAATATGACGCTGGGCGTCGCAGTGAATATTTTCAATAATATTTTAAATATAAGTATTACTCAGATTTGTTAACAAAATGGTAATAATGAGTTAGCAAAGTAAGGAAACATTTAAAACCTTAGAGGAAGCTTGGGAATATTTTAACTCAGAAGAAATTGAGGTGAATATAATAACCTTACCACCTGAAGTAGATGAACTGACGGATGAGGATGAGGGAGAGATTGGAATGCCTACTGTTAGTGAAATGCCAGGTCATGTTGAAATAAACGAAGATGAAAAGGACCCTGATGAGTTTGGAATTTTACGAAACATAGAAGACGATATCACAATAGCATTTCTACTTTCCAGCCATGAGGGGCCTTCTGATCCAAAGATATTGAAAAAGATAAAAATAAAAAACGGTAAGAAAAAAAAAGGAAAATGTCCAGACTGCCTCGAAAAAGGTTTCTTCTACTTACACTTTTCAAACAACAACACGTTTCTGATGGTGTTAAAAAAACAAAACGTTTCTGATGGTTTTGGATACGATGAAAAGGGACTTTTTATTTTCAAACGTGAAAAACAACGACGCTGCCAATATACCGACTGCAAGAGCAAACCTTTAACATTTTGCAGCAAGTGCAAAGTTACTTTGTGTTTATAGTTTATTTCTTGCAAAATATTACATAAGCAAGGAGAGCCCCAAATAAGCTTTTTGCTTGTGCTAGGCGCTCTCCATTATTAAAAAAAAAAATACATTTAAATTTTGACTTTTCATAATTTTCACATACAATTTTCAAATTCCTTCTTCCGCATTCCACCACCATTTCCACAGATTCTTCTCTTTATATTCCTTCGCAACCATAATTGCAAAAATAATTTTGAAATAATGTATTTCTTGCTTTTAAAAATACTTTTGGACTTTTTTAATCAAGAATAGTTAACAGTAAATATTGGGGTGGGGCAAAAAAAAGGAAATTATTAAAAAAGCCTTACCCACACGTTAATTATAAGATTGTTTTTTTTATAAAATCTTGTCTTTTCTAGTTTTAAATAGGCTCATAACAATTTTTTAATTAAAAATCGGTAACAGTAAATATTTGGGTGGGGCAAACAACAAAATATAAAAATTTGCACCCCTAACTTTATATTCCAAGGCATTTTTTCCACTTCTAGTAAAATATTAGGATTTTTTAACTAGAGCGATAAAGTACGTTAAGTAGTACCTGTTTCAAGCAAAAACCGCATTTCGCAAAAAATGAGAGTTAGGCCCTTATGTTAGTTGTACTCTTCATATTATGATCTAAACGAATTTTAATATTTTTACACCATTTAAAGTAGGTGCAATCAAATATATCTAAGCTATCTTGCAGGCTGTTATAAGTATTGCAAATAAAATAGAGTGGGGAGAAACTTAACAAAGTTATAGGTTTTGCTAAATAAAAAGTAGTGTTATCTCGAGCACCCAAGTGAAAATGAGGGGAATGCCTTTCTTTGCTGCACGAAGCCCCCGGGTGGTAATGCTGATTTGACATAAATATAAGCAAATTTGGAGATGATGTCAATTTTAAATTAAATTTTATTTATTTGCGGGACAAAACAATATTAACCTTTCCAGTCCGATATTGTGCATTTGCGTAGATTTAATGCATATGCATATTAGGCATATTCATGCTCAAGATGTTGAAAATAAACGTATAACTTAAAGTAAATAGTTATAATTTATAATAAACATAGAATATAAATCGCGTCAGCGCCAACCTGTTCTTTGGTACTATAAGGTGGGTAATTACCCACATTAATGTATATCATATACCAATAATAATGTTTTCCACATTTAAAAGTTAAACGTAGGGTAACAATTTATATTCCATTTAATGTGAATGTATCACATCACATGACATGATCGCCAATAAACGCCAAACTAAGAACAGTTATTTTCGATAAACTCATTAGTCCCGTCCCTGGATGATATCACATCACGTCCACAAGAGATGTGAATTGCTCCCAGCACTATTTTTAAACGGCGCAGCGTAAGATTTTAACATTCCGAACAGGTATGTATATATTTTTAATTATTTATACAGGGTTATTCAGAAATAAGTTCGAGAAATTTAAGAGGCTCTTTAAAATTATAATAAAAATAAGGTTTTTAATTAATAACTCTTGTACCCTTTAAGCTAGAGCGACGAGCTTTTGCATGTATACTAGTATTAATAGGGGCAATAAGTTTATGTTAATTTTTTTTTATTTTTCCAGAGGCGTGCCTAGACGGACAAAATATGTGAGGCTTAAAACATTTTTGCCCTAAACTTTTTAGGTGTGGTTTTTTGGATTTTTTGTAATAAATATAGATTTCTTAACTAAAAATACATAAAAAATATAGGAGCAACCGTTTAAAAAAAATGCAATTAAGAGGAAGTAACATTTTGTGCCACTAAAAATGTTACTTTTTAAAAGGCTATAACTGCTTTAATATTAAATTTAGGTGTTTTGGTGAAGAATACTTTTTTGGTTAGTTTTAAGTGAAGAATCGCCCTGCAGCATTAAAATTTTATTGGTGCTTTTTTTGTTCCCCATTCAATATGTCCATCTTCGAAAGGCCGCAGCAGTGACGTGGGTTAGAATAAAGCTCTTTAGAAATTTAGGTTAGAAGACCGCAAGTTGTCGTTTGTTTCTGAATGAACAATCGCTTTAGCATACTGCATATGCAGTATCGGACTGGACAGGTAAGGTACTGAGAAAAATCTCACGCACTTCCCATCCTCTCCCACTTTTGGGGCCCCTCATGGTAACTTGTTTGTAAAATTTATTTATTTATTTAGTCACACCACCCAATTAACCCATTAGCGTCCAGCGTCCTATTTCGAGGACAGTGCGTTCCAAAAAATTTTCCGCCTCTTTTGCGCATATTGACGAATATGGCGTATCGAAACTTAAAAGTACATAGAAAACAGTTAGTTTTCAAGATTCGACTTGTCACGCATCAACAACAACTGCGTAATTATAATGTTTTTTTTACAACAGTGCAGTTTGATATAACTTTACGAGTGTTGAAAAACTTAAACCAGGTAGGTACTTTTTATTTGTTATCTTGGCAAGCTAATAAATTATATTAATTATAAATAATGTGATATTGGTTAAGGGCATATCCACAGTCTCGCATAAGAACGTAATACATAAGAATGCGATGCTGTTATTGGCTTGAGGTGCCGCCATGTATCTTGTAAGCCAATCACGGCATCGCATTCTTATGTTTTATGTTCTTATGCAAGTTTCTGAATAGGCCTTAAGATTTCATTTAATTTTTGTACACAACAATGTGAATCTATGTGTCCTAAAAATATGACGCTGGGCGTCGCAGTGAATATTTTCAATAATATTTTAAATATAAGTATTACTCAGATTTGTTAACAAAATGGTAATAATGAGTTAGCAAAGTAAGGAAACATTTAAAACCTTAGAGGAAGCTTGGGAATATTTTAACTCAGAAGAAATTGAGGTGAATATAATAACCTTACCACCTGAAGTAGATGAACTGACGGATGAGGATGAGGGAGAGATTGGAATGCCTACTGTTAGTGAAATGCCAGGTCATGTTGAAATAAACGAAGATGAAAAGGACCCTGATGAGTTTGGAATTTTACGAAACATAGAAGACGATATCACAATAGCATTTCTACTTTCCAGCCATGAGGGGCCTTCTGATCCAAAGATATTGAAAAAGATAAAAATAAAAAACGGTAAGAAAAAAAAAGGAAAATGTCCAGACTGCCTCGAAAAAGGTTTCTTCTACTTACACTTTTCAAACAACAACACGTTTCTGATGGTGTTAAAAAAACAAAACGTTTCTGATGGTTTTGGATACGATGAAAAGGGACTTTTTATTTTCAAACGTGAAAAACAACGACGCTGCCAATATACCGACTGCAAGAGCAAACCTTTAACATTTTGCAGCAAGTGCAAAGTTACTTTGTGTTTATAGTTTATTTCTTGCAAAATATTACATAAGCAAGGAGAGCCCCAAATAAGCTTTTTGCTTGTGCTAGGCGCTCTCCATTATTAAAAAAAAAAAATACATTTAAATTTTGACTTTTCATAATTTTCACATACAATTTTCAAATTCCTTCTTCCGCATTCCACCACCATTTCCACAGATTCTTCTCTTTATATTCCTTCGCAACCATAATTGCAAAAATAATTTTGAAATAATGTATTTCTTGCTTTTAAAAATACTTTTGGACTTTTTTAATCAAGAATAGTTAACAGTAAATATTGGGGTGGGGCAAAAAAAAGGAAATTATTAAAAAAGCCTTACCCACACGTTAATTATAAGATTGTTTTTTTTATAAAATCTTGTCTTTTCTAGTTTTAAATAGGCTCATAACAATTTTTTAATTAAAAATCGGTAACAGTAAATATTTGGGTGGGGCAAACAACAAAATATAAAAATTTGCACCCCTAACTTTATATTCCAAGGCATTTTTTCCACTTCTAGTAAAATATTAGGATTTTTTAACTAGAGCGATAAAGTACGTTAAGTAGTACCTGTTTCAAGCAAAAACCGCATTTCGCAAAAAATGAGAGTTAGGCCCTTATGTTAGTTGTACTCTTCATATTATGATCTAAACGAATTTTAATATTTTTACACCATTTAAAGTAGGTGCAATCAAATATATCTAAGCTATCTTGCAGGCTGTTATAAGTATTGCAAATAAAATAGAGTGGGGAGAAACTTAACAAAGTTATAGGTTTTGCTAAATAAAAAGTAGTGTTATCTCGAGCACCCAAGTGAAAATGAGGGGAATGCCTTTCTTTGCTGCACGAAGCCCCCGGGTGGTAATGCTGATTTGACATAAATATAAGCAAATTTGGAGATGATGTCAATTTTAAATTAAATTTTATTTATTTGCGGGACAAAACAATATTAACCTTTCCAGTCCGATATTGTGCATTTGCGTAGATTTAATGCATATGCATATTAGGCATATTCATGCTCAAGATGTTGAAAATAAACGTATAACTTAAAGTAAATAGTTATAATTTATAATAAACATAGAATATAAATCGCGTCAGCGCCAACCTGTTCTTTGGTACTAAAAGGTGGGTAATTACCCACATTAATGTATATCATATACCAATAATAATGTTTTCCACATTTAAAAGTTAAACGTAGGGTAACAATTTATATTCCATTTAATGTGAATGTATCACATCACATGACATGATCGCCAATAAACGCCAAACTAAGAACAGTTATTTTCGATAAACTCATTAGTCCCGTCCCTGGATGATATCACATCACGTCCACAAGAGATGTGAATTGCTCCCAGCACTATTTTTAAACGGCGCAGCGTAAGATTTTAACATTCCGAACAGGTATGTATATATTTTTAATTATTTATACAGGGTTATTCAGAAATAAGTTCGAGAAATTTAAGAGGCTCTTTAAAATTATAATAAAAATAAGGTTTTTAATTAATAACTCTTGTACCCTTTAAGCTAGAGCGACGAGCTTTTGCATGTATACTAGTATTAATAGGGGCAATAAGTTTATGTTAATTTTTTTTTATTTTTCCAGAGGCGTGCCTAGACGGACAAAATATGTGAGGCTTAAAACATTTTTGCCCTAAACTTTTTAGGTGTGGTTTTTTGGATTTTTTGTAATAAATATAGATTTCTTAACTAAAAATACATAAAAAATATAGGAGCAACCGTTTAAAAAAAATGCAATTAAGAGGAAGTAACATTTTGTGCCACTAAAAATGTTACTTTTTAAAAGGCTATAACTGCTTTAATATTAAATTTAGGTGTTTTGGTGAAGAATACTTTTTTGGTTAGTTTTAAATGAAGAATCGCCCTGCAGCATTAAAATTTTATTGGTGCTTTTTTTGTTCCCCATTCAATATGTCCATCTTCGAAAGGCCGCAGCTCCTTGAGGGCTCATTTCCGGACCAACCTTTAGAACGTTTTTTCATATTTTTTAACGCAGAATCACCTCTTAAATTTCTCGAACTTATTTCTGAATAACCCTGTGTATTTAAATAAGATAACAACGTTTTGATTAAATTAATATTTCGTATATTAATAATATTAGTCGTAAACATTTATAAATAAATAATTACAGACAAAACCAATAATTACATGCTTCAAAATTAAATATTTATTTGAAGGCCATACTCTCTACTATCTTTTACCCGCACTATTTTTATAGCAGTCTTAAGAACAAAGTCACTAACCTACACGTATACAGGGTCATCTGCATATTAGGGTGGAAAGCTATTATCCATAAAATAAAAATTGGTAACAAATACCTGGGTCCTTCGATCGATGATAGTTAATTTTAGGTAAATGGTAGGTAGGTTTATCTGAGCATTTTCCTTTATTTTAAAATATAAAAATAAAAAATAAAATAGGTAATATCAACCACAAAAAAAAAACGAATTAAATATTTCAGTAAGCAAGGGAGAACATCAACAGAAATAAAAAAATACAAATGTTATTTTTTTTCAAAATTAATGGTCATTATAGCGCATAGTTTGACGCACGGATCTGTGGCTACGGGAAATATGTTTGGAATGTGTGTGCAAGTGGGAGGCCCGTTGTAGGTACGAACGCCTTATAACGCTCTCGATGGAACAGAGCACGAATGATTCCTCCCCCTTTCGTCGGAGACTTTCTTTCATGCGGAGAACTATATAAGCTTATTCGGATTGTAAGTCCAGACTTGTAGCCATGAAGAGATAGACAGATAGACGCCTCAAAAGTTTGAATCTTTTTGTAAAGAAGGCAATCTAAAAAAATTGTGTAAATTTTCAATTTATTACACTGATAGAACACTAGCGTAATCAATAGCGTAATTAGGTAGAATAGAATACAACAATAAATAGTTGTATATGCGCCAACCACTATATGAGTGGTTCAGAGCAGAAGTGGATCCACTTCTGCTCTGAACCCCTCATATATTGCATAGAATACAACAACGAAAAAGGAAACGAGTGCAGTCGTTCGATTTACAACAATAAATTGTACGCATTTTCTTATCACCCGCAGCAATCAGAACGGTTTCAACAATCGAGCCTGGTACAATGGACAGCCGCCTATTTAGATTAGATAAAGAGAGAAGTTCTACAGAAAGAGATAAAAGTATAATTATTATTCTTTTAAAATAAAATTATGCATTTTAGGTAAAAATAACATTTTAGATTATATTTTAAATTACATGGAGGTAAGATATTTGGTTTTTTAAGTAAAAAACTATTTTTTTTTTATTTTTATAACATAGCTATGTGTTCCTATGGAACGTATGACCTACTCCTTAATTTGACAGTCATTGATAAAACCCCGTTGTGTGTGAAGATTTTGTACTTGTTTTTGTGTTTAATAAGCTGTTTTATGTATTCTTTAATAATTTTGCATATCATGCACATTTTTTTGTTGCACTGTTATAAAATCCAAATATAATATTTTTAGGGAATTTTCTTTTTGGGTTTGGGTTTTGGGTATTAAAGACCTAAATTTATGTTGCCTAACGTATTGGACTGCTGTCCATTGTATAGGATAATAACTTCCGATTTCCTATCCATTTGTAATTGAATATTCAGTTTACTTTTTACAGTGACCTTATAATGCAACTCAAATAGATAAAAATATATAAAAACATACATAAAAATATTGTACACTTTAGCCAACCTAAAGATTATGCGAACAGGCTATTCATTTTTTTATGAAATTCAATATAACAATCTTCAAGCCTACAAACAACTACTCAACAACATATGATGAGAAAATTAAAATCGAGTAAAGCGAAATACAGCTACAAAGTTGGTATTTTTTCGTTCTTTTAATTGTTACAGTACAAAAATAATATTAGATTACATATTTTGTAATGTAAAAGTTTATAAATACGCCTATTTAATTATTTGCTTTTAAAATGTTTCGTATTATATTATTATATTATTCACAGCCCCTGCGCTAGAATAATATTATACGGTAGTTTCGAGTTTTCCAAAATTTTCAAAAATCGTCCTAGCAAAAAATTCTTGGATATAAACTTGTTTTATGAAAAAATAAGAAACTTTTGTTTTGTCCGTCTGCCCGTTCGTCCGTCTGATGTCACGATTATTGTAGACACGATAACTCAAGAACGAATAATCCGATAGACTTTTTCAGGAAAAATCAAGTTTTATGATACCTGTTGTTTTTGAAAGTAATTCCTCCAAAAACAAAAAGTTATGGAGGGTTAAACTTTTTAAAAACATAAAAAAACTATAATTTTCAAAAAAAAAGTTTCAACATTTTTTTGCTTTTCGCAAAAAGAAAAAATTAATTAAAAATTTTTTTGATTTTTTTTTGAAAAATATTTTTTTTTATTTATTATTTTTCAAAAAAAAAACAAAAATTAAAAAAAAAATTTTTTTTGAAAATACATTTTTTTTTTAAATTTTTATTTTTGATTTTTTTTTAAGTATTTGGGAAAAGTTAATAAAGTAACGCGTAGCATTACGTACCTTCACGGCTTTTTATATAATTATTACTATAATTATTTTTTTCTAGAAAGAATAAGAAAATAAAAAGATAAATGTTTCCTTAACATGTTTACTATAAAAATCAGATCATAATTTTAAACGTAATCTTGTTTTCACACTTGTTCGTTACACAAGTTTACCGACAACATAAAGGCTTGTAATTGTGTATCGAGAGATGAAAAATAAACAAGTGTTAGTGTGTATTTGCCGCACAAAAAGAAATAAACATATACTTAATAACATAAGCATCATAAATGTAGAAAAGCTTACAGATAACGGTACATATATTCTTAATACTGTAAAGGCCTATCCAGAACTATGCATAAGAACATAAAACATAAGAATGCGATGCCGTTATTGGCTTAATTTTCCGCCATGTATCTTGTAAGCCAATCACGGCATCGCATTCTTATATTTCATGTTCTTATGCAAGCTTCTGGATAGGCCTTCAGTCACGGTTCGATCCTAACCAAAGAAAATCATTTTTCTGTCAATATTTGTTGTATTGTATATTGTACAAGTACAATGTACAATGTACAATTTACAATGTAAAATGTACAATGTACAATGTACAATGTACAATCTACAATGTACAATGTACAAGTATATCGAATATATGCCAGTATTTGAAGCAGATGGAACCAAATTACCTTGTGTTAATGCCAGCGGAGTTCGTGAGTGCAAAATTTCAGGAAAATTGATCATTTATTCTTGAAAGAAAACTTTTTATGTGATTTAGAGCTCATTATTAAAATCAATTAATATATAAAATTGATTATTTAATCAATTTAGTTTCTTGAAAATTTTTATTTCAAGCTCGATAAAAGTTTAAATTTAATCCAGCATTTCCAAAACTGTTGTGATGAAATACTAAGTCCAAAAAAACTTGTAGAATACCCAAAATTGAAAGTTTAGATCCCCTAAATGAACCACGATCAACTGCAATTTTTTTTTCTTGTATATTTCCCTACAGAAGAATAATTTAACGTATAAGTAGTTTTTTCAAATTCAGTTTGAAATTTGGTCACCACATAATTTGGTAACATACGTAACATTTTTTTGTAATGTACGTAACGACTCTAAAATGAAATAAATAAATAAAATACAGTAAATAAATAACATGTTATTTGTTAACAACTATAATAATTTCTAAAAATCATACTTATTTACTTTTTTATTATCCCATATGCTTATTGGAAAGTAAATATTTTAGAAATTAAGCAAACATACCCAATAAAAAAAAATCAAATCAGATTAAAAGATTTTCATTATCATTTACTTAATTGCATAAGGGTACTTCCAAATTTTGTAAGGTACGAAACGCGCACATACGCTGCATTATTTGTATTGAACATGCCCTTGTGCAAGATTTGCATGTGGGGGGGGGTTATCAAATTTCATAAAAAAAAGAAAGGAACTTGTGTGATGGTTTTTGGGTGTCGGGCTTTTAAACAACCATAAAACTTGTTTTTTTTTAATTTATTTTTGGACGTTTCGATTCGTGTTTGAATCGTTTTCAACAATAAACTACAAAATAATTAAAAATAAAATAAATAAATGTGTACAATAGACATTAAGTTTGTTTTTTTGTTTTGTTTTTAGGTTAGTTTTTAATTTACTTACAATAAATTGTTAAGCTTTGGTTTTAGTCAAATTTTGATTATGGCATAGCATTTTCAGTACTTGTAGTAGTTTTATAAATAAGAATACAATAGTCGAATTTTTGCATAAGTAGTGACGTCATTTAATTTTAATCTTCTTCTTCTTCTTCTTTCATTTTACTGGGCCGTCCGCAGGGTCAAAGGGCCAGTTTATTATTATATATTTATGATGTTGTAATATATGCCATTCAGGCCTTCTATGTCCATTTTTCTATTATTTGTGTTTGCTTCTTTTTTTATATATATCATCTTTGCCACTTCTCTTTTTTTCTTATGTTTTTCTTTATAAAGTATTTCTGTATGTTCAAAATCAAAATTGTGTTTGTTTTTTAAGGCATGTTGTGCTAATGCCGTACTATTTATTTTCTTGGTTGTCACCATATGTAGTCTTGTAGATAGTTTTAAGGAGGTGTACATGTGTTCCTGGGCAATCTAGGCATTTGATTTTATATACCACATTAGAGCATTGCTTTGTTGGTGTCGGGTCTTTTAATTTTGTGTATATTGTGCCTAGTAGATTGTCGTTTTTAAATATTGTTTTTATGTTATGTTTTTTAGGACCTTTTTTATTCTTTCTCCTATGTTTGTGTAGGGGATTATCCTTTTTGTACTGTCATCTTTGTCTTGGTTTGTTTGGTTGTTTGTTTCCGTGTTGTATGCCCTGTTTATTCGTTCTGCTATAGTGTTTTCTACTAGATTTTTTGGGTAGTTATTTTTTTTGTAATACATTTTTTACTAGTTTTATATTGTTTTTCCTGTGAAGAAGATTAAAATTAAATGAAGTCTCTACTTATGCAAAAATTCGACTATTGAATTCTTATTTATAAAACTACTACAAGTACTGAAAAATGCTATGGCATAATCCAAATTTGACTAAAACCAAAGCTTAACAATTTATTGTAAGTAAATTAAAAACTAACCTAAAAACAAAAAGAAAAAAACAAACTTAATGTCTATTGTACACATTTATTTATTTTAATTTTAATTATTTTGTAGTTTATTGTTGAAAACGATTCAAACACGAATCGAAACGTCCAAAAATAAAAAAAAAAACAAGTTTTATGGTTGTTTAAAAGCCCGACACCCAAAAACCATCACACAATTCATTTATACCTTCAAATTAAAAAGAAAGGAACTATACAAAACTATCAACAAATAGATGTACATAATATATATTATTATATGTATAATATATAATATATAATATTATACAAAGATTCAATTTCAAATTTTTCCTTATATTTTAAAATTTGTAGGAGGGTTTTACCTCCTGGGGCGGTTTGAACAACCAAATTATATAAATTTCTAAGTAAACTAAAATATGTAAAAAAGTGCCTGTAAGGATTATAACCTGAAATATAAATGACTCGAGTAATTTTCTGAGACCTAAATTAAGATGTGCGAATGTAACGTACGTAACGACGGAATGACCCTTAACCCGTTTGATTAGTCCCCCAATTAATTAAAAAAAAAATAAATTCTAAAAATGGACTGGAGATCTTTGGGAAAACAAAACAAGGGCAAACCAATAACACTCCAAATAGTGAGCGCCATCCTTGATCCTAAACTAATGAAGCTTTTTCACCAAACCGTTAAGGATTTAAAAAAAAAACCGGACCTCACCCTACTAGTATTCGTTGTTCCTATTTTTTATACTTTTTTACCCATTATTAACATGAAACGATTTTTTTATTGCATTTTCAGATTCATAATGTGATAAAAAAAGTAAAAAAGTAAGTATTAAAAAATCTTGGTCTGTCTGTCCGTCTGCCTGACTGTTTATTTGTATGCAAACCACATAACTTTTGAAGCATAAAAAAATATTTCTTATATTTGAACGGAATGTTCGATTTAAAATGATCTTTCACCTAAAGATTAAGGACCTTTCAAGTTTGTATCGTGTGCAATATAGTTAAATGTGTTAACTAGGAAAAGGATAAGGAGGACCAATGTAATATTATTGAAGATCTCGATTATTATTTATGGTTGGATAAAAAATCTTGCGCAGTTTAAAAGCATATTTTTTGTGATATTGCGATTTAACATAATCAATGATGCTGATGATTGTTTGGACTTTTTCATTCGCTTAATTTATTATGCAATTTTCAGTCAACAGGCTTTTGGTAATTTGGCAAACTTTTATTGCACTGCAACTGACGTTATCATAATGAATGTATGCGCTAATGAAATAATTTTGTATCAACTTATTACCAACTACGGATATTAATTATTATTAATTATTAAACTCAATTATTAAGTTTACAGATATCAGTTTGAATTTCATGTAAAAACTTATACAGGGCATTTTATTATTGCTGAAACCAACGTCTACAAAGTTTAATATGCTTTATGTATGAAAGTGCTTTGTCCCTTGGAAGTCCCAAGTAAGGTATATTTTTCGTCAGTATTCTATTCTTACCTTTTAAAAGGGGGGACTACGCCCCCTATTAATATCAAAAACACAAAACAGGCCCAAAAACTGACCCAAACCAAAGATTTAGGTTTTTTTACGTCGAACGTTTAAATAGCCAGTTCGTTAAGTAACATACTGTAACGATATAAATCGTCACTTTGTAATATAGCAAGGGTTAATTAAACTATTTGTTTACTTACGTTATAATTTATGTTTATTTTGTATATAAATAGTTACGTACGTACAGAACTATTTTGTATCTGGGACTATTTAGTAGCAGGAACTGAATTCTAACCATATAAGTCTCTATTCCATAGTTCTACCTGAAAATAACATAAAGAAAACATAATCAGAATATGATTTTTAATAATAAAGAATCATATGACTTATTTCTCTATAATACATTTGTCTATGGACTTACCTGGTTTTTATATGTTTCAGAGTCTATTGAGGGTTGGATTTCACTGGCTTTCATCTGTAGCTTGTCTCTCCTGGAAAGTTTCGTATGCTTATTCCTTCGGGATAATCCAGAATTTGTTGAAAATAGTTTGCTGGAACTGCTCACTTAGATTCAGTATTTTGTTTATACTTAGTTCACAGGGCACTTAGTATTCTGTTCGTATTTTTATTAGTTTTGCTGATAAACAATAAGTATTGTTTATATTTGTTTCTTAGAGTAATATTTTGAGGTTAGATATCACTAATACGGATTTATTAGGAAATATTCTTTTTAGTTATTATTTTTGGTGTAGTTGCCGTTACCTTTATTAGGAATCCTATACGGTAAAACTGTAGTTGATAATAACTTGCATAGATGTCGCTAATAGTTCAGAAATAGGATTTTATTTACCTGAAGGGTTCATACTAGTGAATAAGGTCGATTTTCGTTCTTCTTGAAGCAACTCTAATACAAAATGGTGGTGTCATTTTGACGAGTGTTTATTTTCTGTAATCATCGAAGTAATCCTTCATGTATTTTTATTTAAAGTTAGTGAAAATGAATATTTAAACAATGCGGAAGATATTGTAACTGTTATTTTCTACAATTACGCATTTATAACGTTTCGATGGACATCGAAGACTTAGTATGACATGTAAGTTAAGTTTTTCTGTTTCTTAGAATATTTCTGAGATATAATTATTGTTTTAGCACCATTAATTAATTACCATTTCTATACCATTAATATGGAATTATATTAATTTAAGTTGAAGTTTATTTTGGTATATTTGATATACAAGTTCTCCGCATGGAGTGATGTTTTGTTGGAACATGGTTCTGTAATTTTCGGCATAGATAAATTCTATATGACCGTCTAGCAGACAATTTTATATTGGACATAATTTTCAAAAGTATATTTTATCCCGGACAACATTTTCAATAATACATTTTATCCTGGAAGATGATTTTTCCAAAGTAGATGGGACAGTCTATATTTTTTTTTCTTTCATTTGAGAAATGAATTCATCAGCATAGGGGAGACTTGCACAGATGGAGACGATGGAATTCATACCTCATGGATTTTGCAGAAACCAGCTAAGTACTCATTCTGAAAACTTTTGAAAGCAATATTTCATATTTAAAATTCTTTTATTTCAATATTCTTATAACTGTAAACTTTATCAGATCTGATATAGTATTGTTTAATACTATATGCCCTTCTGGCTTTTGTTCATTTTTAGGTACTTATTTTTTTAAAACATTTAATCTCATTTATTAATTATTAAATATCATACTTTTGATTAAATGATTTCTAATTTAAGCATGACTTTTATACACTGCAAGAAATGATTGCTGTTTACATACATTTCTTGGTGCTTGCTGAACTTCATGTTTTCTTTATACATTTAAGTCGAATGATTTCTGAATTTAGTAATTTTTATTAAGATTTCTTTAATTATATCTTAATATAATTACACATATTTTTTATATATATTAATACATTACTTGATGTGCTTTCATTAAGTTTATTTATAATAAATTTCTCAAATGAATTATCTTATTTTATTTAAGGGTTATATTTTCTCAAACTGAAAAGCTTAAGTATTTACACTAGGTTGTTACTTACCTAAAGGAGTAAAAGCTAAAGTAACTGGCGCCCCTAACAACATTAATCAATTCTTTCTATTTTTCCCTTGCCCATACCCATTGCTCCGCTGTCAAAACTAGCCGTTGGCAGTGAACGTATTAATTACGGTACAATACTATTAAAAATTCTTTCTATACTTATAAAAAATGAAGCATTAAAACGATTTTTTTTTTTAATTTTTTGATATCATGACAGTATTTAGTGGGTAAGAAATAATGGTTAAAAAAAATCGGTTCTTCGAAAGAAAGTTTTTTGTCCAGAAAATTAGCATGACAGCCCAAACAACAAAGTTTTTTACCAATATTTGGTAAAAAAAATGGTCTTTTATACCAAATATTTATCCTTCAAAGTTAAATTTACCTTAGAGTTGCAAAATTGGTAAAAAAAAAACGATTAATATACTGCTGGTATGTTAATAAACACTGTTATACTCTTAAGTTTAAAAGGGTAAATAATTTGGTAAGATTTAGCAAAAACTTATACCAATTGTTGTCTGTATTTACTTTACTCAATTTCAGGTATAATTCTTGGTAAAATTGTGGGTTAAAAGTCTTATTTTTTTACCAGATATAAACTACGAGAGGGATAGTTTTTCAGGAATAAATTAAGGTAAAATGGTTGTAATTTATACAAAATTATTTACGTTTAAGTAAAATTGTTTATTAAGTTGTACAAAGGCGCTTTGGTATAAACTTGTAAGACGCAATTTTTAAATAAATATACCTAAAAGTTAATCGTAAAATATTAGAAGATAAATAGTGGTATAAATTAAACCTTAAAGAATAATATTCCAAAATGGTATAATACAAACTTTGTGCTGCAGCGAAATCTGAATTTTTATTAAATTCATTAAACCTAACCTATGATTTGTGCCGTTTATAGCGAATGTTTTTCTTAGAGTTTTGTGTACTAATATTTTGTGATCTGTTAAGTTTTTTTATTGATTTGTGAAATTTATTATTCAAAATGTCGGACTGTTTAAAGTTACAGACAAAGCCATTTTGGGGGACCAGTGAGTTTCAACGAAAAAAAAAAAAGTTAATAATCTGTAAAGTAAAAAATAAACCTAAAAAGGTCAAATAGTATTTGCAGTAAATAGAATTACTATAAGGGTTGGTAGATTGGTTTACAAAGTAAAAATTAGTAGAATAATTGACTATATAGTAAAACGATAAATTTCGTTATTTTTTTGCAACAGTTGATTTGGAACATGTCTTTATTTTTATATTAGGATTTAAATTTGTGCTTATGATAAGAAAATAACATAATAAAAGTTTAATAAATAGAAGTAATTCTGTTGTAGAATAATTTAATTCAACAATGGATAAAAAATATTCATATCAAAAACTAAATATTTAATATTTTTCCTGTAAAACTTACAATTTTTTAAGACGCACGTTTTTTTTGACAAAGCAATAGTCACTTATGTATTACATTTACATTAGCCATTTTACAAAATTAATTTTACGCCATCAAACACAACATAAACATAAACACAGGAACTATATTATAATTAATTATAATAATACGATAGATGGCCAGTTAGTGCTTTTGTTGTTTTTTAATTACCAATATAATAAAAATAAATTTGTTAAACTATTTTACCTATTTAGCGTTAAATTCTACGCAGAATAGTGGAAATAACCGCACTATTTTACTTTAAAAATCATTGTCCAGGTAAAATCGTCTCTTACTAATATTTTACTCATAAGTGCCCCACTGGTAAAATATACGAATATTTTACGTAAAATAACAATTAATGCCTTGATTAGATAGATTATTCTTGAAAGTTAAAAAAGAGAACGATTCGTGTACTACCAATTTTGCTGCTTTGGACTTTTTTAACTTTAAATAGTCTTTCATTCCTTGATGCAAACAAGCCACATGTATAGAGATTTAATTTCAAAACATGTTTAATCATACTATATAACTAGTAGATTACAATTTCAACTGGAACAATTATGGATGAGGTAAATATTGACTAAAGTAAATATTTACCACATATGGATTTAATTTAACTTATAACTCATGTTTGCTAACAAACAAGAGGAGGTATTCTGTATCTATAGAGTTACATGATGCCGTTTGAAATTATGCAAATAGGCCGGCACTTAGTCCGGTTTTTGCTGTACCTTGCTAAATTACCTTAGTGACGGAAAATGTCCGGCGGATATGTCACAAAAACCACTTCTTTCGATTCTTAAAGTTGGTATATATTTTTGATATTTTATAAAATGCTGCTGCCATCAAAATAATACTTTCCAAAGGGGGTACGACATATATTTTTAAGGATGCAAAAGCAAAGGGTACACCCTATGGAAAACATTAAAAGAACAAAAAGCACAAAAAGTAGAATCACCCTAATGCACATATATTATTTTAAAAGTTAGTTATATAGTTAATAAAAGTTTAATTATAATAAAACTTGTTTTCAAAACAATTTTAATTCGGCTTTACGGCTTCACATGATAGTTATTGTATACTGTAACAATATTTAATTACTGATTCCGTTCATTTAGTGCTTGGACAATGGTCATCAATTCCATTTCATAAATTTTATGTTTTATAGTTGCAATCGAAGTTTCAATTATAAAATTCAATTTTATATTAACAACTTTTCAGGACGTAAATTCAGAATTTTCAGCGCCCTCTAGTGGTTTTTAAATTATGAAAATAACTAAATAACTAAACTACAACACCTTACTGATAGTAACTTATATAGCTACTAGTTGATGTAATTTTTTAAATATAAATAAATATAAAATTGCCCTTGCCAGAAGTCTTATTTTAATACGTGAAGATCCAACAGCAAAGAGACTTTAAACAAAACCAACTAAATAAAAAGCCCACGACCAAATCAGGGTAGGTATAGGAAAGCCAACCTCAAGAAGAGAAAGTATAGGAAGAAAAGATTTATTTTTTTTTTGCTTTCCCATTCTGAAAATTTTCAAAATTTTGGGAAAGCCTTGTATTAGTGCAAAATGTTTTTTTGCGTATTTTACGTTTTATGAAGTTTTATGTCGATATAAATCAATTTCGGACAAAAAAAAAATTGTCGATCGGTCGGTCTGACTGGCAAAATTTTGTGAGCACGATAACTTAAGAACGCTTTAAGCTAGAGACTTAAAATTTGGCATACAGGTATGTTGCCAAAAGTTCTCACTCGGGATTGTTTTTGTTGAACATTGTGTACGGCAAAAAATTGAAAATTGCTATAGGGAACGTTCATGTATTACGTAACATTTTGAAGCACCACCCCCCCCCCTGTAACGCTATTTTCCTATACATTAACATGGGCTTAACACTCCAAAATGACCCCCACCCCCCTAGGAGCGTTACGAAATAGTTGAACGTTCCCATAGGGATTTTTAAGGTTGCTAAAATTGAATCTGATAAATATACAGCAAAAAAATATATGGGTTATCTTATTTAAGTGTTATAAATTTTAAGTTAATATCTTAATCTGTTCAAAAGTTAAAGTGGGGGGAGGGGGCGGACTTTTGACACGCTGTGTATAATTTTCGGTTGAATTTAAAAATTTAAAAAATAGCAGGCTATTAAAAAAAAACATATTTATGCCACTTCCGGTGAAACCGGGAAAAAGTCCAAACAAAAAAATTAAATCCGCCATTTTATATCCAACATAAAATATTATAATTTAGTTTCCTTTTTGTCGAATAAAGATTAATCTTAATTTTGGGGAAGGACAGAAATAAAACTCACCCGGTATAATGAAAAAAATAATTATATTTACTTTTAAATTGCTTTGTTTTATTTCATAATCTAAAAGTGTAGCTAAAGAATATTTTAAAAATATTTTAGTAAAGAAAAATAAATTTTTAAAGAAAATGAACCGGGAAATGCTATAAATTTAATGACCTAAATTCTACCAATCCAAATAGTTTGTTTAAAATTCAATTAGTAGACATTTTATCGGTAATAAATATCGCCAACAAAATATTTTATTGGTTGTTTTCTTAGTAATAGGACAGAATAAGGAGAAAAAGTAGGTACCCTCGCCAAAGGATGTAATGACACCAGATAAGATATTTATTTATTAAATTTTTATTAAAATAGTGTTTTATGTAAAAACATATTTAATAGAAAATTAACATGAATAACATATTATAAAACTGGTTTAATGCACATTTTCATCCTTATTTTCTACATCTCCAGATCGAGTATACATGCATGCAAACTAAAATGTAGTATTTTAATCGGTCAGTACTATGGTCTGTTTCATCAAGCAAGAGAGTAAATTAAAAATCGCACAGTAAATATTTTTACAACAGGTTTGAATATTATATGTTTGTGTATAGAATATAGTTTTTTCTACGACTGCTTTAAAATGTAAACAAATACACACACTTTTCAAACACAGAATGAATCCATTCTAGCTCTAGATACGGTATGAATATTCCGTATCAAGTGTTAGAATGAGCACATGTAGTGCCATTTCTTGTTTATAAAAGTAAAGAATACTGTAGCAAAATTAGCAAAAATATATAAATTTTACAATGAAATATTCAATAATTCAATGCAATTTAAAGTTTTGCGTTAAAATTATATAAACTTTATTAGTTTTTCTTAATATTTAACCAGTTTTTTATCAATTTAGATCAAAAAATTAAAACTGCTCCATCTATTGTTAAATATTCAAACCTGATATCTGTGACAACAATCTGACATAACCTTTAATTTTTGAATTATAATTTGTAAATATGTGCTAAAATTAAATAAAACTCTTTTTTAGGTACTGATTTGATAAAATTATTAAATAACATTAATTGCTTTATTAAAAACTATGTGTTTTGTTGCATTTGCAATGTCGAGTCACAAAAACATTGTTTTTAACCTTGTCCGCAGTTTAAAGCCATACAGTGTTTAATATTTGCAGTTGAAGAAAAAGTTTAGTCTACAACACGTATGGAATAGTCATTCCGAGCTCGCGGGACCGTCATACCGTCATACTCCGCTCGCGCGGAATATTGTCTATTCCATACGTTATAGAATATACTATTCTCTACGGCATTCGAAAGTGCTCGTGAAGTGCTGGCGAATGCTGTATATTTTATCAAAAATGCTGGCCCTCTCGCCAAGTAATTAATTTTTGAATTTTCGGAGTCAGCACCAACATTCGCTATCAAAAAATTTAAAATTTTCTCTACGGTATTCAAAAGTGCTCGTAAAGTGCTGGCGAATGCTAATTTTTTCAAAAATGCTGCCCCTCCTCTCGCAGTTATTATTTTTTTATTTTTCGGTGCTAACTTTAGGCAACCATTAGTACAAAAACCATTGTTGCAACATTGTCAAAAATCGTAGACTGTTATCCTTCAATTAGTAACAAAAAAAAAACGTAAAACTGTAAAAGTGAGCCAAGCGACATACTTTGCAACTTTCTCTTATGAGTTTTTTTTTAATTATACTTATTGCTTTATTAATTTGCCATTATATTCGGGCCCTGCACGGAATCCCCTACCCCCTCCCTCCCCACAGCCCTGTTAATCTGTCCCCAAATATTTTTTAAACTGAAAAGAAAATACAAAAATAAACTGCTAGTCTTAATCCTCGAGGATGGTTGATATGCATTTCGAATTATGCGGTTGAATCGCTGTCCTAGTCACGTTTCCCCGCTACTCCATTTTAACCGACCTTCCCCTATATGAATAAATTCAAAATTTTATTTGAAATTACGCATCTAATGTGTCCATAGTATAATATCTTGAGTAGGTATCTAGCAAATAGACACAAAATAGACCATTATGCAGTCTACTTAATATTTACATTTTGTAAATTTATGCAACGGGAGGGTAAGATTTGCGTTGTCATCCTATTGATATTCCGATCAGAAAATTTATGCTACTGTGAAATTTGTAAGCGCATTTGAGGAGACATAAAAAGCAAGAAATGGTAATTTGAATTACAGGCCTGTTAGACGTAAACTTCCCCAAACATGAGTACGAGAGGTTGGTAATTACCATTCTTGACTCTAGTGTGTGTAGCTGCTAAATCAGCAGAAAAAGTATACATACGTATTTTTTTATTCATAATTTTATTTTATTCAGCACTGGTTGTATTTCGACTCTCTAGTACCCGTTTTTGCCTTCATAATTTTGTATGTGGGTTCTAAAGATCAATCTTTGGAAATAATTTTTTAAATTGATGATTTTAGGTAAAAAAAAATTAAAAAAATAGTTTGTATTGGCTTCAGACGAAAGAAGGGATAGACTATTATTGTTTTATCATGAATGAATTTTTTCAATTCAAGTCACAAAAATAATATATTCTCTTCCCACTCCAAACAATAATATTTATGTTTTACGTCCCTCTCACTCAAATGTTAAGGCATATCCACAAGCTCGCATAAAAACATAGTACATAAGAATGCGGTACCGTGATTGGCTTACAAGATACATGTCGGCACTTCAAGCCAATCACGGCATCGCATTCTTATGTACTAGGTTGTTATGCGAGCCTGTGGATATGCCCTTATATGGCACACCAGCTATGTTAGACGTAAACAAACTTTGCCTACTATTTTAGGCATTACTAGTCGATTTATCGTTCTCTTGTCTGAAGCTTGGATATTTGTTCTAAATCGCGTTCTAAGGGACATTTTAAGCATATTTCTCACTTTATAAATAATTAACAATGCATATATTTGGTATTAAAGTTTTAAACTTTTTTTACTTGGTCCAGTTTCTTTCTTTTTTTTTTTTTTGATCTCAATAATACGTTAAAATTTAAGATTTTAATTTAAATCTACATTATTTTTGTATTACTCTAAATCCAACTCAATAAAATATTTCCAGGCAAAATATATTTTATTCTCTAAATATTTAACCTTTATAAATATTCAAATGCGCAGATTGAAATAAATATTTAAAATGTGCAGAACAAAATAGGTGAATTAAATTGACTATTTGTGAGTGGTCACACAAAAAGGGACCTGCTGGGAGAAAAATTAAAATTAATTTACCTAAAGTTAAAATTTTACGCACTGGCATCTGGCTGGAATGTTTGAAATGCAAGGTCACCTATAGAATACACACAAAATTTTACCTCTTCTCTTCCCTGCGCCTCAGATTCTAGGTGCCAGTTAGTAAAATTTTAATATTATAGGCCTAGAATGTCCTGTCCTAAAAAACATTTATTTACTTAATCTTTTTTGTGTCGTGGTTAGAACACCCTTAGAGTGAAACTTTACAGAGACAACCCTAAGAGGTACTTTTAGGGCCCTAAAACCCCTAAAATCACGCAAATATCGATAAAATTCGTATAAAACGAGCCCTAGTGTTTGTAATTGTATAAAATTTAAAAACTTTGATATCTTTTTTTTTCTTTTTGTGTATAAAAATAAGCCTGAAAACGCTTAGCCTGATCAAAAGTTTCTAACCCGTGCCAACAAGGCACCGAATTTACCCCTAAATTCCAAAAAAGTTCATTTTCTATTAATTCGTACTACTGACGAATTATAAATATTAAATAATATATATAGATCTATTTTAGTTATTTTTAATTATTACGTTAATCTACGCAACGAGATTGGCGTCTAAGCGCCATCAACATTTTAACAAAAATCTCATCAAAATGTTGTTGTTAAATGTAGAAAAAAAAAGTGACATTTCTTTAAAAATAAACTTTTTTATTTAATATTTATAATTCGTCAGTAGCACAAATTAATAGAAAATGCACTTTTTCGGAATTTAGGGGCAACTTCTGGGCCCCGCTGGCAAAGGTTTGATAAGGCTAATATTTTGCAGGCTTATTTTTATACCTAAAAAGAACAAATATATATATCAAGTCTTTTAAATTTTATAAAATTACAAATGCTAGGGCTGGTTGGATACTTGCATGATTTTAGTGTTTTTAGGGCCCTAAAAGTACCACTTGAGTTGTCTATATAAATTTTTATTCTAAAGGAGTTCTTCTTCTTCTACTTCTTCTTCTTCTTCTTCTTCTTCTTTTTTGGAATGTTATGCCCATGAATGGTAGAAAAATAGCATTACAGGGGAGAGGGTGGGGGTAAAAAATCAAATCAAATCAAATCAATCAAATCAAAATTTGCGTTACGTAATACTTGAACGTTCCCTTAGGGTTTAGTGATTATTTTTTTTGAATATTCGATTTAGCTGAAATTTGGTATAAATACTTTTTTTGTTAATCCTAATACGGACCAATACCCAAATACCTAAAATTCAAAATGGAATAAGTATGGCCGATTTATTTGTTAAATTTTGCCAAAATTAACAAAAATATGGCTGAAAACAAAAATTATAAAAACTTCAGACCATTTTTTATAGGTTATTTTCCTTACTAGTAATTACACTGATAGAATAATAGCGTTATTAATACAACAACATATTGTAATATATGCGCCAACCACAAATTGTATTATATAATACTAACTATGACATAAGATAACATTTGTTGTTGTATTTATGACAATTTAATGTTGTTTACCTCTTAATTCTACAACTGGTGTTGTATCGTATAACATATTTATGTTACATATATTACAAAATATGGTTGGCGCCTATTACAACAACATTTCTATTAGTGTACCGTAAAAAATTTATGATTTTTTAAATTAAATAAAAAAATTATGATTTTTTTTACTGTAATTACTAGTATATATAAAGAAAATAATCCATAAAAATGGGCTGAAGTTTTCATAATTTTTTGTTTTATGTTATATTTTTGTTAATCTTGGTAAAATTTAGAAAATAAATCGGACATATTTATTCCGCCATTTTGAATTTTAGGTTTTTGGGTATTGGTCCGCATTAATATTAATAAAAGAAGCCTCTATACCAAATTTCAGGTAAATCGGACATTTTTGAAAAATTTTGAACCATCCTAATAACGATTTTTTTTTTTCAAATTTTTCGCTACTTATTTCGTAATCAGCGGTGCATAAAATTGCACTATGCAAAAACAGAATTATGCTTTTTTTGGACCACTGTATCGCGAGACTAGACAATTGTCTTGTACAAGAAGCTAATCGTCAATATTATCGCTAGACAAGACAATAAGTTAATCGTCTCGAAACAGTCAAGACTGCTTTTTGTCTCGAAAATCATGACTCGATAATCGAGATAAGAAGCTCCTTTTCTAGACTCTCGTGAAATACCACTATAATCCAAAAAAATAACAATATTTTTCTACAATCAAATCACTTTTTGCATTACCACTCACATAAAATTAAAACTGGACGAATAAATATTCCAAATGGATAACTTAATAACTGGAGTTAGTAATCGATATTTAATATAAATATCAGTTTATTTAAAAAAAAAGATTTAAAAGGGAATAAAAAATAAAGACAAAATTGACAGAATTTCAATATTTATTTGAAAAAATATTATACAGGGTGTCCCAACTCTATTTACCCAGAAATTTTCTCAAAAACTAAAAGAGATTATTAAGTTCTGCAAAAACTATGGAACAACAATATCTATATCAAAGTAGCTAACATAAAATCCACCCCCAACCTCCCTCACCAAATTTCCCCTCTTTATTTTGAGCCACTTTTTCTAGAAATTCTCATATTATTTAAATTTGTTTTGGCAGAAACTGATTATCTCTTTTAGTTTTCGGGAAAAGCGTTTCCAAATATATAATAGTTGAAATCAGGGTGTTTTTAAAGTTTGTTACCACTTCTTAAACTCAAAAATAGCAAGTATAATGTATCATTGTATTTGCAAGCTCAAGTTCTATTCAAAACAAACGAAAAAAATGTTGGGGTGCTATTTAAAAATATAAAGTTAGGGGTAAGTTAGGCGGGAGGCTTAAGGGGCGGATTTTATTTTTGGCTGGTTTTCATAGATATAATTGTCCCATTTAAGGTGTTTTTTTCAGAACCTGACTATCTCTTTTAGTTTTCGAGAAAATCGCTGGGTAAATAGAGTTGTGCCACCCTGACCAGAGGGTCGCATAACTAACCATAATACATTAGGGTGGTCCAAAAATGTTATTTACTCAATCTTTTCTATTTATCGTGGTTAGAGCGCCCTTATAGTAAACATTTATATAGACAACCCTAAGTGGTACTTTTAGGGCCCTAAAAACCCTATAATCATACAAATATGGATAAAATTCCTATAAAACCAGTCCTAGTATTTGTAATTTTATAAAATTTAAAAGACTTGATATCTATATTTTTTTCTTTTTGGGAATAAAAATAAGCCTGCAAAATTTTAGCCTGATCAAAAGTTTTTAACCTGTGACAACAAGTCCCCAAAATTGCCCCTAAATTCCGAAAAATTACATTTTCTATTAATTTGTGCTACTGACGAATTATAAATTTATTATTCCATCAATCTATTTTCTAATCATCGTACAGAGAGATATTGGTAGACTGACAGTTTCGGGCTGCTGGCCCTCTTCAGTACCAAGAGTCAACTCTGCACGCTGATTAAGGAAACGTTTTTAGACTTTACTCGCAAAAGGAATATAGCCATTAGATTGATGTAGACTTGTGCGCCATCTATTTCTAGATGTAGACAACTACTCATACCTCTCCTTATCTGGAGACTTTGAATGGTAGCAAGTTGAAGACTTGTGTGTCTCAAGCACATAGTACCACTAACGGGTGGTTAGACGTAAAATTAGTAAGGACAGAAATTTTTAATTTTAAACAAAATTATAAAAATATTAATTTATTATTCCATCAATCTATTTTCTAATCATCGTACAGAGAGATATTGGTAGACTGACAGTTTCGGGCTGCTGGCCCTCTTCAGTACCAAGAGTCAACTCTGCACGCTGATTAAGAAAACGTTTTTAGACTTTACTCGCAAAAGGAATATAGCCATTAGATTGATGTAGACTTGTGCGCCATCTATTTCTAGATGTAGACAACTACTCATACCTCTCCTTATCTGGAGACTTTGAATGGTAGCAAGTTGAAGACTTGTGTGTCTCAAGCACATAGTACCACTAACGGGTGGTTAGACGTAAAATTAGTAAGGACAGAAATTTTTAATTTTAAACAAAATTATAAAAATATTAATTTATTATTCCATCAATCTATTTTCTAATCATCGTACAGAGAGATATTGGTAGACTGACAGTTTCGGGCTGCTGGCCCTCTTCAGTACCAAGAGTCAACTTTGCACGCTGATTAAGAAAACGTTTTTAGACTTTACTCGCAAAAGGAATATAGCCATTAGATTGATGTAGACTTGTGCGCCATCTATTTCTAGATGTAGACAACTACTCATACCTCTCCTTATCTGGAGACATTATAAATATTAAATAAAAAAGTTTTTATGTCACTTTTTTTTTCTATATAAACCTATTATAGTTCTTTAAAAATATTGCGATAATCTACGCAACGAGTGTGGTCTAAGCGCCATCAACATTTTGATGCGATATTTTGTTAAAATGTTGATGTTAAATGGCGCTTAGATCTCATACTCGTTGGGTAGATTAACGTAATATTTTAAAATAGCTAAAATAGGTTTATATAGAAAAAAAAGTGATTTCTTTAATATTTATAATTCGTTAGTAGCACAAATTAATAGAAAATGCACTTTTTCGAAATTTAGGGGTAATTTCGGGGCCTTTTTGGCACGGGTTAGAATTTGTTGATCATGCTAAGATTTTGCAGGCTTATTTTTTACTTCAAAAGAAAATAATAGATATCAAGGTTTTTAAATTTAAAAAAAATACAAACACTAGGGCTGGTTTATACGAATTTTATAGATATTTGCGTTGTTTTAGGGTTTTTATGGCCCTTAAAGTACCTTAGGGTACCTTAGGGTTGTCTCTATAACTTTTTACTCTAAGGGCGTTCTAACCATGACACATGGAAAAGATTAAGTAAATTATTTTTTTTTTGACCATCCTAATAATACATAAGATACGATGCTTTGATTGTCTTGATGTGCCGTCATGTGTCTTGTGTGCAGGCTTATAACGTTATGTTTATGGTTATTCAAGCCTGTGGACGGCGCCTTAGAATTAATAAAATATATAGCCTTTTTTATTTTAAACATATTTAATCTCGATAATCTTAATGTTTTTATAGGATGTCTAATATTTGGCTTTTACACAATATATTCTAAACCCCGTTTTTTTTACGTTTGATGCGACACATGTTAATGTTGAGCTATCGATTGAAAATTGGTACACACAGAGTGGTCACACATTTTGCTTTTCAATTTTCCTGATATATCCCTAATTTTTCCTGGTATTTTTTATATTTCCAGTTTTTTTTATGTTTTTATTTTATTCGTACTAATTAAATAAAAATCCTGGTAAAAAATATATATTATACAACTTTTTTCTGATTTTTTTCTGAAATATTAAATTCCTTAACATTTTCCTGATTTTTCCAGAATGTGGCCAGCCAGGCTACGTAATTTTTAATTTTTAGACAATTTGAAACAACTTTAGGAGCCTTCCAAAAAAATATTTTTTTTAAGGACCACCCTAAGGTACACAAATTAAAACCGCAAACTGTGTTCGCCTTCATGATTAGTTAGTAAGTTTAATCACCTTTAAGGTCAGTAGCATGGAAGTTTAATTTAAAGAGACAGGGACAATAGGGTATTTTAAAAGTTAAAAGTCTTACGACCCCCCACAATGTGGGGCCCACATGTCATGAAAAATACCATAACCAAACTTTAGCTTAAAAAAATGAAATTAAAAATTTAAACTGGAAAAATATTTAAATTATATTTTTATAATAAAGCACGATTTTTTATTCAAATAATATTTATAATATATTATAACTGGTAGACTATATCGAGCAAAATTTAAAAAAAACACTAGATCTGTGCAAAATTTCGGCTTAAACAAACAAAATTTGGCATAATTCATTTGAAAATTAAAAAACTAAAAATAAATTAATTGATTCGTTGAAAACTAAAAAAATAAAATAAAATTATAATTATATACACATACACTTAAACTTTCAAAAAAACGTGTTTTTTGAATTGTCCTAAGGGACAATCAGAGATCGAAGTAAACGTTAATTATTCCTGCAGGTTAACGTAGCCTGTAAGGGTTAAAGTTCAATATCTAATTCCTAGTTTAATATACTAAGAAAATTACATGTAATTTCACATAAGTTTCCTATAATTTTTATCCTAATACATAAATTATGTAAATGTCTAAAAAACACATTAATTGTTAAATTCCATAACTTTTGTATTTTCATATAACTATATTATTCATATGTATCTATATATCTATATCTAAAAATACATTAAAATATATGAGTCTTTTATTTTGGAAACAGTTTGTTCATTTTTTACGGGTTTAAATACATATATAGTATAAGCTAATAATAACGTGAACATGCGTATATGTGAACTATTCGGTTTTGTGAACACAGAATTTTTTCTTTGGTTGAATAAAGTTTGGCAAAAAAAAATAATTAGCTTTTCATACAAAGCCTGAATTATATTATATTTTGACCCCCACTAACATGAACGTGACCCTTTGCGGTATAACTTAAAAGTTGACATAGTTATAATTGCATAAACAATTATTATTTATTGTAAAAGTGATCGTTTCAGATGTCAGGAATAGTAATTAGCTTGTAAATTGATGAGACTGGAACTCTTTTGTAGGGGTAATTAAATATAGTTGGTGTCTTTAGAAATATTTTCCGCTAAAAGCCTTGTCAAATAAATTTAACTATTGACTTATTTATAGTTTTAAAAATCCTATATAAACTCATGCAAAAATTAAGATTTTATTCAGTTCTATTTAGAGTGTCTCCATGTCAATAATGTGCAAAGTTAAAATGTAGTTTCTGTTGGGAATAATTTTGAGAATTATTTTAGAATTAAAAATAGTTTTTAAACTTATATTTTGAGACTTGTCACTTTTGGTCACTTATAAATATTGCTAGTATGGACACTGATAAAAATTTTGACGAATAATAATGAACTTTGAAAAATATTCTGGAAACTTTTTTAAGGGACATACGTACTAATTTTAATATTTACACTAAGAAAAATGTGGACAATAAATTGGGCTTTGAAAATAATGGTCAATAGTTGGGATTTCAAATATAAAATAATTTAATTTAGAAGTATTTAATGGCAAACTACTATATAATGGAAATTAGAATTTAAGGGCTTTGCATAAAAGTATTACTTAGAAGTAAGAATCGATCTTTTATGTTCTTGAAGAACTTTAATCCATTGTATTTAATATATTATTTTTAAGTTAAGAAGCAATTGTTTTAATCTATTTCCAAAGCACCATCTCACTAGAACTTACAGCTTCCTAATAAAGTGGTAAAAGTAGAAACTGGTGGTAAAGTATACTCTCCGCTCGAGTATACTTTAACTATTGAAGATTGGATGGCCAACCTAACTGAGTAAGTTAACAAATACAAGGTATAATCTCCGCTCGGTTATACTTGATAAAATAATAATACGAATTTTACACTTTACAACAATAGTGGAAAAATATTTATTAGTAAAAAACCACTTCACAACAACTACATATTTAGTACTTGCATGTCAGATAGTCTAGTTTGGCATAGTCCAAAATGATCAAAATTTGCGTTACGTAATACTTGAACCTTCCCTAACAGCTTATTAATAAAAATCTGTAATACCTACTTACTGCCTATATTTAGCAATATATATTAATTTTTATATACAGATATAATAAATAATAATAATAAATATGATTATTATGGTTTTGTAAAGAAAAGTTTTAAGCTCTTACACAGAAAAAAAGGTTCCTTGAACCAAGGACACGTGTCTTTTCATATGATATTTTTCAAGGCTAGCATTTCCTTGAATCAAAGACAATGTCCTTGAATGAAAAGCACGGGTTTTTGAATAAAGATCCGCGCTCTACATTCATATGGCTTTGAACATATCGAAAGACACGTGTCCTTGATTCAAGGAATCCTTTTTTTTCTATGTACTGCAAATACACAGTTAATTATTTTATATCAGCGTAATATATACTGTGACCTCTAGGTAACATTTTAATATTTATTTATTAACTAGAAGTAAAACATACCTATATTTTCTGAATTCAGTGGGTGTTACTTTACCAAATAATTTACTGCATATTGTTCTTTCATTTCTTGGAACCAAAATCGGAAGAAAAAATCAGAAAAAATAATAAGACCAAAAGCCGTGAAGAAAGAAAAAAGTTGAAAATACATTGTTACAATAGAAAATGTGCAGGGAACGTCAGTAATATTAGTATGTATCTTTTCTGTAATGGTGACTTACCAATATACGGTTTTCTATTTTCTACGAAAGGGAAATTTTAAGCACCCTACGTAAATCAAAATTAAAGAAAATTAACTCTGTGTAGTGAGTTAAACAGGGCGTAACGTACACGCCAAACCTTTCCCCCTTTAAAGGAGTTGCGTAATTCATAAAGATCCCTTACGAACAATCTCATGGTTAGATGTGACAGAAAATATTACCTAGTTAAATACAATTTATATAAAAAATTAATTGATTTTTTCATATGTATAGTAATATATTACTTATATTAAACTCAACAAATATAGCGAGTGAAATTAGACCTTGAATTAAATAAATGATTTACAGGATTAATTTTTATTAGAATGAGATTTTTAACGATCTGACCCTGTACGGTCAAATAAGGTTAAGGTTATTGTACTTGTTTATTCGAAAATTACCTTAAATAACAAGACTAAAAGCATGGAGTCATTATACATTATATACATATACATATTATTACATATTATTACATTGCGTTTTCTGCGGAAGGATTCAAAGCATTTATAGGAACAAAAGGTTTAGACATTTTTGAGGCGAGGAAATGAAAATTACATAGACCCACAAAAACCAAAAAGTATATTGTGTGGCTTTGAGACTATAGTCCAGTCAAAAAATAAATGTAAATTGAAATAAATATACACGGGCTGATATTTTAAAGGATATTAGTAGACGGTAACAGTACACTTCTGTTTGGTTTGGATATTAAAAAAATAATTAAAATTTTTTGGAAATTTCCTCCTTAACAAAATTGGTTATATGCATTTTTATCGTAAGATGCATATTAAGCAACTAACCCCTAAAATTCAAGATAGCGGATAACCCTTACGCAAATCACCCGGTGAAAAACTAACAGGAGTGTCTGTTACCATCCACTACCACCCTTTAAAATATCTGCTGTGCCTCTAGCTGTTCCAGGACTTTCGCGAATCGCTGTTTCAGAGCCTTCGCGAAGCCTTGTTCTTCGCTTATGGCTCGGCCAAACTATATGTTACTCTTTGACATTTATAATTTCGTAACAATACTAATTTAACAACAAAACAGCACCAGGATGGGCTAATTTTTCATTTAAATTGAAATATGAGTAAAAATCCCCAAAAAATCTCACATTCTCAACATTATTGGAAACGACAGTTTTCTCAAGTTTTCGATCCTATCTATATATACCTAACAGCAGAACAGCTCTACGAATACTCCTGACCACGGCAGGGTTTTAGTAAACACGATACCATTGATTTTTACTCCATTAATTTTTCGAGTAGAAAAAAAATTAATAAGCTCATTATGGGTCTGTTTTGACGTTGGATTTGTATTTGCCTCAAATTGCATAAGGATAGCCTAGTCTCAATCTCAGAACAAAATACTTTTTTGTTTTTGTGGGTCTGTTAAGAGATTACTTCTTAACCCTTCGTTAGGCGCGCCTCTTTTTGTAACGTGGTTAGGCGCGCGGTCTACACTTGTAGACCATTTTATTTTTTGTTTAAAAAAAAAACATATTTATATTTTTAAAAACCAAATAACTTATGTTATTTATTTGGTTGTATTTAAAAGTTATTTACATATTTTTTTCAAATTATTATTGTTTCAGTAAGTGTTAAGGGTAAAAGAAAAATGATATACAATTCTAACATATATTTTACATCTGTACGGTAATTTGTAAAAAAAAATAAAAATTACTTTCTGAAACTAAATCGTTTGTTTTTTTTAACATGTACGATTATAAAAAAATAAAAAACACCTAAATTAAAAGAAAAAAATATTATAAAATTTTACTCGAAATCATGCAATATTTTAGTAACTCATGCGCCTTGTACATGTGCTCTTAGCAATCGTAGTTATGATATTTTGAGCATTTTTTTTTTCGATTTATTTTCCCTTCTTATGCACATTTAGTGTCCAAAGTAATTTTTAGTTTTATAGAACAGAAAATTACCTTATTTATCAAAAACATTACGTATGAGCTCTTTCATGCCCAAAAAGACTCGTTTCAGTGTCTTCCTATAAACTGCTATTTTTTTTGGTGGTAAAGACATATTGTATCTTTAATTTATCTTTAAACTAATAAACTAACTTTAAAAAACAATATTCACAAAAAGAAACCATAAAAACTTACACAAAATAAAAAAATGCAAAAATAAAAAAGGTAACGTGGTTAGTCGCGCGGTCTACAATCGTAGACCAGGCAGGTTTCAATATGAATAAAAACAATATTATACCCATTCAAAGTGTGAATTATTACTGATCTAATAGATTGATGCATAATGCACAGCTTCTCGAAGGGGCGCAAGCGTAAACACTCCGTGTAAAAAGTTACCCAGCTAAAAAAAAGCATGGTCTACGATCGTAGACCGCGCGCCTAACGAAGGGTTAAGTTATTATTATTATTAGGTGTCTACAAGTTTAAAAGATTTTTTCTGAGTTTTTTGGGTGCTTTTATAATATGCTATTGTTTTGTCAGATTCAAATTCAGCACGCCAAAGCACCCAAAAAATATATGAACTGAGCAAAAATATTTTTTTATATATAAAAATAATTTTAGCATATTAAATATTAAATTGTGTCATAAATTATATAACTCAAATTCTGGACTTTTTAAACTGGCTTCTAACTAAAGTTTTTAAAACTAATTTTTTTTTCTCTATTTTTTAATATTATTCATTTTATCTTTGTGGTATATAATGTATAGGTCAAGTGTGCATTGTTTTTGTTAAAAATTGCATAATGTCCTTTTAATGGAGAGAAAACCAGAGTAAAATAGTAAATAATTAAAGAGTTCATGCAGTCGTTGTGAATTAATAGAATTGCATATTTAAAAGGGCGTTTATGGAATAAAATTGAATTTTAATAAGAAAATTGAATTAATAAAGACATTCATGGCTTAAAAAGTAGGTCTTTATGATTCACGTAACATTATACTATAACCTTTTTCATATATTGCTTTTAGCCTATAGGCTAAATATATAAGGATTTATTATAAACATACTAATTCCATAGTAAGGGGCTATAAAATACGTCACTTTCCGATTCTAAACCCCCTCCCAACCCTGAGTCACTCTTTATCACTTAATCACTAAAAAAATAACTATATTTAAACTTTTATAGTTTACAAAAAAATCAAAAAAGTTCCTAAAATTACTCCTAGGGCAATTTTCTGTTAAGAGACCCAGCTCCCTAAGAAGAGATTTTAAAAAGATTTTTATAAAGTATTTTTTGTTTTATAGCAATAAATTAAAATTATCCTTTTTTTACCTTACTAGAAAATGGTTGAACCTATAGGTACCGTATATGGCATTACAAAAACGGGAGCGACTGGGCGTACACATTTTTTCTATGAGCTATTCGTACACAGTGTCATTTTAAGGCTTGTACCGCGTTTTCCTGTCTAGAATAAGTAAAAACTAAAAAATTATCAGGCGCTGCCCTGGTTACTTATTATAGAAAAGAAAATGTACGGTTGCGATCGGCTAACTGGCATCAGTACGGGCACAGGGGTTCATGGATTAAAAATTATGATAATAAGCTTAGTTTAACACCTTGGGCGCCAGAATCTTGTAAACATACATGTGCTTGGCAGTTTATGTGTTAAGATTCAAACACATAAAAAATAATGTACTAGAATATTAATTATCTTTTACAGCATGTATAAACCTGAAAAATAACTATGATTTGAATAGATTTGTATATCTTGTGTTGATTATAATTTAAACAAAAACTCAAATATGTGCTGTTACAATGTTTATTTAAAATGACAAGTAGACAACTTTAATTAATCATATTAATTAAAATAAAATTATAAATTACCAAAAGTATGGTGAAAAGACCCCATTGCGAAATATAAAAAAAAATGTGGTGAACTACCCTATTGCAAAAATGTTAAAATATGTATACCAAAATTATTATGGTGAATAACCTAAATAAAAACAGTAATATAAGGTATGTGTTAATAAGTGAAAAATAGTAATCTAGGCGTACGGCCCAAAGTTGCAACTTTGTTTACAAACCAACCTAGAATATTCATAATAAAATAGAGCACCTTAATAAATATTAAAATTTGAGAACTTGGATATTTTACCAAAAATAAATATAGTAAACCGCATTTTCATTATTTACACTAAAACTATAAAAACCTGTTAATTAAAGTTGTCCCTGGAACGACCAAATACGTTGTCCCACTCCCTGATGATGTACGTCACTGTGCCGAACATTTCCTTGTCCTTGCCTTGAGAACTCCTTACAAATTTGAACACGTTTGAAACTCAAACGCTTGAGGATCCATTGAAACGTTTGTAAACCTCTTGGCTTAAAAACGGTACTGCAATTTACTGAACATCTTGAAAAATCTTGAAAACTCTTGAAAACTAATGTGGAAAATTGAAGAACACCTCAATGAAAATTGAAGTTAAAGTTGAAATGGAAAGCTTCGCCATCGATACTCGTAAAATTTGAGATAACGGTAACGTTGTAAAATATAAAAGCTTCACCAACAATATTCATAAAATTTGGGATAGAGGTATCGTCAAAACATTCGAAGAACGTTAGAACAGAAATGGAAAAGCTTCACCAACAATCTAGAAAGAAAGAACAGCGACTTTAGAACTCAGCCATCGATATGAAAAATCGAAATCCGTAATTAGATTTAAAATAAACTTACCCAGTCCAAAACTGAATTAATTGGAGCAGTAAGTGCTGAATACTAGAATACTCTGCAGCCTGAAGCCTTCATCTGTACGCCTCTAATGAAAATAAAGAAAACAACGTGTTAAACACTTGTAACTTAGGTAACCAAAAAGCGACTTACTTTGAAAGATGAATATTGTGGAATTTCCATTAAAACTGCTTGAACTAATTACGTAGGATTATACTACACTTCATTACAAACTTATTGCAACATTTTTACACAAACATAAACCACGGATGGTTTCACAAAAATCAGATTCTGATTTTACGACCTGAACGCCATTGCTTGTCGTTTTGAAAAAGAACGCCACTCCCTTCAACTCCGGCAAGGTACCAAACTCCCCCCGTGGCGAAACTTGGAACTACGAACAACAAATCGATTTTGAGGGTAGGCAACACAAAAAACATCTATTCATAATCCCAATATTACTTGAAAATAAAGAAAAAGAATACTCTAAATAAGTTTAAAATGCCTAGCCATACATCTAACAATCGTTTCATATGGTTTAAGAAATGATACGACGAAAATAAACCAACTTGAAGTCATCAGCTGACCATGCAATGCATACTGTATACCTGAATGCGGGTAGAAGTAAAACTAACCTCAAAATTAGGTAAACAATCTTTGATAATGATTTTATCCGACTTCCAGAAGCTTTAGCTGTGATTAAAAAGGTAAGACTAGCTGAAAAACATCAGTAGCTAACTCAAGTACTGAATGTAGTAGATTACTAGACGTTTGTTATTATATTTTAGGCTATCAAAAGTAAACACCAAAAATAAGACAAATTCTGTAATAAAAGAAAAATGACCCAGCAAATGGAATCAAGGACCATCGCAAGACTTCCACAAGACCATACAATAAGTCTGTACTCAATCTTATATGTGCAAATAGAAAGAAATACTAACTTCTGAAAAAATGGTAACATCGTATGATTACGTGACACAGATCAGGTAATCTTTAAAAACAGTGGCAGTCATAACTGCTACACAGCCCTCCTCCGAATAAATAAAAAATATTTATTCCCAAAAATATTTTTTAACCCAGAGTATAAACTCCAATAGTTAACTCTAAATAGAACATTACAATATCACAAAGAATAACCCCGTAACCAAAAAAAATTACTCCTAACTTATGCTACTAGCATATTCTGATTCTGTAACCAAAAACTATTAAATTTACTTATTATTTATTGTAGCTTTATTCCCCTTTCCGAATATATACAAAAATAAAAAATATTTATTTATTTTTCATTGCATTTCTATCCAATTTTTATGAATCAATATTGAATCAATGTTTATTGAACTTGTTATTGAATGCATTTTTATTGAATTTTTAGTTAAGCCTGATATCTACGCGTACCACACGCCTATTTACTAGGGACAAATCCATGAATTGACAAAATCGAGTTATAGTTACACAATCGGGAAGTTACATAATCGGGAAAATTCTTATTAACTAAAATTCAACAACAATGACTTTTTAATATCAATAATCCTTATTATTGACACTAAGTCCAAAAACTTTTTAGTCCATAGTTTTGACCGTTATTAACCTTTTAATTTTTCAGGTATTCTAATCAAGATCTCAATCAAAACTGAAGAACACTCACTCTACACCCATCTACTAAAATGTCGCAGCAATCAGTTCTAGACCTGATCCCTCGAGCATCAAAGAAAATATTTTTTTTTTTTTTTACAATATTTGACTTTATTTTATTTAAAATAAAATTTAACTATTTACACTTGACTTTTACTCACTCTTAGCTAATATTTACAATTAACGGTTTTATTTTTCTTTCTGAAATTTAAAAACTCATGCATGCAGTTATCCGACGGATACATCACTATTCGAACCCAAATATTTCTTAAGATCTTTAACGTGCCAGTCTCCAATGGATTGACCGTTTTTATCCTGTAACACATAAACCAAATTTGACTTTTTACCTATTATCTTACATAACACGTACTTAGGCGCTAATTTTGACGCAAAATAATTTACTGCGCTGGAAAGAACTTTATTTCTTTTCCATACCTTCTCACCTATCGTGAACGTTACGTCACGCTTTCTAAGGTTATAGGCTCTTCTATTTCGCTCGTATGCTTCATGCAATTTAGTTTTTACATCCGCAAAAATGTCTTTTAACCCAACTAAATCCTTAAAATACATTTCCCGAGAATCCGGTTCCAACTCAACGTCTTGAGTGGACGAAACTTTGCCATAGTAAGCCCCTGTTAAAGGTACGATTCTTCCAAAATTGAGAAACGCCGGCGAATGTCCGTGGACCTCATTGACTGCGGTACGAAGCGCAAGACCTATTTTACCTATATTTTTATCCCATTCCCGGTGATTTTCTTTTATATAAGACCTTATCGCCGTTTCTACCGTTCGATTCTGTCTTTCTGTAGGATTTACTTGTGAATGAAATTTGGCATTGTACCAGATTTTTTGAACTTGATAGTCGTCCGCAAGCTTTTTGAAAGCTTTCCCAGCAAACTGAGTACCATTATCGACAATAATGTACTGCGGTACGCCATATATTAAGAACACCTGATTTTCTATAAATTTTATTACACCTTGAGCAGTAGCTGTTTTCAAAGGTTGTAAAAGTGTATATTTTGTGAACCAATCAGATACTACTAATAAATAACAAAACCCTCCATTCGATCTAGGTAATGGACCTATAAAATCTGTTGAAATACACTGCCAAGGGAAACTAATATTCTTTTCTTTACCCATCAACCCATGACGTGCATAATTCGGAACCTTTTGTTCAGCGCAAATTTTACAACACTTAACATATTTCAAAATATCTGATCTCATACGTGGCCAAAAATATTCTTGTGATACCCTATTAAAAGTTTTATAAAAACCCATGTGAGCTGCTAAAGGATCATCATGACATTCTTTCATAACAAGCACCCTACAGAGTCTCGGAACCAACAACTTCCACTCTTTAATATTCGTTTTAATACCTAAATTAGAACGATCAAATTTATATATTTTATCTTCTACAATTCTATACTCTTTATATTGATTTGGACTCTTCAATATCTTTTCTCTTAATGAAACATAGTACTCATCTTTACCATACTGTTCCGAATCAAATGATATTAAATTAACTGACGGAAATACTGGTTTTTCTGGTTCAACTTCTTCAAAAGCCCTACTTAATGCATCTGGAACTACTTGTAAACTACCCTTACGATATGTAATATTCATGTCATACTGTTGGAGTTTAACCGCCCATCTAGCAATTCTTCCTGTCGGGTCTTTAAAATTTGCTAAATACTTTAAACTAGAATGGTCTGTTATAACATTAAACCTAACTCCTTCAATATATCCCCTGAAACGATCAATCGCGAATAAAAGAGCTAAACATTCTTTTTCACCGGTGCTAAAATTTCTTTCTGATCTTGAGAGAGTTCTTGAGGCGTATGCAATAACCTTTTCCTTTCCCTCCTGAACCTGTGTTAACACTGCTCCCAAACCTACATTACTAGCGTCACATTGTATGGTGAAAACAAGGTCGTACCTAGCACTGGTTAAAACCGGAGCTGAAACAAGAGCTTCTTTTATTTTAACAAACGCGACTTCAGCTTCATTATTCCATTTAATTGGTTGTTTCTTTCCTAAACCTTTCAGCAAAGCATTAAGTGGTGCTACTAACGTTGCAAAATTTTTTACAAACCGTCTGTACCATGAACATAACCCTATAAACCGTTTAATCTCTGTAGTTGTACTAGGACGTTTATAATTTAACATATCCTGTACTTTTTCTATATCTGTGCGTAACCCTTCTCTATCCAAAACAAAACCCAAATACTTTAATGATTTTCTAAACAATTTACACTTATCAAAATTTATTGTAAGATTAGCTTCTTTTAAAATACGATAAACCTCTTTTAGCAGACGTATATGTTCTTCAAAACTAGATGATACTATTATTATGTCATCTAAATATACAAAAATATATGGTTCAAAGGCAGCACCAAACAATTTATCCATCAATCGTTGTTGCCTTTGCGCCGCGTTAGCCAACCCAAAACACATACGATTAAAGTGAAATAGACCATAGCCAGGTACAGTGAAAGCGCATTTTTCCTTTGACCTTTCAGTCAGTGGAATCTGCCAAAAAGCTTTTTTCAGATCGATTGTAGAAATATATCTCGCCTTACCAAGCATACTTAAAATTCTATCAATTTTTGGTAATGGATAAGAATCCTTCTTTGTTTGAGCATTTAATTTTCTACCATCGAAACAAAGCCTATGCGATCCATCAGATTTTTTCACTAACAATACCGGACTATTATAATCGCTATTCGAAGGAGAGACTACCCCTTGTGCTAACATATCTTTTAATTCTTTAACTAAAATTTCTTGCATATACGGAGACATTTGGTATTGTCGCATTTTAAAAGGTTTGTTATCCCCAGTATCAATATCATGTTTCATTATATGAGTACACCCTAACTTATCTTTTTTTAGTTCTTTGAACAAATCTTTAACTTTATTAGCTAAATGTTCCTGATCACTACTTAACTCTAAAATTCCAAATTCATTACTAGAATTAATACTATTTATTTCTACTTTATTCAAAAATTTCCAAGAATTATTTTCGAAACTTAGAGATATAGAAAATTGTTTCAAAAAATCTACTCCAAAAATAAATTCTGTTTGCAAAGTCGGTACTACTAAAATTTTTAAAACATTTACTGTATCATTGACTGTAATTGGTAACTCCACAAAACCTAAAACTTTTTGATGTGCCTTATCAGCCGTAGTTACATATGGTATACTACTATTACAAATTTCTAAATTTAAACTTTTAATCAAACTAATTCCCAAATTTCCTATAACTGAACAGTTAGCGCCAGTATCTATTAATGCTACTATTTGCTTATTAGCGATACTTGCTTTTATATAAGGCCTATTATCATTTGGTAAATTTTCAAAAGGATTTAAATTTACTAAGGAAATTAAGTGATTTTTATAAAATGCTTTTACTTTTTCTAGCCAAATTGTCCAATTGAACCAATTGTCTTCGTAGCTACTAGTTATCTTACTATCAGGTATGGCCTTATGAAGTAGTGAGCGTCGGCCGGGATTTCCCACTACTGCTCTACATTTTTTTGACAATTAGAACAATCTTTTAAAAATACGTCTTTTTTTCCACAACGGTAACAAAACTTAGTCCTTTTTGCAAGACATTTACTAAAAACATGATTAATTCCATTACAATTATAACAGACTATTTGCTTTACTTGATTACTACTATTTACTGTACTATTATTTTCTGAACTGCTATTTTTCTGATTTTTATTACTATTAAAATTACTGCTACTATTACTACCAAAAGATTTATATCCATTATTTCTGAAATTTCTATTATAGTTACCATTACTATTATTATTATTTCTAAAATTGTTACTAAAATTACTATTTGAATTTATCTGACAACAGTGCCCTTCTTTACAAACATTTTTACTACTACTTGCTTTATTTACACAACTACTTTCCTCTGCAAAACTACTATCTTGAGTTTCTACCACATTTACCCTAGGTACTGATTTCTTATAAATTGCGTTTTTATTTGTTACACTTTTTTGTTTCAAAATGTAAGCTTCATCTAACTTTTTACAATACTTTCTGAGGTCTTCAATCGAGTTTACTTCTACTAATGATAACGGAGTAAAATAATGTGGAAGTATCCTTTCCCTAATTGTTTTCAATTTTGTAAAATCACTAGGATAACGCAAAAGTCTCTTAAATAATGTCTCCATAGCCGCTGTAAAAACTGAAATTGACTCATCTGGTTTTTGATACTTTGCCCTGATGTCATCCCAAGTATGATCATCTACACTAGCAGACAAAAATTCTTTCTTTAATAATCCTATTAACTCTGACCAATTATTAACTGAACTTTTAACTGACAAAAACCAAGAGAGCGCCGGCTCTTTAAATAAGTCATAAGCTGTTTTAAATAAAATTTCATCTGAGACGTTTCTACAAACTTTTAAATAATCTACTTTTTCAATGAACGAAAGTACGTCTCCAGTACCGTCAAAAGAAACACCCCATTTATAAACAGGTACAGGCTTTATAAAGTCCGGGTCTGATCTAGCCGAAGTATTAGCTGCTGCATGAAACGTTGTGTCATTTAAAGAAATTCTTGTCATATTAGTTTCATTGACCTTATTCTCATGCGCAGTATGAGCCTCAATCAAATCCGCCTCTAATTCTAAACAAGTGGCTTTAGAAATCTGTAAAAATTTTGTCCTATCTGCTTCTTTATCCTTTACTTCCGGAAACCTATTTAAACGCTTATTTATGTGCGCTAGATTTGACTTTATACGAATGAGTTGAGAAATTGAGTACTCAAACTCCTCAAGTTCTTTAACTAAAGTTTTTACAATATCAATATTATCATTAATAGCTTTTACCTCATTATTGAAATTAAACTCCGGATCGACATATTTATTGTCCTCCGTTTCCCTTGCTATAGCTCTACTCAATGTTTTAATTTTCGCATTTCTATCATTCCTAGCCGTTAAAGACCTAATACGCAATTCATAATTTATTTGCTCTACCGTCAAATATCTAAGATCCATTTTATTTAAATCTTCCATGATTAAAATTTTAATTTATTACTAAAATTTACTATCAAAAATCTGTCAAAATCTGTCAAAAATCTTTCGCAATCTCTCTTTAAATAGTCAATATTCTTTCTAAAAATATTCACTCTCAAAAATCTTTTGAAAATCTTTCAGAAATCTTTCAAAAATCTCTCGCAATCTCACTCAAAATTTGCAATATTTTTTCAAAAATACTTGCCCTGTCCGCCACTCTTTTTTAGATTCGGATCGGAACCAAAAACTCCACGATTTATTCTCGCGTACTACTACACCTTTTTTGTTCACCCTGTATATTTCAGAATTTCACAAACTCAAAAAATCTCTCATCTTTCATCAAACTTTAATCCATTCTATATATTTTAGAATTTCATAACCAAAAACCTCTCAACTTTATTTTCTCCTATATATTTTAGAACTAAAATAGCTCACTGGCCAAACTTTTCTCTCTTTATTTTACTCTATATATTTCAGAATTAAAATAATCAAAACTATGCACCAAAATGTTTGCTTTTCAAAAAAAAATTCTCTCTAACTTTTATTTTTACCCTGTATATTTCAGAATCAAAAATAACCAAAAACTGTACCACTGCGTCCAATACTTTTTTTTTTTACGATCCTATATATTTTAGAATTCGAATAAAACTCAAAACTTTACCCTTTTGGTACTCTCAACCTATCCGTGGTTTCTTTTCTCCCTGTTTACACCAAACTATTTTTTAAACATTGCACACCTATTGTTTAAATCAAATCAACAACCATATCCAGTTTTGTCTAAATATCTTAAAAATATCTTAAAAATATCTCAAAAAAATTTTTTTTTTTTTTTTTTACTTTATATTTTTTTCACAAACTTCAAAAATTTAAAAGTTAAACTAGCTTAATCCCACGTTATTTGGGCGCCATTGTGTACCGCGTTTTCCTGTCTAGAATAAGTAAAAACTAAAAAATTATCAGGCGCTGCCCTGGTTACTTATTATAGAAAAGAAAATGTACGGTTGCGATCGGCTAACTGGCATCAGTACGGGCACAGGGGTTCATGGATTAAAAATTATGATAATAAGCTTAGTTTAACACCTTGGGCGCCAGAATCTTGTAAACATACATGTGCTTGGCAGTTTATGTGTTAAGATTCAAACACATAAAAAATAATGTACTAGAATATTAATTATCTTTTACAGCATGTATAAACCTGAAAAATAACTATGATTTGAATAGATTTGTATATCTTGTGTTGATTATAATTTAAACAAAAACTCAAATATGTGCTGTTACAATGTTTATTTAAAATGACAAGTAGACAACTTTAATTAATCATATTAATTAAAATAAAATTATAAATTACCAAAAGTATGGTGAAAAGACCCCATTGCGAAATATAAAAAAAAATGTGGTGAACTACCCTATTGCAAAAATGTTAAAATATGTATACCAAAATTATTATGGTGAATAACCTAAATAAAAACAGTAATATAAGGTATGTGTTAATAAGTGAAAAATAGTAATCTAGGCGTACGGCCCAAAGTTGCAACTTTGTTTACAAACCAACCTAGAATATTCATAATAAAATAGAGCACCTTAATAAATATTAAAATTTGAGAACTTGGATATTTTACCAAAAATAAATATAGTAAACCGCATTTTCATTATTTACACTAAAACTATAAAAACCTGTTAATTAAAGTTGTCCCTGGAACGACCAAATACGTTGTCCCACTCCCTGATGATGTACGTCACTGTGCCGAACATTTCCTTGTCCTTGCCTTGAGAACTCCTTACAAATTTGAACACGTTTGAAACTCAAACGCTTGAGGATCCATTGAAACGTTTGTAAACCTCTTGGCTTAAAAACGGTACTGCAATTTACTGAACATCTTGAAAAATCTTGAAAACTCTTGAAAACTAATGTGGAAAATTGAAGAACACCTCAATGAAAATTGAAGTTAAAGTTGAAATGGAAAGCTTCGCCATCGATACTCGTAAAATTTGAGATAACGGTAACGTTGTAAAATATAAAAGCTTCACCAACAATATTCATAAAATTTGGGATAGAGGTATCGTCAAAACATTCGAAGAACGTTAGAACAGAAATGGAAAAGCTTCACCAACAATCTAGAAAGAAAGAACAGCGACTTTAGAACTCAGCCATCGATATGAAAAATCGAAATCCGTAATTAGATTTAAAATAAACTTACCCAGTCCAAAACTGAATTAATTGGAGCAGTAAGTGCTGAATACTAGAATACTCTGCAGCCTGAAGCCTTCATCTGTACGCCTCTAATGAAAATAAAGAAAACAACGTGTTAAACACTTGTAACTTAGGTAACCAAAAAGCGACTTACTTTGAAAGATGAATATTGTGGAATTTCCATTAAAACTGCTTGAACTAATTACGTAGGATTATACTACACTTCATTACAAACTTATTGCAACATTTTTACACAAACATAAACCACGGATGGTTTCACAAAAATCAGATTCTGATTTTACGACCTGAACGCCATTGCTTGTCGTTTTGAAAAAGAACGCCACTCCCTTCAACTCCGGCAAGGTACCAAACTCCCCCCGTGGCGAAACTTGGAACTACGAACAACAAATCGATTTTGAGGGTAGGCAACACAAAAAACATCTATTCATAATCCCAATATTACTTGAAAATAAAGAAAAAGAATACTCTAAATAAGTTTAAAATGCCTAGCCATACATCTAACAATCGTTTCATATGGTTTAAGAAATGATACGACGAAAATAAACCAACTTGAAGTCATCAGCTGACCATGCAATGCATACTGTATACCTGAATGCGGGTAGAAGTAAAACTAACCTCAAAATTAGGTAAACAATCTTTGATAATGATTTTATCCGACTTCCAGAAGCTTTAGCTGTGATTAAAAAGGTAAGACTAGCTGAAAAACATCAGTAGCTAACTCAAGTACTGAATGTAGTAGATTACTAGACGTTTGTTATTATATTTTAGGCTATCAAAAGTAAACACCAAAAATAAGACAAATTCTGTAATAAAAGAAAAATGACCCAGCAAATGGAATCAAGGACCATCGCAAGACTTCCACAAGACCATACAATAAGTCTGTACTCAATCTTATATGTGCAAATAGAAAGAAATACTAACTTCTGAAAAAATGGTAACATCGTATGATTACGTGACACAGATCAGGTAATCTTTAAAAACAGTGGCAGTCATAACTGCTACAGGCTTAAGGTATGTTTTTCATCAGAAATGTATTTTCCCTGTTTATTTGAGGGGGCTACGCGCCCATTAGCATTAAAAACCAACGTAAACCAACGATATAAAAAAAAGTTAGGTTATGTTTACATACAGATATATAGATATGCAACAATGGTTAACTGTGTGTACGTTTACTCTGTACACAAAATATTTTATCAGATATGCAAAAATGTGCCTCTGGAACAGCCGTAGCATAAAAAACTCCTAATAAAGATAATAATTCAAAATAAAGTTTTGTGTACCCCTTTGGAGCAACGGCGTAGATGAGTGGGGCTAATGGGGGAAATTACGCCCTTCATAGGACAAAAATATATGTTTTTCGTTGCATTATCATATAAATTTGCTTTTTTTTATTTTTAGTCCCGGAAAAAATATCTAAGATCTCGGTATTTAAATGAAAAAAAAAACATCTACGTCCTTGCTTTGGAGACCTCTTCCTTGGAAGTCTTTTCACATTTTTTTTGCATAATTACCCCTTAAAATGTTACCTATTTCTAAATTACCCGGTATAAAGTATAAAATGTGAGTCGGATCAACTAGTAATCAAATGTGTATCATAATATGATAATACAATGTTATTTACTTTTGCAAAGCAAAAGAATCAATTATTAGTTTAGAATATTTATAAATAAATTGTTTATAAATAGCTAAAAATTTCCGTAGTTAAGTATTTACTACGAAACCTTTTAGTAATTACGCGTTATACTATAATTAAAGTATTGATACTACTTTTAAATCGATATATTGGCTACATACATTATTGATATCGACCAAAATAGTGTATTTTATACGAAGTGGCTATTTTCACGTCCGACGTAACATAACCTAATTATTTGTGTTTTTTTTTGGTTTATTTTGGATCTTTTTGGTGTTTTTGTTGCTAATGGGCGTAGCCCCCCTCCCCATTTAAACGAGGAGAATACATTTCTGAGGAAAAATATACATTAAAAGCTTAACACTAAAAATCGGCCAAAAAAATACTAGACATGGAAATAACTTCGTGTACGTCGGAGGTGGAAATAACCTCTTCTATATGAACTCGCTATTTTCACGTCCGACGTAACATAACCCAATTCTTTGGATTGTTTTGGTTTTTTGTGTGTTTGGTGTTTTGGATGCTAATGGAGGCCCCCATTTAAGCGAGAAAAATACAATTCTAACGAAAAATATACCTTAAAAGCTTTAAAAACTCTAAAAATCGGCAAACAAAATACTGTACGTGGAAATAGCTTCGCGTACATCGGACGTGGAAATAGCCTCTTCCTATTTTATAACTAGTATGGAATATACAATATTTCACCAGGCGTTTATGACAGTTTCGCGAGCGCGGAATGACTCTTCCACCCGTGTTATAGATTATACTTTTTCTTTCACTGCAAATATGAAAAATTTGATGGCTTTAAACTGAGGAGAAGGTTGAAGAAAATGTTTCATGTCACTGGACATTGTAAATGGAAAAAAAAACACATATTTTTCAATATTATTTCATAATTTAATTATATAAGTACCTATATAAAATTATATTAAAACGGTTTAAATTTTAAGAAAAACTAATAAACGATTTGTGAGTAATGTTAACGCAAAAATTTAAATTGTATTAAATTACTCAATATTATATCTTTATAATATATCTTTTTTCTTAATTTTGTGCTCATTCTACTTGATATGGTATAGTCATACCGTATCTACAACTAGAATGGATTCATACTATGTTTAAAAAGTGTATGTATTTTTATTCTAAATTCTAAACCAGTCGAAAAAAATCTTTTTTTATACGACTAATTTAGACTAGCATCATTCCTAAATGATTTTCAATGACAGAATTACTAGATTATAGACCTGATAGCCAACTATTTGATGCTTCTAAAATTTGATAAGGGAACTTTCAAGTATTATGTAACGCTCCTAGTGGGGGTGGGGGTCATTTTTGAGTGTTACGCCCATGTTAATGGTATAGGAAAATAGCGTTACAGGGGGGGGTCTAAAATGATCAAAATTTGCGTTACATAATACTTGAACGTTCCCTAACATAAGTCCATAGTTCATAGTGGACTCCATACCTTTGTTATAATTTAGGGCAATAACCTTTTATGAAATCAAAATTTAAAGGTAACATCACACTTGCCGAATGTTTAAGATAACGCTGGTAAAGTTTTTGGTTATGTTTCTTCAAGGAACTTAGATTTGTTTACGAAATTTGGAATAATGTACCTGCGTTTCATATAAGCCAGGGTGTTTCATAAATACTCATTCTACGATAGGTATTATGCGCTAAGCGCCAATTTTTATTCCTACGATTCCTGCATGAGTGTTGGTGCGCCTCGACTGTCATTAAAATGAACTTATTATGAGCATTTAAAAGTAGGTTTTTCTTAAAAAAATGGTATATTAAGTTTTAAGATGAAAAATTTTTTGAAAAGGCACCACCAAATATTCACGGTCTTAGTAGTTTTAATAAAGGTTTCCTTGTATAACATAAAAATCTTGTTTATTAATGTTATTTAATACCTTAAATGCAGAATTTTAATTTATTACTTTTACAATCTACACAATAATAAAAAATAATAATTATAAAAAAATAAAAACATAAATCACCTAATGTGTTTTTTAACTATCGTTTTACGTAAACGTTTCATAAAATGGAAAAATGTGTATATTTTCTAATTACTGAAGTTCGTTTTTTGCACCGACAAAACGATGCAAAGCGATTTATAAAGCTACCAAGCAAAAGTCTCATCGCCAAACGATTGCTTTATTATTTAAATATACACGGTGTATTTGAAAAAGGGTCCTAAATTATAGGTGGTGATTCTACATCAGAAAAATATGACAATAACTTCCTGTAAAAATATGTCTAATAAAAATGCGTCGTAAGGGAGCTAGGCCCCTTTGAAAGTGGATAAAAAATTCGGTTTTTATTAATTATTCAGGAAACCTTTGAGATAATCTAATCTTAATAAGGCCCCTCTTCCTATGTTATTTTCATGTACTAATTTTAGCCAGGGGTGTGAGAAACGGGGGAGCTTATCAGTTTTTTGTCCCAAACTTTTTTCTGTGTAACTTTTTTGTAATTTTATTTTTAGAATATAATTTCTTAGGTCAAAATATAATACATAAAAAAAGGTACTCTTGTTTTAATACTTTAGTATTAACCGTTTTCGAGATAAATTAATTTGAAGGTGATATTTTACGGTTCAAGGACGAAAAATTAAATACTAAAATGGTGAAAATCCAAATTTTAATGTTGCTGAGTAAACGTACATTAAAAACTAAGAAAAAAACCTCATACACCGGTACTTCCTAAGGGAGCTATGGTCTTCTAAAAATGCACCATTTTTGAAGTGCCATAGCTTTAGATTTTTTGACCTACATGTATAGAAACTTTTTTTCTTTGTTCAGATAGAATAATCCTGCATCATTGAAATTTTGGTTTTCAACATTTTAGTATTTAATTTTTCGTCCTTGAACCGTAAAATATCACTTTCAAATTAATTTATCTCGAAAACGGTTAATCCTAAAGTATTAAAACAAGAGTACCTTTTTTATGTATTATATTTTGACCTAAGAAATGATATTCTAAGAATAAAATTACAAAAAAGTTACACAGAAAAAAGTTTAGTATTTTTTTTCGATCGAACCGTGAAATTTCACCTTCAAATTAATTATTATCGAAAACGATGGATCCTACAGTATTAAAACAATGGTACTTTTTTATGTATTTTGATCTGAGGGATCATATTCCAAAAATTAAATTACAAAAAAGTTACACAGAAAACAGTTTTGTGACAAAAAACTGATAAACCCTCCTCCCGTTTCGCACACCCCTGGCTAAAATAAGTATATGAAAATAACATACGAAGATGGGCCTTATTAAGATTAGTTTACTTCGTTGCTATATCCTAAAGGGTTCCTGAGTTATTAAATAAAAACCGATTTTTTTTAGCCACTTTCAAAAGGGCTATTAGCTCCCTTACGACGCATTTTTAGACATTTATTTATAGGAACTATTTGTCATATTTTATGATGTAGAATCACCCCTTAAAATGTGGGACCCTGTTTCAAATACACCGTGTATACGTATACATAAGTTACGTCCTTCAAGTGAAGGACGCCTTGCTTATACGCGTAATTACGAATTCAGCAACAGTGTTACCAGATTTAGCAGATTTTTATTTCTAGGTGCGTTATTAACTGTACTATTTTTGTCCAAATTCCTATTTTTTTAAGTTTTAATTGTTTAAACTGTTCAGCAGTTCAAGAACTATGAAAAACGGTTTATCTAGAAAAAGGAAAGTGATTTTTGAAATTAACACAACAAAAACTATAATTAAAATTAGTCCTCAGATTCAAAAAAAAAAAATAAGCAATAGGATAGTAGATTGTCATCTGAGATCAAGGTCATTCGAAGATCATTTTTGTATTAAAAACCGTCCATCCACCCGTCTGTCTTGCTAGATTCGTAAAATTCCCCAACGTGTACCGTACAAAATATTATCAATATCTGAGGAGATATTTTTAAGAAAATTGAATTTTTATCCCTATTTTTGAGAGTATAAAAACAAAGAAAACCCTCCCTGATCAACTTCTAAAAACATAGTACAGAGTTTTGTTTAAAATGTATGGCCTGTGGCTCTCTGGACGGATAGACGCACTGACGTGCCGAAGGACGGACATCGGTTTTTCGGAATAAATAAATAAATAAATAATAAATAAATCAAAATACTCAAAATCTGAAATACCCTGGAGAAAACTTTTTTTTTTCACCGTAACAATACTCTTTTCTCTCCGGGGTCGCTCGAAAGTAAAAATATGAATTATTCCCCTGATACGTCTACTGTCATGTGCAGATCAGTGTTATATATAGTCTCAGATTTTACTTTTGAAAATAGTTATAATTAATGCGACTATATATAACTAACTAAATAATTATCGAAGTGGCTAGAAAATGTGTATCCCATTAGGGTGGACCTTCTATCTTTTTATTATATAAAAATTTAGGTTTAACTAGAAAATTCTGAAAATATGAGAGTGATCAAACTTCTCTAAGGGTCCTAATAGGGCCCCTAAAATTCGTAAAATTACCCATAAATTTTAAAAATCTGTAATATTTGTATAAGTCAACAATTTAAAAAGTTTGAAATCTTATTTTTTTCCTTTTGAGCATACAAAATTATGTACCAAATTATCAAAAGATTCTAACTCGTGCCGAAAATACAGTTAATTTTCAACGATTTTTAAGATTTATGGGTAATTTTACAAATTTTAGGGGCCTAATAAGCACCTTTAGAGAAGTTTTATAACACCTATATTTTGAGTATATTTTAGTTACACCTAAATAAAAATTTTAAGATAATAAAAAATATATAAGGTCCACCCTAGTATCTTTATTATAATAATCATTAATAATAATAGTTAATTATTATATTTTTAATTTACCTTTATATAAAAAATCAGTTGCAGATGATGCTAAAAAAAGAAAATGAAACAATTAAAATAATATAATCACTAAATGCGGCTTTTCACGAAGCAATTTTTACGCAAGTTTGGTGCTATGCAATTTTGTTGCAAGAATGATTTAGTCACTGCGCAAGCCTCCAGGCACCTTGCATTCTATTTTCGAGCCATCAAATTATTAGAACAAGTTCTATTTTTCGACGATTTTCACGCAAGATTTAGTTATTTTCGTGGTACCAACTTGGAAAAAAGTTACCAAATCGATTTCTTTTTACTAATATAGTCGCCACTGCACGTGTTAATAATTATTATTAATAATAATAGGCCAGTCTCTCTAACTAAAAAACTTCCTTAAAAAAGCAAATGCTAGGTTATGTTTTTGTCAACAAACGCAGAGACACGTCAAAATTTTGTGGTTGGCAGCACTGTTTAACTTGGAATAGGTTAAAAAATATTAAATTAATTTGGATTTGATATTTTCCTATGAGAAAAAAAACCGAAGATTCAAAAGATCTATTTTAAATTAGAGTATGCCATGGCATGCCATGCTTAGCATGAATAGGTAACCTACCTATACTGTCCTTTTAAAGTAAAGGGCTGTAAGTGACATTTGTCGCATAGCGGCGTTTTCACGTCAACCCTGATGTAATAATACATCAAATGATGTAATATAATGAAAACGCTGCTATTGACCAATGTCACTTACTGGCCTTTTTATCAGGGCAGTATACTGCTTACTTCCTGCACCTTAGCATTGCTACGAGCAACAAAACTAGGAAAAATCCTCGGAAAAATCTTGATATACTTAACAGTGTTAAGTTAACACTTTATTTTGTTTAAATTAAAATTTCTTTTTTGCAGTAAAAGTTTTTCTGCACTTTTAGGTGAAAATATTTTCTTTAGAAATTTTACTTAAAAGTAAAATTTGCTGAATTATTTAATAACAGGCGAGATTTTTGCTTTTCAGAAAAGCAAAAAATCATCTAATAAAAATGTATGTAGTGTATACAACCCTTTGTTTCGCGAAAAAGGGGAATAAATGGATATCCATATTTGGTTTCTGGGTCGCAATTACATCTTCCCCCATCAAAGGCCTTTTTTTTACAAATATGCGACATTTCATAATAAAAAGTAATGCAAAAATTGAAAACATTCTTTTTCCGCAGTATGTTGAGGTATTTAAAAAATATGTTTGGCTTTATGACCAAAATAATGGTTCTAGCGTGGAATAATTTACAGGTAATATGTATATTTCCCTCCTAAATAAAAAAGTGGAATTTACAATATTGCAATAACATTTTTGTATTGTGAATATAGTGCCCAGTTAAGCATAAATATCGTATGTCATGATCCGCATATTTTATATGGTGTTAAAATTTTTAAAATAATATTGCTTTAATCATAGCGCAAATACATTCTGCCTTCACGAGATTTGCTTCGGCAAAGTCTGGTTTGTTCTACATTAGATCGGACCCTTTTCGGTGACCCTTGTCGGTATAATTTAAAAGTTGACTCACAAATATAAGTTTATAAACAAATATAATTTATTGTTAAAATGATCGTTTCAAATGTAATGAATAGTAATTAGCTTGCAAATTGATGAGACTGGACCTCTTTTGTCGGGGTAATTAAATATAGTCGGTGTCATTTTGAAGTGTTACGCCCATGTTAATGGTATAGGAAAATAGCGTTACAGAGGGGTGGGGTTTCAAAATGATCAAAACTTTGCGTTACGTAATACTTGAACGGTCCCCAGTGAGTAAATTAAGTCTAAACTGGAATCACCCGATTAACTTTTCAGTTACGTTTTTTCTTAAACGTCAGGACAGGTGGATTTTTATTTTTAATTTTAAAAATTTTGGTGTAAAAAAAGTTATCAAAATTTTAACCCCCTTGCACCCTCTCATCACTTATTTTTTCAAATAGTCATCATTGGAACGGTTATTTAATAAACTTTCTAACGGTGTATAATAAAGCCTAATTTGGTAAAGTGCTTATAAAAACATGGGTGGCTTTCTGAAAAAAAATTTGTATAGGTGGGTGCAAGGGGTGAAAATTGTGATGAGGTTTGGTTTACACCAAATGTTAACACAATTTTCACCTCCTTGCACCCACCCATTCCAGTTTTTTTTTCAAATAGCCACCCATTTTTTTATAAGCCCTTTGCCAAATTAGGCTAATTAAATAAACTTTAAGTTGTGACATACCGTTGGAAATTCCAACGGTGTGTCACAAGGGGTAGGTTGCTATTAAAAAAAAAAAAGTTGTGGGGGTGAAAATTTTGATAACTTTTTTTACACTAAAATTTGCAAAATAAAAGATAAAAATCAACCTGTCGGAGCGTCGAAAAAAAAAAAAAGTCCAAACGAAAAGTTATTTGGGTGATTCCAGACTTAATTTTAGCACTGTATGACCAGGCCCAAACATTGCTATGAATCGGGAAGGCAACTGCCTAAGGTGCTCTCCACAGGCTCTAATGTGAGCCTAAGTAACAAAACGTTATAAGTCTGCACACAAGACACATGACGGCACATTAAGCCAATCACGGCATCGTATGATATGCTAGTTATGCGAGCCTTTAGCTGGCGCTTTAAATAACCTGTACATAGCTATGGCGCAAATAACCGTTTTCGAAGGGCATAAAAATTGGTGATGAAGACCATTTTTAGACGAGGGGCTCTTCTTAGTTATGACTAAAACGCGCAAATTTGGCATTTGTCTCCCCTGTTGCAAAACCACGTACTGGCTAATATATGAAAATAATTATTAATGAATAATTGACAATAATTATTAATTAATATTTGGCAATAATTATTAATTAAATAAAATATATTTTTAAAAAATCAAATTATGTGGTCATAAAGACAATTTAAAAAGCTTTAAACTGATGTATCACACGACCTCCTTTCCATTTAAAACGATGTTGCCCCTCGCCCTCCTGCCTCCACTGTGTCCCCTAGACGTTAAATATATAACAAAAAATTATTTGGGTTTTGTTATTTACTTGTTCTAAATTTCAAGTTAATATCTTAATCCGTTCAAGAGCTGGCGGACTTTAGACATGCACTGTATGGTTATTAAATGTAAAATTTTAAATAGAATAATATTCTATTTATTTTTGTATATTATCAAACCCATATTAAAGTGCGTCTGAACAAGTATTTAGCAGTTTCATTGCCAAAAGTCCTAAATATTCCGCCCAATAATTATATCTAAGGTATACATTACGGTGCCCAGTCAAAATTAAAAAATGGACTTTATTAGGGTCCCACCCCCTATAAATGTTTATTTAGGTCAAAAACCAACCCTCAATTTTTTTCAGATTTTTAAAAAAATATTTAGTGGTTGCGCCCGGCGGTTTTTTGAGAGAGAAATATGTTAAGTCTTTTTATTATTATTTAAATATAAACGTTGAAATCAGGCGATTTTCGGAAGGGAAATTATTTCTGAATAATATTCAAAAAATATATACATTAAAAAATAGCATTACTGGGGTATAAAAAGTCCAAACATGGTAAAAATTGACGTATGCTTCAAAAAGGTTACTTAGAAATTATTCTCATGTGTCAATTTTTTTTAGAATTCATTGATAAGCACCAAGCACCCATATTTATTTTTTTAAGAAAAGGAACAGGATATCAAAAAAAATCACAAATCTCACAAAAATGTAAAATATGCTATCTTCATGTACTTATTTTAAACAGGGGTGTGCTAAACTGGTGGGCTTTATTAGTTTTTTGTCTAAAACTTTTTTCTGTATAATTTTATTGTAATTATATTTTTTGAATATGATATGGTTTTAAACATATTGGCACTTAATTTTTCGTCCTCGATCCATGAAATTTCACCTTCAAATGAACTTTTCTCAAAAACGGTTAATCCTACAGTATTAGGAAAAGAGTACGTTTTTTATGTATTTTGTAAGGAATCATATTCCAGAAATAAAATTACAAAAAAAATACGACGCATTTTTAGACATATATAGGAACTTTTTTTCATATTTTCTTATGTATAATCATCCCTTAAAATTAATGACATCATTTACTGGACATCCTTTACAACTGGGCAGGTTTTTTTCACATATTAAAAAATAAATTAATGGTTTGCGCCCTAAACTTTTTTTGAAAAATAAGCTTATTTAATGCATTTTATTACATATAAATATATTACAAGGCATTTTAAAAACATTTTGTATTTATTTGCTAATTTAATACATTTTTTACCGTTTAATGTTATTTTTAATTATTTTTTGGACACCCTGTACTTTTTCTCAAAAAAGTAAATATAATTTATAAATTCGCACATGTCAAAGAATACTCTTAAAAAAAAACTCTTTGAAAAAAAATTTTTCTAGCATTTATTATCCACATGTGTCAATTTTTAGTATTTTCACCCAATAAAAAAACAGTTATATTTTTGTAGAGGGGCATAGAAATTGAGAATATTCCTTTCGTCCTCGATCCATGAAATTTCACCTTCAAATGAATTTTTCTCAAAAACGGTTAATCCTACAGTATTAGGAAAAGAGTACGTTTTTTTATGTATTTTGACCTAAGGATCCATATTCCAGAAATAAAATTACAAAAAAAATACGACGCATTTTTAGACATATGTTTATAGGAACTTTTTTTCATATTTTCTTATGTATAATCACCCCTTAAAATTAATGACATCATTTACTGGACATCCTTTACAACTGGGCAGGTTTTTTTCACATATTAAAAAATAAATTAATGGTTTGCGCCCTAAACTTTTTTTTGAAAAATAAGCTTATTTAATGCATTTTATTACATATAAATATATTACAAGGCATTTTAAAAACATTTTGTATTTATTTGCTAATTTAATACATTTTTTACCGTTTAATGTTATTTTTAATTATTTTTTGGACACCCTGTACTTTTTCTCAAAAAAGTAAATATAATTTCTAAATTCGCACATGTCAAAGAATACTCTTAAAAAAAAAACTCTTTGAAAAAAAATTTTTCTAGCATTTATTATCCACATGTATCAATTTTTAGTATTTTCACCCAATAAAAAAACAGTTATATTTTTGTAGAGGGGCATAGAAATTGAGAATATTCCTTTATTATCCTGAAACACTTTTTTGTTTCATAAATGTCCAATATCCTTAAAAAAATAAAAAACCTTCACGTAATTTTCGCCGGGCGCGACCTCTAAATATTTAAAAAAAAATTGTTTTTTCACATAAAGGAATAATTTTAAGGGGTGGGACCCTAACAATTCCGTAGGAGCTGGGCACCCTAGTATACATATCTATAAAATGTGTTAACGAAATATGTAATATATTACGCACATTAGGCCCATAGAATGGAATAAAGCGTATTGCTTAAAGCTTATGTTATCTTAAATAAAATATAAACGACAATAGTCATTAAGGTAGTTAATTATCAGGGAAAATGTCCTTTTCATTAATTAAATGCATCGGTTTCTGTATAATAGATTTATCATTTTAACGATGTCTTTTATGTAATTTTTTTGTTTCCTTAATACAAACTTGCATTGGACATGGAAATGTTAAAAACTTATTTTAAATTTTTGTGTAAAAAGCCAAATACAATTTAGTATTAATACTTGTTTTTTAAGAATTTTTGGATTTTTATAATCATATAAGTATTGTTTATAGACCAATAGCTGGAAACAGACCATATAATATTTATTTATTTATTGGTTAAATATTACAAAATATAATATAATATAAATATACTACATGAATATATGTTTGTTTTTATAGCTAACATTAAGTAAAAAATCTTAATTATTTTATATTTCTAAACTTTTTGGTCTGTCACCTAAACCTAGGCTTATGTGTGACAGCAAACCACTATAATTTGGTAATTTTATCTGTAATATTTAACAAAATTGTAGGTACTAAAAAAAATAAAAATAAGATAAAATTCAGATGCTAAGGAAGTATCACAATACATTAGTAACTGTAGTAGTAGTATACTACTTTTACCTATGTATTTAGTAATACTACTATAGTAGTATTACTAAATACATAGGTAAAAGTACTATAATGTAGTAATAGTATTATACATAAAATTATAGGTTATAAATTTCAATTTACGCGGCTACACGGAAAGAAATTAGTGGGCTCTGCGCTATACATTATAAGATATTTGGTAACAGTGGCAAATTATAGTGATTTAAGCTATAGATTATAAGGGACACCATAACTAATAATGTTAAAAATAAATTGGAAACGATTATATATATTACAGACACGATTATATTTATTACAGGCACTATTATAAATTTACAGAAATTTTATTATATTATAAAAATTATTAGCACGGACAATAATTAAATCTATTTAAGCTATAAATGCCATACTATTTGTTATATTTTATTATTCACTAAACAATTAAAGTATTTCATATAAATTTTTACACTGACTGCCATAATTGTAAGAGAAAGCCTTGTATTTATATAATAAGCGGTTATAATTTGCTTGGTATGTGTGTTATAGCGCTCCTAGCTATAATTTTTTTTTTCCGTGTAGGGCATCAAAATGGCAAAGTATTTCATGTTTTTTGCCTATATTTGCCCTTCATGCTATACGCTATCTTTCTTAATGCCGTCATGTTGGTGTTCTGTGAATGCCATTATATTGTATATATTATGCCATTATATTATATAATATAATATATTATATTATAAGGAATAGAGTTATGTGTTCACACTTCGACGGGTTTCCCAGTTAAGCTTTACACAGTATTTTTTATACAGTTTATGTAATGGTACTGAATGAAATGGCTTCTTTTATAAACTGCTTATAATTGAATAAAGAAAATCAATATCAGAGAGGAAAACATAATAGTTTTTACTTTTATTCTCTTGCTAAGGAAACGACATTCCTTTATATTGGATTACATTAAACAAATTAACATCAATTACACATGACTGGATTACACTGTAAAGTTAGATTATTGAATATATAGGTTTTATAAATTTATTTAGTTATTCATTTTTAACAGTAACAACTTAAGGCCTATCCAGACACTTGCATAAGAACATAAAACATGAGATTGCGATGCCGTGATTGGCTTACAAGATACATGGCGGCCCATCAAGCCAATCACGGCAACATATTTTTATGTTTTATGTTCTTCTGTGAATAGGCACTTAATTAAAGAATCTTATTTTGGTCATTGTTATATACATTTTTATTTTATTTTTATTACCATTTATATACCACTTCAGTATATAACAGTAAATCTACAATTATTAATAAGTTTTTTTTTGTTTTACGAATTTTTATATTCTTATATCAAGGGTTTCAAAGGGGGATACGAAAACGTGCCTAAGGGAGCTACGCCCCTCTTAAGGGTACGTCTAAAATATAGTTTTTATTAAACATATCTGGGACCATATGAACCGCATCAACCAATTTGGCATATGTGTCATGTCCTAACTCTAATAAAGGCAATCTCCCTGTGTTGTTTTTATTTAGGAACTTTAATGGGAGGTCGTTGTCACTTTTTTGCCCTAAAGTTTTTTGTCTGTAGTTTTTTTGACATTTTCTCAAAATGAATTCCGTGTAGAAATATTTTGTAGTTGTTTGCCCCATGGAACCCAAGAAATATTTTTTTACAAATTTAATGTTTAAAGGTTTAAAAATATTGGTTCGTAGGTTAGACAAGATTAGGAGTGTTATAGCCGTCGCAATTACTATAGACTATTAATATATTGTGCCTCTCACTTGCTTGCATTCTGCCTTACGAAGGTTAAAGCGTAAAGTTGAGAGCGCGCTCGTCTATAGTAATTGCGACAGCTATATTAAGAGTGTCTTAATGAGTTTCGTATGAAAAATTATTGGAAGAATAGTATATTAAACTAGTTTCATAACATACGTTTTTAGCGAGTACAAGTTTAGAAAACGAGCCGCTTGCGGCGAGTTTTCTAAAGTACTAGTGCTCTAAAAACGTGTTATGAAACGAGTGCTTTATACAATTTTTTCTATTTTGCTCTAAAATTTAAAAAACTTACATTTAAATTGATGACTGATTTGGGGATTTTTGTTTTGGGTTGGCATTACAGTTTACACTATGTTTAAAATTCTAAGAAGAAATGATATTTTGATATATTTTACAGTCATCTCTTCTATTTTCACTGCAATTAACCAGTCCACAATTTTAACACCGTAAAAAATAACCCACACAAAATTTTTTAAAAAATCTTTAAATCGACATTGACATTTGCACGCAAAACGTCAAGAGATAGGCTTTTGTATGTTGCCAACCCAACAGAAAAACAAGTAGAGACCTCTTATGGGCCTATAAAAACACGCAAAATGCGTGTGATTATGAGCTTATAAGAGTCGCAAAATAGAAAAAAAAACTATAATTCAACGTAAGGGTAAATCCATGGTAACTGTCCTTACAGCCTCAGAAAAAATTACACTTTATTTTAAATATTTTGTTACATTATTATTAAAGATTGTTTGTTATTTATTATTATTAAAGATTGTTTCTTAAAAAGTAATAATTTAATAAAGTATTTAAAAGGAAGTGTCATTCTTTCTGGGGCTGTAACGACAGTTACCATGGATTTACCCGTGTTGTGCAAAAGGTGACAGGGTAATAAATGATTTAGGATTTTAAACATTTTTTTATTGGTTTCCTTTTGTATAACTGCGTTTCATTATAATTAAAAAATTATAAATATATATTTTATTCGAGATTTTATTTCTTAAACGTGTTACTAAACTTAAATTTTCCAGAACTTCGGCCCTTTTGCATAAAATGGTAATTTTTAAAATGTACTATTTTTACTGTGTATAGTACAATGCACGCCCGAGTAATTTACTTTTATCCATATCTTTAGTTACTCGAAATGGCAGCACAAACGCAGTAATAAGAAAAGGTAACGTAGTTTTAGTGATTTATCACGTTCCATTACACATTGGAAAATGCACAAAGGGTTCTTCTACACAGCGAATATTAGAGTGGCTCAACGTGTTAAAATGTCATATTTTTTTAGCATTCCTTTTTTTCTATCGTTAAAACATTTATTATTAGACATCGGATTTTAGCGAGTCGTGACGTCAAAATGCATAGCCGGGTACAATAAGTCAACGAATTCATATTAATTTTATAAAAATATTTAATATGTTGCCAAACTACTATATTACCAAAGAAAATAATATAAATATTATGAAAATCCCGTAACGTTTTATTTAAGTAAAAGAAAATTAAAAACAAAACAATTCTGAAAATTACGATTCAGTTGGGCTCTTTAATAATTTAAATTTAATTTTATAGTATTGTGGAATGGTGGCTAGGTATTACTTTTACCAAGTTAAAAAAAGATCTGCCTGGCCAATCGTTTTTATTCGTAATAAAAGGTCACGTGACGTTTATAACTTGTAATTAAAATTAATTTTGTATTTTTTTAATGACTCTAATTATTAAATTGTCCTTGCACCTCATCTCCTTTATGGAAAGATTTCGTCAGTAGTTTGTTTTTTTTTATTTAAATTTTATTTATTATATGAAAAACAAAAGACTTGAGTAAAAATAATAATTTCGAAGAAATTTTTAAATTTTTTTTTTTTAATTTGATAAAAGTAATATCCAGCCCACCATGTTACAATACTATTAAATAAAATTTGGATTATTTAAAAGTCCAACTATATCATAATTTTTGGATCTGTTATGTTTTTTTTAATTATTTTTCTTTTACTTAAATAATAAAGTAAGGGGATTTTCATAATATTTATATACTATTCTTTGAAAATGTAGTAGTTTGATAACTTTTTTATAAAATTATCATTAATTTGTTGTATCCGGCTATGGATTTTGACGTCACGACTCGGTAAAATCCGATCCCTATTCAATATTTATTTAGTTCTAATCAGGGCCGTAGCGAAGAATATTTTGTGGGGGGAAGAGGGTAAAAAATTACAACTTTTTTTAGCCTTAAAATACAAAAAAAGGTCCTTACCTTTTCGTGAAATATACAACTTTTGTATTTTGTATCCCTGCAATATACGACTTTTGTATTTTGAATCCATAAAATATACGACTTTTGTTTTGGATCAATATACAACTTTTCAAGATAATAAAATATACAACTTTTGTTTTTGAAAAATGAAATATACAACTTTTCAAGATGGTTGGGGGGGGTATATAAAAATTTATTTTTATATTTAAGACAGTACTTCAATGCGTTAAATTTTGTTTTTAGTATTCCTTTTATTACAATAATTAAACAAATACATCTGGAGAGGAGTCATCAGATGATGAAAATGTGTCATCGCAAAGTCGTTTAAGGTCAAAGAAAAAGTTTACGTTGAATGATGTTATGGATAAGTTAGATAAAATGGAAACAAAATATGAAAACGTTCTCAGAAAAATGAATGATTTAGAGCAAGAAAATAAAAAGCTCAAGAAAGATATGAGAGAGCTAAAAATTATACAGTCACAATTAGAAAAACAGAGTGAACACAGTAGCCTTGAGATAAATAAAACAAAACAAGCAAAACTAGATAAAAATGTGATAATAGTGGGTTTGAAAAAAAGTGATGATAATGATTATAAGAAGCTGGTGAAAAGGATTGGCGATGTCTGCAATGTGAAAATTGGGGATGGTGAAATTGAGTATGTACAAAAGTTAGGAAAAAATGATGAAAAACCACTAGTTAAAGTAGCTCTTACATCAGTAGAGTCCAAAGAGAAGCTACTTACAGCATATAAAACAAAAAAAGGTCTGAAGCAAGAAGAAATTGGACAACAGGGAAGTGATTACATATATATTAATCATGATATGACTCTTGAAAACCAATCTATTTTTAAAAAGGCTAGAAGTCTGAAAAAAGAATTAAATATTAAATATGTATGGTTCAGCCAAGGAAAAATATTGGTAAGAAAAGATGAGAATAGTAAAATCCTACAAGTTGATTCAGAAGAAACACTAAATAAAATTAAAGAAAAAAACTTAAATTAGAATTAGGCAACAGAAAAATATCAGTACTCTATCTTAATATTCGTAGTATTCGTAAAAAAACTGAAGACATAGAACTCCTACTGCAGGAACATAAACCGGACTTTTTATTTCTCTCAGAAACATGGCTCTATGAGGATGAGGCCCAACATTTAAAATTCAAGGGCTACAATGGCCTACACTCAGCCAGAGAAATAGCCAAAAGCCCTCGTGGAGCATCCATCTATGCTAAAAAATGCTACGATATAGACCTTGTTCACAATGAGTGCAAGAATAATAATATCCTTATACTCAAAATTAATAATTTTAATTTTAAAATAGGAGTTGTTTATAAAAGACACAAATCAAAAACTGATACTTTTCTACAACATTT
>OY294047.1:30648132-30723935 GCA_958510825.1 Brachypterus glaber
GGGGGTTTCTCCATCTAACCGAGCTTTAGGGCATCAAGCTACCTCTAGATCTTGTGACCCTAAAAATTATAGTAAAACAAGCCCGACATAATGTTTCCTATTTCTTGGAAATGAGTTGTAGACAAGTTATAAAAAAATTATATAGGCTTTTTGTTAAATTATATTAAATTGTAAATACAAAAAAAAAAACATTTGTTAAAAAAAACCGTTTTAAAACAAAGTCAATAAATTAGTTTTCACGAAAAATAAAGTATTTTGACGTACAAACTAATAAAAACTAAAGTAAAAACTATTGAAAAAAATCTATATCTATACTATATTTTTCGTATATTTTCACAAAAAAAAAAATACAAAAAAAAACAAAGAAGGATTTAAAACAAACCTTCAAGAAAAAAAAATGTTTTTTTAAAACTCTGATATTAAAAGTATAAAAAAATGATAAAAAATAATTACCGTATACCTACTTTATTTCTTTTGATAGCATAATATATTTTCATTGTTTTTTATATCGGATATTTCTCAATTTTTTTGCAAACCAGCCCCTCCAATAGTTACAGCACCCAAAATTATATACCTAAATTTCCCCCTCCTAAAATCAAATTGACCTCATTTTTAGAATTTTTAAATTGTACTGAGTTTCAAATTATCTGGGGCCAAAGATTCACCGTTGGATCATTTTCAAATGATCACCCTGTAGATTGCCCATAGACTGATAGTATCGAATAGTACCGAATTTACCTATTCTAAAACATTCTTTTTCTTTTTGGAATATACGAATCCTGCTAGGATCAATCTCACGATTTTCTCGGTATGCACAGGATGTTTACGTGGGCGTAGTGTGGTGGCGTGGGCGACTATATTCCGGAAATAAAAATTGTATAAAAGCCTTTCTATTATGTACACTTATTTTAAATTTTTAATTAAAATTTGTAAAAAAGGCTTTTAATTACTTTTAGTTTTAATTATTTTTGGATTCTGATTTTTTAGTTAGTGAATTTTGTCTTTGTATTTTATTTATAGTGAACGAGTTTTAATGTTTCCTATTAGTTTCAATTAAATTCTATTTGGAAGATAATTATTCACTATCATAGTTTTGATCCTGCAATATTTATACACAGTATTTCTCTTTTACAACAAGATTTCATACCTAAAATTAAATAATTAAATATGATTATAAAATTATTTATAATTATTGTTATTTAACAAAAAATGCCTCAAAATATTCTTTTTATAAAATGTAATTACAGTTATTATAGGTTGACTTTTATGAACATGATTGCAAGCCTAGCGCAGTACCGCGCTAGTCAGTTCTGCAGTAAGTTACTTAACTATTGACAGAAACATAATTTGCAATTTAAAAATGGACAAAAAGGCTTTAGTTTAGCAGTTGAGAATGTAACTCAATTAACCAAATCAAAGAATATACCCGTAAAAATATTAAGTAATAAAACAATTTATATTAATTTGCGATGAAAAAAGTATAAAAGTTGGTTTCACATATTGTAAATCGTTAAAAAATAATCTTCAATTACACATGATTCTTCGAAATATCGGGAAAAATTCACAGTTTTCATTCAAAGGAAATTTTCATGAAAACAGCATAATTCTCAGCCTCTTGTGTAATGATATGATAATAATTATTATTCACTATCATAGTTTTGATCCTGCAAAACGGTATACTGCAATATTTATACACAGGATGGTCCAGAACTGTTAATTCAGGCTACATCTCGTAGACTTATTAGATATTTTTTAAATCTTTAAAATGTCAGCATCAGCAATCCATCTCTGGTTTTAGATCGTCCGTATTTTTTAGTTAGAAAATTTTCTTCAATATACCTATATGTTAAATATACCTACATACTCTTATAAAAACTCTTCTATGTATTGAATTTCGCCGTCAATCTTGTTTTTCAACTGAAAAGTTAATATTTAGGCCAGGGACGATCCGAGGTTTTTCTCGTGGGGGTGTGAAGGTAAAGTTTGCAGACTGAAAAAAAAAAGCTCCTTGCCTCCAAAAATTTTGATAACTAAAAAAAAGGACATCGCCCCAAAAAAATTTGACGACTGATCTACGATTTTGCCGACTCGGTCGTTTCGTGGGGGTGCGACACCCAAAATTCAGGGTCTCATCAGCAGACGCAGGTTCCTGACATGCATGCTATGTTTCAGATTTTCAGCTGTTCGGAAGTTATGAAAAAACTTTATTATATAAAAGTATAACAAACCGTTTGGAAGGATAGACAGACATACCGACAACCTCATCGATTCTATTATATAAATTCTTTTTTCGATAAAAATTTTATAACAAAATGTGGTTGGACTTTTGGTGGTTAATTTTATCTTGTATTAAAACAAAGTTGCATATCTCCAAAATTACTCAATATTTAGACTTATGGATTCAAATTGCTTGGATCAAGCAATTTATTTATTTAATTTATTTATCTCCAATATGAGTAATGACCTAGATTTTTATGATATTAATTCAATCATGTACGATTGAACTTTTATACTATGCTTGGTTTGGTTCTGTACAATCGAAGTTCTGAACTGGTTTGGAACCGGCGCAGTTGCATCTGGGCAATGTTCAATCGCAAGTGCGCCCGTTCCGAAACAGTTCAAAACTTTTTTATGATTTCTGTGAACCAAAACAAACCTACTTAAAGCTTGAATTTCATCTTAATGTTATTTTCAAAATAATCCATTAATATTACTTTAGTTTTTATCTAATTATATTCATTTTCAAAAAAAAAAAAAAACAAAATTATGTAAGCTAGAAGCTTGCATTTTATGAATATAAATTACAACATTTAGATTTTTACTAAACCTTAATTTCGTTAATACATATTCATGTAATGTAAATATACGTACAAGGTATAATAATTTACAAGTTAAATGAATAAATTACATCTGTAAGCTTAGATGACGGAGATTATATAAGTCATGTCTACTGGCGACTTAAAGAAAAAAAAATATTAGTATAAAAATAATAAATTATTATTAATAATTATCTATAGGTATAACAAGGGCGAACCGCATAGGAACTTATGCGCCGTCCATAGATGCATAAAATATATCGTGAAAATTTCAGCTAAAATTAATAAAATTATAACAGCCTCCTTCATTTTAAAATTGGGAAAAAACAAAACGTACACCCTAATTCAATGGTTTTTGAAATGGAAAATCAAAGTAAACGCAAACAAAACGAAAGCTCTAACCTTACCCACCCTAACTCATTCCAACATATGACAAAGAAATTAACTGGGATAACCATGAAAATATCTAGGCATTAACCTGTCCAAAAATCTTACGTGGAACAAGCATATCAAACTCCCTCCAAATAGCCAAGGGCCATCTCTTTAAACTATACCCCCTAAAAAGCCGAAAAAGCCCCCATTATAAACAAACTTTTTTTTAGAATCAAACCCTCAAGCCAATAATCTATAAAGCCCCGGCTTAAAAAAAATCATCCTCAACAAAACTTCCAGAACATAGCACTCATAATATGCCTCAAAGCGTTCATGAAAAATACTTAAATTTGTAGAGATCTCTACATGTCCCTTCTTAAAAAGAAAATTATCCGACAAGAGCGAAGCCAATAATCTTGGCCCAAGACAACGCTCGGGACAACCAAGATCACCCTAACCCCCTTATTTCATATTTCCTCTATTAGGATATTTTCACCACCTAAAAAAAGATCTAAAATTTTTTCAACCAGTAATGAAACCCAACCATGACCGATGCAACTTTAGCATCACTGAGCTAGTCTCATTCCCCAGGCCCCCTAATCTCCATTCAAACAAATCTTTATTCAGACAAGTGAACCATAAGTTAAGCTGGTTCTTAAATTTGCTTCGCAAACTTAAAGTTGTTAAATTATGTTTTTGAAAAACGTTTCTCAGAATACAAAAGTTTCCCCTATAATACATAGGTATCAAAGCCCACACTCCCTTACTTTTAAACAATATAATATATCGACTTCCAATATTGAATAATTAATCGTCCTCAACAAAACTCCTTCCAAAACATAGAACTCAGAATATGCCTCAAAGCGTTCATGAAGAATACTTAAATTTATAGAGATCTCGACATGTCCCTCCTCAAAAAGCAAATTATCTGCCAAGAGCGAAGCCAAGAGTCTTGGCTCAAGACAACCTTCGTGACAACCAAGATCACGCTAACCACCTTATGTAAAGTTTTCTAGATTACGATATTTTCACCACCTAAAAAAAGATCTATAATTTTCTCAACCAGTAATGAAACCCAACAATTCATGACCGATGCAACTTTAGCATCGGTGAGCTAGTCTCACTCCCCACACCCCCTAATCACCATTCAAACTAATCTTTATTCAGAAAAGTGATCCATAAGTTAAGCTGGTACTTAAATTTGCTTCGCAAAAAACTTAAAGTTGTTAAATTATGTATTTTGACAAACGTTTCTCAGAACAACAGTTCCCCCTATAATACATAGGTATCAAAAGTCCACACTCCCTTAACTTTTAAACAATATAATATATCGACTTCCAATATTGAATAATTAATCATTCTCAACAGAACTCCTTCCAAAATATAGCACTCAGAATTTGCCTCAAAGCGTTCATGAAGAATACTTAAATTCATAGAGATCTTGATATGTCCCTCCTTGAAAAGTAAATTATCCGCCAAGAGCGAAGCCAAGAGTCTTGGCTCAAGACAACCCTCGGGACAACCAAGATCACGCTAACCCCCTTATTTAAAATTTCCTCGATTACGATATTTTCAACACCTAAAGAAAGATCTATAATTTTCTCAACCAGTAATGAAACCCAACAATTTATCACCGATGCAACTTTAGTATCAGTGAGTTAGTCTCACTCCCCCCCCCCTAATCTCCATTTAAACATATATAATAATACATAGGTATTAAAAGCCCACACTCCCTTAACTTTTAAACAATATAAAATATCGACTTCCAATATTGACCATGTTCTTTTGGTATTTATTTGATACTAGCCGTTAACATGTTATTCATCAAGCAGTTTTCAGTGGTGGCGCCTTGGCCAATTTTTGAAATGTTTTTTTTCCAGTCTCGTTTCAGACCTTTTTAATCAGCGGGCCTTGGTTTCTGACGTGCATGCCGAGTTTTAGATTTTCAGCTGGTCCAAATAATGAAAAAAAAAACTTTTGGAAAGACAGAGACATATACGTCATTGGATATATTTTATATGGACCATGTAACGTTTGGATAGTGTAGAGAAAAGGGGGGGGATACCGTGCAGCGGATAATTCCGTGCGCTTAAATATCTAATATTAAAATTTATTTTATAAACAAACCGTTTGTGCCATAATCTAATACAACTGTAAACTAAAGTTTAGTTGAGATTGCATTCTGCGTTGGCCTATTTTTAAGATAATCTGTTAGATACAGTTTCAATATTATCTTTTTATATACAGATAAGTGTTGTTTGTGTTTTAATTATCATGTTTTTATTTGGTGTATTTTTTAATTAGGGTTAAGTTGTGTTCTTCGGGAGAATGTCGTGCGTAAAGGCGTAATGAGCCAAGATGACGAATTAGATGATATTGACCTCAACATTTGTTTAGTGTGTGGATAATTGAGAGAAATAATGAAAAGTACTTTTTATTAAAAATTTTAAAACATTTTTTTAGTTTTTTTTGTGTTTTAGAAATAGTTAATTTTACTTTTTTACATATGTATTTAACCCTATTTAATTATGAAATTTTACTTTGATGTTTGTTTTTACTTTAACTTTATAATAGTTAGAGTACACCTGCGCGGCATTTCCACAAAAGCTGCCCGGCATTCGGCATATGTGGAATTCCGAATAAAACTGCTTATGGAATCAAATTACAATAAAAAGTGTGAAATTCATCATAATTTGTTTAGTTTTCATCCTGTATATAGTAGATTTTGATGACGTATTACCTGACGTTGCTGGCGTCAGGCGATATTTTAGAGTAGTTTGAAAGAGTTCGTGAAACAACACAATACGTTAAATTCGTCAGGGGCGCGATACTCACGCCACTATCGCTTCCAAAGAACAAAAATAACAATAGTTATTCGTAATGAATCACTCTATGGAAAATACATCCAATACATAACATTTCGCTTAGAAAGAGTGCAAATAGGACTTACGCCATTTCTCCGATAAAACACCCCAGCGGTTAACATAATTAATAATAAAAAATCAATATAGTTAATATTTTTTATCAAGCTTTTTCCTTAGGGGCCGTTTGCCCTAATATTTTATTTATTTAAAGTGTGTTAAATGGCATGGGGATCAAACTTACCCCTTATTATTAAAGACTGTCCCCTCAATAATTATTATAATTATAATTATTATAATTATAATAATTAATATAATTATTATAATTATTTTAATTATTATAATTATTATAATTATTATAATTATTATAATTATTATAATTATTATAATTATTATAATTGGTATAAATATTATCAGCATTGATATTTGGCCCCTGGTAATAATTGTTGGCTTCCATGAAATGTTGGTGAGTAGTTGGGGTGAAACTAATTGAATAACAATCAATTAAGATGTACAATCCAATGAGTTAAATTGCATTAAACAAGCCGTGAAGATACGTAATGCTGCGCATTCTATACCATACACTTCGCAGTAGCAAGTAGTTTTTGAAGGGATTTTTTTCCATTTTAATTGACTTCGTGTCCGATCAAGATTTTTTTCTAAATGTAAATCGGTTTTTTCTTTCTTGAGTTTTTGCAAATAGACAGACGGACGGAAGGATATACAAACGGACATTTTTAAAAGTTGCTTAGTACTACATACACGGTGTATTTTAGATAGGTTCAAAAAATATGACAAAAAGTTCCCATAAACATATGTCTAAAAATGCGTCGTAAGGGAGCTACGCCCCTTTGTGGCTAAAAAATTCTGTTTTTATTTAATAACTCAGGAACCCTTTGGGATATAGAAACGAGGTTTTGCATGTAAACTAATTTTAATAAGGCCCATCGAGGGGGGGGCTTATCAGTTTTCTGTCCCAAACCTTTTTCTGTTAACTTTTTTGTATTTTATTTATTTATATCGGTATATGATTCCTCAGGTCAAAATAAATAAACAAGGTACTCTTGTTGTAACACTGTAGGACTAACCGTTTTCGAGAAAAATTAATTTGAAGGTGACATTTCACGGTACGAGGACGAAAAATTAAATAGTGAAATGTTCAAAAAGGCCACCCCCATTTCGCACACCCCTGGTTAAAATAAGTACATAAAAATAACATACGAAGATGGGCCTTATTAAGATTAGTTCACCTGCTAAACCTCGTTGCTAAATCTTAAAGGATTCCTGAGTTATTAAATAAAAACGGAATTTTTAGCCACTTTCAAACGGGCGTAGCTTCCTTACGACGCATTTTTAGACATCGTTATTATAGGAACTTTTCATATCTTCTGATGTAGAATCACCCCTTAATGCACATTTTGGACAATTTTTTTTTTTCGGGGTCCGAAGTAAACCTATAATACTTCTTGCTGTGAACATGCGTAGAGTATAACAATACTAGGCTATCTATTGTCCAAACTATTTCGTGCCAAATTCACTTGAATTATGATCTTGCTTAGCCTGTCATAACTCAGAGCACTGGCTAACACTAGCTACCGTAAATAGTTAAATACCCCTTTTGTATAAAGTTTAGTTTAACTTCATACAGGAATTCTGCGTTACACCAATACTTAGCCCTGAACAGGCACAGGGGCTCCCGCAGGTTTTTTTCATAGGGGGGGGGGGGGGGGCAGAATATTCGGGTTAGCAATATTATCAATAAAAAGTTTTTGCTAAATTGTCAAAAAGGGCCAACCTTTTTTCCTGGGGGGAGGGGACTAATATTTAACAGTAGTATCATGATTTTTTAAAATTTTCAACACAATATTTAGCGCCCCAGGCGGCAATATATGGCAGACTAACATCTCTACTCTAAATTTCTCTACTCCCTAACATCCCTACTCCATAACATCCCTACTCCACAACAAATCTACTCCGTAACATCTCTACTCCATAACATCTCTACTCTGTAACAACTCTACTCCGCACTATATGCACTCGATTAGCCACTTGTCTTAACTCAAATGAATATTTGTCAGGCTAAGTCACTATCAAATATGAATGTAATTTATTAATTACTTACTTATTAGTGCATATATATAGGGATGTTATGGAGTAGGGATGTTATGGAGTAGGGATGTTATGGAGTAGGGATGTTAGGGAGTAGAGAAATTTAGAGTAGAGATGTTAGTCTGCCCCCCAGGCAATTTTTTTTAGAAATCTTAAGGTATCGTATTTTCCAAAATTTCATATGCTATTATTTAATAATATCTGTTCATAAATATTGTGATATCATCCTTTTGGAAATTAATTTAAGGGTGGCATGCGATTTTTTTTTAATTTTTATGTTCACGTGTTATTCTAATAACAACAATTTAAAAAGAAAATTATTTATAAAACTGTTAATTAAATTTGTTATATCATCTAATTGTTAAACATTTTAGCGCCGCAGACAATTTTTTTTTAGGATTTTTATGACACTTATTTTCACTAAATACCTTAGACTTTAAAAAACAAACTATTTTATAAATTTTATAAAATTTATGGCCGACACTCGAGTTTTTTAAATGGAAAACCCTATATATTTTTTAATTTTTAAAATACTCATTAAATTTGCTTTATTTTGATATGTAACACTTTATGTCTATCTCTGGTAGTTGTTTTGTAGTTTACTCAATAATACTAACCCAAATTGTCCTAAGCCGAAAAAAATGAGTTATGACTATTTTAAATTTGTTAGATTTGACCGGCTTTCTGAGACACCCTATATAAATTTTTGGGTTCTATTTCGGCTTAGGATAATTCGGCTAAGTATTATTGAGTAAACTTCAAAAGAACTTTTCTATAATTTAAAAAATAAAGAAGAAATTATTTTTTTTAGGGGTACTTGAATTTATCAATTTTTGGTTAAAAACTTGAATAACTCAAAAACTACCAGAGATAGGTGTAAAGTGACACAACTGGAAGTGGAACAAGCATAAAAATATTTTTAATCCATTGGCCATATTCAAAAACCCCAAAGTCCAAACTATCAGATTTTTAAAATTTTTGGTTCTCCATAAATTTTTAATAGACCACCCTGTATAATATATGTTTTATACTGCTGATCTATTTGAACATCTGCCTTAGTTTCCCCTATGTAGTAATTATATCTAGATAAAAAAATAATTAAAGTAGGGCATGTGGTTTAGCCTATTTTTTTCTGGATAAAGAAATTTCCCTATTCTTTTTTTTTTCTCTTTTAAAACATTTTCGTAATTAAAAAGATATTATAGTGAAAAGAAAAACTATTCTTTTAAATTTAACACAATTCTAGCTTGTATTTTAAATAAATTCTTGTTTTAATTTTTTGTTTAATGTATATTTGGGAGCTATCCGAACGAGGTAAGGCATCTCATTCATAATAAAACCTATACTTACTTTTCATCACACTGAAAGAAATAGATTTGAAAAAGGTATTTTTAAATTTCAGATTTAACAGACATATACATTTAATATACATAATACCTACTGAATATTTACAACAAAAAAAAAGTAAAATTACGTGATACATACCTTAAAATTAGATTAAATTTCTAAAATTTAGGTATTCATTTTATGATTATAACAAATATTTGGAGAAAATTTGTATAATATATAATATATTATATTGATTTAAATAAAATTTAACAACATCATAACCGGCATAACAGATTTTAAAATAATTCACCCATTTTTGCCCCATATTTTTTGATTACTAATCACCATTGTATTAAGCATGAAAAAACCTAAAATGACAAATCGCACTAAGAATGCAAGACCACCATAACTCAAAAATAAAACTGTGGTATGGTTTGTTTTGTACCTCTGTGCTTTTGAATGATAACATATACAAACTCCAATTTATTACTGGATTTTTTTTTGTAGAATTGATCATTATATTAAAAGTAATTTTTCCTGAAAAAATTACGTTAATCGGAATTTTCTTTCAGCATTTTTCGATTTTTTTAAAAGTTTAACCCCCATAACTTTTTTATTTTTGGGGGATTACTTTCAAAAACAATATGGATTTCCCCTCATAGAACTTTATTTGTCTTGAGTTATCGTGTCTACAAAAATCGTGACATCGGACATACAGACGGACGAAAAGACGGACATTAAAAAAAAAGTTGCTTATTTTTTCATGAAAAAAAAAATATTTTATTTTTTGTCTAGGACGATTTTTGATTTTTGTTGAAAATTTGAAACTACCGTGTAATATTATTCTAGCTCTTGAGCTGTGAATAATATAATAAAGGTAAATATAAATAGTTTTTATTTTTTATTTAGAAGAATTTTTTGTCTAGGACGATTTTGGATTTTTTTTGAAAATTCGAAATTAACGTATAATATTATTCTAGCGCTGGTGGTGTGAATAATATAATAAGGTAAATATAAATAGTTATTATTGCTTATATTGGTTACTCTGATTACTTTATCTTCCTTACGTTGGCTAAACTGTTAGAAAGAGATAGCACTATAGACCTAATTTTGACGGTCTTTGTCGTCCGGAAAATACTCCATTGGTGTTTTCTTGGCTCATATAAGCACTGAAATTTTCAAAGAGTTATCGCTTACAGTTACTGATAACACTGGTCGACAAATCTGAAGATTTCTCTAACTGAGATTCCAGACATAGGTTTATACTAATTTTGGGTCGCTGAATCCAAATTCGAAGGCCGTTTGTCTCCATCACCCTCAGATTTTTTTATATCATAAAAAAAGTTAAAATTAGGGAAATCGATTTTGTGTAATTACAAGAAAATGCTTTGACTTATCACATTAAAATTAAGTAAGGTTAATATTGGTAATATAAGTTATTTACTCCCCTATTTACCCAAAAATACAATTGTGTGTATGTCAGAGGCGTGCCTTCTAAAGTGTTTCTGTAATATATTTCTCCAACTAAATTTATGTTTAAGAATTTTACAATTTCGATAAAAAATTATTATTTATTGATTAATTTTACGTAAAAAACATATTGGACCTTTTGATCTCTGCAAGTTCCACTAAGAAAAAAACTGCTGCCAACAAGATAATACTTTCTCATATAGGTCTAGGTTTATTAAAATAAAAATAAAAATAAATAAATTAATTAAAAAAAAAAAAATCCGAAAAAAGTTCTTTTTTCGTTTTAACGAAAAATGAATTGAATAAAAAAATAAAAAAAGTTTTATCCCCCTTACTCCAACCCGATTTTTATAAAAAAAAATATCCTAGCCACACAAAAAAAGGTCATAGTTTTTTTTCCTATGTATTTTGAGACGCTGAATCCGAATTTGAGGTCAAAATAGCACATCACCTGGAAAACTAATTGGATAAGGTGCTATTTTGACTTCAAAATTTTGATTCAGCGCCTCAAAATACATAGGAAAAAAAAAACTATTGACCTTTTTTTGTGTGGCTAGGATATTTTTTTTATAAAAATCTGGGTGGGGTAAGGGGGTAAAATGGGGTTAAAACTTTTTTTTATTTTTTTTTATTTTTTTTTTCGTTAAAACTAAAAAAGACACTTTTTTCGGATTTTTTTTTTAATTTATTTATTTATTTTTATTTTTATTTTAATAAATCTAGACCTATAGGAGAAAGTATTATCTTGTTGGCAGCAGTTTTTTTCTTAGTGAAACTTGCAGAGATATGTTTAAACCTATTTTTCACGAAAACTCTTGACCTTTGATCAAAAGGTCCAATATGTTTTTTACGTAAAATTTATCAATAAATAATAATTTTTTATCGAAATTGTAAAATTCTTAAACATAAATTTAGTTGGAGAAATATATTACAGAAACACTTTAGAACGCACGCCTCTGATATCACACAATTGTATTTTGGGTAAGTAGGGGAATAAATAACTTATATTACCACTATTAACCGTACTTAATTTTAATGTGATAAGTCAAAGCATTTTCTTGTAATTACACAAAATCGATTTTTAAATTTTAACTTTTTTTATGATATAAAAAAATCTGAGGGTGATGGAGACAAACGGCCTTCGGATTTGGATTCAGCGACCCAAAATTAGTATAAAGATATGTCTGGAATCTCAGTTAGAGAAATCTTCAGATTTGTCGACCAGTGTAATTCGTAGGCAATACTTCTTATGACACCCGGTATAGACTTACATAAAAATAGAACATCGAAATCATTAAAATTCTAAATCAATAAATTCTTTGAGAGGTTGTAGGGATTAACACAGGCACCTTTAGAATGGAATTTTCAATACACTTTTTATAGATCAAGTAAGGTTTAATAATTTCCCTCGCGTATATTATGTGAAATTTTTCACCATGTGAATTCTATAAGCACAATGTTACATAAAGCTTTAAAGCTTAAGTCATAAGTAAGAGGTCTGAAGTTAGGGAAGAGCCGGACTGGTGTGAGTGAAAATTATCAATCTGATTAAGGGACCCTAAGGTCAGTCTGTCTGTCTGTTTGTATACCTTTTGAACGGAATGTCCGTTGTGATTAATCATTAACATAATTAAACCACAGCGCCGCAGGCAAAAAATAGTAATTTAAAGGTTAAAATAACTTTAAAATGAGTTTTCATTTTATTTTCTTTATCTTAAATTTAGATTGAATAGGTAATTTAAAATTATTTTAAAAGTAACTTTCAAAACTTTTCCTAGAAATAAAATCATTTAATTTCCTAACAATAGTTTAAATTAAAGTTTCTCCTCACTACAATAGTCCAGTCAAATAATAAATCTAAATTGCATTAAATGTACACGGGCTGATATTTTAAAGGGTAGTAGTGGATGGTAACAGGAAAATAGTGTTAGTTTTTCACCGGAGTTGCTTAATATGAATATTACGATAAAAATGCATATAACCAATTTTGTTAAAGAGGAAATTTTCAACGATTTTTGTTTGAATCATTTATTTAATATATTAATAACAATCGAGTTAATTTAAAAATAGCCATGTTGGAGGTAAAATTGTTTTTTTTCCATTTTTCAGCCAAATTACTCATCGGATGGATAGTTATAAGCAAACTTGTAGCTCTTAAAATTATCTATGTTTCATAAATTATAAATTTTTATAGGTACTTTGGTACGGTTACAGAGGGCGCAACTCGAGCAACTCAGCGCCCTCTGTAACCGTAACAAAATACCTATGAAAGTGCATAATATATAAAACTTATAGAGAATTTCAAGAGCTACAAGTTTGCTAATAACCATTTATCCTCCGATGAATAATTTGGCTGAAAATCTAAAAAATAACTAATTCACCCCCAACATGACCATTTTTAAATATTTATAACTCGATTGTTATTAATATAAGAAAAAAAATATCCAAACAAAAATTGTTGGAAATTTTATCCTTAACAAAATTGATTATATACAATTACAACGTAAGATGCATATTTAGCGAGATAACCGCACTCACCCCTAAAATTCAGGATACCGGACACCCCTTACGCAAATCATGTGAAAAACTAACAGGAGTGTTTACTACCCTTTAAAATATCAGCCTGTGTACATTTATTGCAATTTAACACAGGAATATCTCGTTATTTGACTGGACTACTACCCTATGAAAAATGACCAATAGAAATCAAATACAAACCAATAGAAATTTGTATTGGTTTTTATTGGTCTCTATTGGTTTTATTGGTCTTTATTGGTATTAAAATTAAACTCTATTGGTTTATATTGGTCTGTGTTGGAAAAAATTTTTACTGGTTATTACCAATACAAAACGTATTGGTCTGTATTGGTTCTTTTCCAAAATATATGTTATTTTATTGGTATGTATTGGTTTAAATTGGATATTATATTTATTGGTAAATACCAATACAAAACTTATTGGTCCGTATTGGTTTATTTAAATATTTTTTTTAATATATATTGGTATCTAATGGTTTATATTGGACTTTATATTTATTGGTAAGTACCAATACAAAAACCTTATTTTTGTATTGGTTTGTATTGGTTTATATTTGACCAAATATCGATATTATATTTATTGGTAAATTCCAATACAAAAACTTATTGGTCTGTATTGGTCTTTTTTAAATATTTTTTTTTATATTGGTATCTAATGGTTTATATTGGATATTATATTTATTGGTAAATACCAGTACAAAAACCTTCTTTTTTGTATTGGTTTATATTTGACGAAATATCGATATTATATTTATTGGTAAATACCAATACAAAAACTTATTGGTCTGTATTGGTCTTTTTCAAATATTTTTTTTATATTGGTATCTAATGGTTTATATTGAATATTATATTTATTGGTAAATACCAGTACAAAAACCTTCTTTTTTGTATTGGTTCATATTTGTCGAAATATCTATATTATATTTATTGGCACATACCAATACAAACACTTATTGGTCTGTACAGACCAATACGTATTGGTCTTTTTCAAATATTTTTTTTTATATTATAATATTAATACCAATTGGTATCTAATGGTTTCTATTGGATATTATATTTATTGGTAAATACCAATAAAAAAAACTTTTTTTTTTCTATTGGTTTGTATTGTTTTATATTTGATATTATATTTATTGGTAAGTACCAATAAAAAAAAATATTTTTTCTATTGGTTTATATTTTATATTATATTTATTGGCAAATACCAATATAAAAACTTTTAATATTATTTATGTTTGAAACTGCCCCTTGTCTGGGTTGAATCTGCCTCGCTCTGGGGCTGATTCAGCCATTTTGCAGCCTGTGATTTAAACAGCAAAAAAAAATATTAAATATTTATTTTATAAAATTTTTAACTACAGCTATTTATAGACAAAGGTTTGAAGTTTACGACAATGGAAAAATTATTTTGAAATATTTATATTTTACAAAGATATAAATTTTTTGGCAAAAAGCTTTTTGGCTTTGGCACTAGTCGTTGAACCTTCCCCTACAATTTTTTATTGCAATAAGATACATTTTATGCCTCTCTATTGGTCTGTATTGGTCTCTATCGGTTATTTTATTGGAAAGCCCATTATAAACCAATAGAAAACGACTTACACAAGATTGTATTGGTAATTTCCAATAATACGTTTTTCGAGTCTCTATTGGTATTTTTTTCGGTTTGTATTCGGTTATTGTACTGGTCTATATTGGAGTTTACCAATAGAAACCGACTTACGTAAGTCGTTTTCTATTGGTCTGTATTGGTATATACCAGTTCAATAACCGAGTACAAACCTCAAAAAAACCAATAGAAAATTTCTTCTGTTCTCTATTGGTCATTTTTCATAGGGTAGTCTTTAATCGATTTTTACCTAAAATTCATGTTTTAGAGTATTCACCGTAGAACAATTTTAGAAAACAAATCATAAAGTTAAGCACTGAAACTGACATTCGGGCTATGAAAAATTGTTTTTTTTTATATTCCCAAATTACTGTTTAAAAAGGAATTAAACTAGTTTATATGCATACATGTGATGCATCATTAAAATCCATTTACCCTGCAGCATAAATATCATTAAAATACTACACCGAAAAAAAAATTATCAGCGAAATACAAACATGGAAAAAAGTTAGAGATAATAATCATAATCATGATTATGAACATACATGTAAAAGAAGGTACTAATATATTGTACTCCATGTACCATTAGGGTGGTCCAATTTTTTAAATTTTTTTATCCTTTTTATTTGTCTAGGTTAGAACGCCCTTAGATTATAAACTTATATAGACAACCCTAAGGGATACTTTTGGGGCACCTAAAACCCTTAAGTCACGCAAATATCGATAGGATTCATATAAAACCAGTCCTAGTGTTTGTAATTTTATAAAAAGCCAACAAGGCTGCCCCTAAATTCCAAAAAACTAAATTTTCTATTAAGTTATGCAAAGTTTATTTGGCTATTTTTTTCCTATTTTGATGATCTCAAAAGATTAAGATTACACTGGTCTACAAAAAAAATAAAAATTCTTCTCCAAGGACTAAACCTATTTTTGTGCTAAAACCGAATTTTCAATTTAAAAATTTTTCTACCGAGTAGATTTCCAGTAAATCCCGGTTTTTATTGTCAAAATACGCACCGATAAAACAGTGTATTTGTGTCAGCTAAATATTTGGTTGGATATAGCCAATTAAATTATTTGGTTGTGACAAATAAATTCGCCTACCAATCCTACAAAACTAAAAAAATGCCTTCTTAGTTTGCCAGCTTTAACCGCCACATTCTTACAATTTCCAACGTTAAAAATGTTGGTAATGGTAATATAGTTCTACATTACCCCAAAAAGCCAACTACCCTATAATAGTATTAACTATGCATAAAATACCAACTCTCTCAATTTTTTATTAAATTATTCGCCTTCTCTTAAGTGATTTGAGAGCTAAAAGCTAAACTCTATTTATATCAGGTAGTAAAACAAGTAATTTTTAATTTTATTCATAAACTAGATAAATGTTTCAAGCACCCTGTCAAGACATCGGCACTATTGTACACTAGAGCCATCTAGTTTGCAAATTTCAAACTAGGTGTTTTGTTTGATTGTAAATTCTGTATCTTTAACACATTATATTCTAGCAAAAAACTGTATCTACATTTTTTATAGGGCTTAAAAAGAGCTTTTATTTAAAATATAATTTTTTTAAATCGGGTTATAAATATGTGAGATATGCTAAAAAAACCTTTTACTGCTTTAAACGCCAATATCTCGAAAACAATGCGTTTTAGGAAAACGTTGTTTATAACATTTCTTGACCAATTTAAAATTATCTTTTATATAAATGCTAAATTAACCAAATACAATAATAATTGCCTTAATTATAAACCAAAAAAGCTAAAAATAGTAGTTTTACCCTGTTTTTACCCCCTTCCCCCAATCGTTTACCTCCAAAATCAAATCAGCTCTTCGGAATATGATAAGAAACAATATGCAAAAAACCGCAAGTCGATATCTCATGTAGAAATGAACTTAGAGAGTTTACACCCAGAAAGACAGAGAGACAGATGGACGCAAAAATTTTTTTTACTGATTTCGAATGGTCTAAAACGTATATATGAAAAAAACATGGTCAAAGATTTTGATTTTTCGGCGAAGATTTCAATATATCGGCACTCTTAATAGCACTAAGTGCCGATGTAATAAATTTATCCTATTAGCAATTTTTTTTATTAAAATTGTTTTTGTTGTTATTTTATTATTTTAGGTTTTTATATTTTAAATTCAGGCTTTTATTCCCAATATGTCTGTTTTTATTATTTTATTTTATAAGAATTATTTTTTTATTTTTCTTGCTGATATTAAAGGCAATTGTTTTAATATATGCCTAAAAACATTATCTAGAATATACAGGGTGTATTTGAAATAGGGTCCGAAATTTTAAGAGGTGATTCTACATAAAAATATTACAAAATGTTCCTATAAATATGTCTAAAAATGCGTCAAAAGAGAGCTACGCCCATTTAAAATTCGTTTTTTATTTAATAACTCAGGAACTAATCTTAATTTGGGTTTTCAATATTTTAGTATTTAATTTTTCGTCCTCAAACCGTAAAATTTCACCGTCAAATGAATTTTTCTCGAAAACGGTTAATCCTACAGTATTACAACAAGAGTACATTTTTTAGGGATTTTGATTTGAGGAATCATGTTCCAAAACAAAATTACAAAAAAGTTACACAGAAAAAAGTTTGGGATAAAAAACTGATGGCTTTCACTTTTCGCACACTCCTGGTTAAAATAAGTATATGAAAATGACATACGAAGATGGGCCTTATTAACGTTAGTTCAGGTGCAAAAACTCATTTCTATGTCTCAAAGAGTTCCTGAGTTATTAAATAAAAACCGAATTTTAAAGCCCCTTCCAAAGGGGCGTATCTCTCTTACGATGCATTTTTAGACATTTGTTTATAGGAACTTTTTGTCATATTTTATGATGTAAAATAACCCCTTAAATTGCGGACCCTATTTCAAGTACACCGTGTATAATATTTACTGTTTATATAAGAGCAGCTTATTGATTTCGGTTAAATGGCGCCCGGTTGTACCAGATTTTCGACGACATCACTGGCTATCCGCCAAATTCCGATAAAGAACATGATAATTTATTATAAAAGCTTCAGATGCACGTTTACATTATAAAAAATTTCCGACCAGGTCCATTTCCTATTTACTTGTCGATCTACACAGATAAATGTTTACTATAGTCGTGTAATTTTAAGAATGCGAATGGTAGGAATTATCACGGACAAACTTAATATTATCTATCTCTTTTATTACTACGGCATATCACGAAGCGAGAGCTAAACGTTCGTTGAAGTAGGATACACCATACGTCCATAGGAAATTGCGCTCACTCTAAAGGAATTCAACAAGAATATCAGTGAAAAAAAAAGTCTTAACTTTGTTTTGTCATTTCATTCATTTTTTCTGTGAGTTACAAGTGATTTTATAAATATTAGTATGCCACTGGTCGAATCCACACTCCAGTATGTCTGTCCGATGTCACGATTTTTGTTGACAAGATAACTCAAGAACGAATAATCCGTTTGTATTGAAATTTTCAGGAAAAATCAAGTTCTATGAGGAATCCTCCTCATTGAGGATCACTATTGTTTTTGGAAGTATCCCCCCCAAAAACAAAAAAGTTATGGGGGGTTAAGCTTTTAAAAAAATCGAAAAATGCTGAAATAATATTCCGTTTAAAGTAATTTATTTAGGAAAAATTATTTTTATTCTAAGGATAATTACACAAAATAAATAAAAAAATTGAAAAATTTAGAATTTTTTTTTTTAGATTTTTTAGAATTTTTTTTTTGCACTGGACCACGAAAAAAAAAGGTCTTGTCCACCAGACGAGACAAACATTTCTATACGTTTTTGTGGTCGCTGAATCTGAATCTGGGGTTGTTTTAACTCGGTCAATTCGCATTTCGTTCCTAAACTCAAAAAAGTCATGAAAAGTGTTTCAACTTACATTACAAAAAAAAATTGAATAAATTTTTTTCAAGTTTGTTTTTTGAATTATTTTTTTATTTTTTTTTTAATTTGTTCGTTTTTCAAAAAAGATCTTAAAAAAAATGTAAAAATTTTTTTATTTATTTTTTTTTAATTTTTTTTTTAATTTTTCGTTTTTTTTTTTTCAAAAAAAAATTTTGAAAAAAAATTCTTTTTTTTTATTTTTTTTTATTTTAAATATTTTTCGTTTTTCAAAAAATATCTTTTTTTTTTAAAGTCGATTTTTTATTTATTTATTCTTTTTTAATTAATTTTTTCAAGTATTTGGAAAAATGCAATAAACCATTTGCTGTAAATAGTATAATGCTGTATAATGGAATGCGTAGCATAACATATATTCACGGCTTATTTATACCATGGCAGTAAAAATGAGAGTTTCAGATGTTCACTCCTTTGTGCGGTAACTTGCTGACAAGCAGTTCTTTCATCGGTTTTAACTGATTTTAAAAGAATCCTTTATAGGATATTTTTTAAATCGGACACCATACCAGGGCAGAAACACGCAGAATTAAGTAGAGAAATAACAAATTAAAAGAAATAATTTTCTAGAAATGCATTTAAATGTAATAATAATAATAAAGGTTTGACAATTCTCCTACAAGTGATTTTAAAATTTTGGTCTTAATTTATTAATTAATTATAACAAATTCCAAAGAGAAAAAAAAACGGAAGTTGTCATGTAATTTAAAAGTTCTTCTAGAACACCGTGTAACATTTTGTTTGAACCTACTACTGAAGGCGGTCACCATATCCCATTGGAAAATAAAAATTACATATACATGTAAAACAATTTTTCCCTAGGTATTTCTCAAGTAAGGATGAAAATAGTAAATCAGAATATTTATAAGAGCGTCTTTATTGATTTTCTTTTATAGTTTCTAAACCTAAAGGTGATCCTATAAAATGATATCCTTCTTCTTTCTAGGAATATTTTTCGTGTAATCAGAAAGCGGATCAAAATTATTTATTTTTATGAAAAATACATTTAAAGAAAAGTGCATAGCGGAAAAAAGAAATTCATCAAATATTTTACTGGTTTAATGTAATGTTTTATGCATAGAAAAGTCAAAGCAAGAACCTTAAAGAGTTCAGCAGAATAACCATATGAAAACTGCCCCCGCTTTAATTTAACTTTTTGTACCGGTTACGTAACACCCTTGACCTCAAAGACAACTCACCCCCTAAGGGTAATAATAGTATAAATTAAAAAAACTTTAAAGTAGATTTTTTTTTAAATTTTTGGTTATATAATAGGGGTCGAAAAAAATAGATAGGTAGATTTCAATACCACCCCTTTGACTGACACCCCCCAAAAAATTCGCTGTGAATAGTATAATAATATTATCACAAAAACTTAACAAAAATATAACAAGAACTTAACAAAAACTTAACAAAAACTAAACAAAAACTTTACTGTAGTTATTCCTGTTTTATCAAACAAAAAGACCAAACAGTAGGTATCAAAGTATTTAAGTCATATTAAAACATACATTATTCTCTATTCGTTTAATATACATTCAAAGAAAAATAAAAAAATAAAGCAGATAACCAACATAAAAATCTTCCTTACGGATCCTAATAGCTTTTTAAATAGAACCGGGCCTAGCATTATGTTTTATTTTTAAATGTAACAAATAATAGGAGTGATGGAGGGGAAGGGAGTATAAAATGAACAAAATGTGCCTCACGTGACGCTTAAATAATCCCTTTCTAGTTTTATGTAAAATTGTGTTCTATAAAAATCATTTTAATAACAATATTCAAAATGACATTTATTCTTTGAAAAATTGGTGCAAGGTAGTAGTTTTTATGTTCTTTAGCTGCCTTCCTGCCATTTGATACCTTTACAATTTTTACATATTAGAGATGGGTAAATAAGTGTTTCGTCAGAATTTTTTGGTGGGTGTCACTCAAAGGGGTGGTATTGAAACCTACCCCCAAAAACTTAAAATATTTTTTTTGATCCCTATTGTATAACTAAAAATTCTAAAAAATATATATTTTGTAGTGCTAGTGAGTAGCTATAATTTGTATTTTTAATTTTTGAAATAGGGTAGATACCCCAGTTATAGACAGCTTAAGAAAAATTCGGTTTTTATTTCTTTTTATTATGTTCCATTTAAGGTTGCAAGTTTTGGTTTTTCTGAAACTTACAATACATCTCTACTATAAAATAAATGTTTAAACAATATAACTTCAGCTGATATGTTATAAAATAAAAAACAAACAAAATAATACTAATTCTTTAGTTTTAGCCACCCAAGCACCGGTTTTAGCCATAAAAATTCACCAGATATAGCCACAATTCAAAAAACTAAAAATATGTTAAAAATAAATTATATATATTTTTGTAACAGTTTTAGAACATTTAAAATTTATAGTTTTTTAAAAATATATACTTCTTAATCAATATTTAAAATGATTTCGTTTTTTATTACATTATTCATACATACGTATGTATATACATCTTTTCTTGGATTTTTATTAATTTTATTTATTTTTTATTTATTTGTTTAGAGTTTTGGGATCTGAACCAGCTGGTAGTTTATACCATATTCGACACTATAAGTTTTACAAAAAAATTTACATGTATGTTACAATTTCACATTGTGACATGTTTAGTTTTCAGCTTCAGTCATTTTGATGGCCCGTTCTCGACTTTATTTTGTATAATACTCCTCCTTTTTTAATTTAAATGTATTATTGGCTAATATTTAAAGGTGGTGTTCGCTAATATCTTTATTATTTGTACAGTAATTTTGACATATTAATATTTTTTGACATTGGCTATAACTGGTACTACTTAGGTTCCAGTTTTAGCCAATTCTGTGGCTATAGCTAGAAAGAGAAGCATATTAGTGTCCCAGTTATCGCAATGCAAATAATAATAGTAATAAACTATTAAATTTTTTCAAATAATTTTTTTTTATATTTTCAATATGTAAATAAAAACACTCTAAATATTCAAGATAATTCATTTTTATTTTCCTATAAAAAACCACCCTCCAAAGAAGTCATGAAAATAGACATAAGTTACCAGACTTTTACCTTAAGGTCAAGGGTGTTACGTAACCTGTACAAAAAGTTAAATTAAAGCGGGGACAGTTTTCATATGGTTAGTCTACTAGACTCTTTGCTCGTAGAGTAGAAGTAAAATATTACAGTAAAACCGTAAAATATTTGATGATACGATTTTACCACTTTTATCATAAATGATTCATTCATTATATTTCATTGTACCTAATCCAAGGAAAATATGATTTCTAAAATAAATTTTAATATAACTTTCTAACAAGAAACTAACTTATTTTATATGAATTTTCATTATACAAATTGTATTTTATCCACGGAAAAAAGCTAAACTGGATTGAAGTTTGAATCAGCGCTATGCTAGTTTCCCCATTCCACAACTCTAGTTATACTTCTTTTCAAGAAAATCTTATTCTTGTACGCTGAGAAAAGTTATATTTTGTTCAAGACTTAACTAGTATTGAAATCAAGAATATAACTATACTTTTAACAATTATAGATACAATCTTATTCCAAGTATTACTTATACTTATTTAGTTTAGCAAATTATTGCATCAAGTATAAAAATTATTGCATCAAGTATAAAAATTCTTCTATATTGATGTGACTCCAGACACACACATTTTGGCTTATATCTTGAAAACGCGAAGATATATCATAAAAATAACGATAAAATTGATTCCCCTAAACATACACCCTTCACAAAAATCCATTTTCAACAACTTGAGGACACCGAAAGTGAGGAAACGGGAAGTGGGGATGTTCCCAGTGGGAATGTTCCCCAAAATGACTGAAGGAACTAGTTCTTCTGGGCTAAAGCCTCTAGATATCTTGATCCATACCAATCCGATAATGTGTATCAAATTAGCTGACTAGTAAGTTACTATTAGTATATCCTTATAAAGACAGCTGTCTTTTAATACTAGTATTTTATTAATTTAAAAAGTTTTGTTAGTGGTATGCGCCACTTAAAACATAACGCTGTCAAGTGCACTGAAATTGAAAAATTACACAAGCCTGTACTAAATAACATTTATAAAAATATTTATACTTGAATAAATAATGAATTTATTCACTTTCTAAGAATGTATCTTCTTAAATAAAAGACAATTTATTGTTTTTTTTTAATACAAAATTACTTAAAGTGACCAGTACTATGTTTGGAAAACAAGTATAAGAGTATAAGTGTATATATCAAATGTTTGTTATACCCATGGAAAGAATATTATACATAGAACAAGTGTAATATTTTAAGTATATGATTATTCTTCAATATAGATTTGATTTTTTCCTTGTCCTCCAACTCGAATGGTACGTTAAGCAAGTTTAAAAATTTTTATTGCTTTTTTGTGTTTCAAAACTATTTATATGTGAAAAAGTTTATTTTCTCGAAAATAAGTTTCTGTCTGTGGTTTGTTGGTCAGTCTGTCCGTCTGTTTTTTGTCTGTATTTGGGTGGGTCAGTCCATCTGCGAAAATTTGTTACCACGTTAACTCGAAAACGCTTTAAGCTAAAAACTTTTTGATCATGATATTTTTTTTTGCAACAGTTGCGATTTATCGAGGTGGTCTAGGGGAATAAAAATGTATTTTTTTGCAAAAAAAAAATTTTTTTTAATGTTTGTTTTCCCAAAAAGAAACTTAAAAATATATATATATATATATATATATATATATATATATATATATATATATATATACAGGGTGTGCGGTACATAGATAGAAAGTTTTTAAGGTGTGATAGAAGATATCATTTTGAGTCTATTAGACCAAATATACCCTTATGTTTGTTTATGTTTGTTTATGTTTGTTTTTAACCTCGTACTATTCTACTTAATTAAGCATCCCCTAAGTCCAGGACTTGTGTGGGCTAGTAGTAGAGGGAACCACCGGCTTTAATTGACTTTCGAACCAATATATCTAGGGAGTACGCCTTCGCCAAATTTCAATTATTAATTAACTGAAAAAGGCAATCGGCGCCAGTGAGGTTTGAACTCACGATCATTAGATCAGTGTTAGGCTATATCGATGCCATTGACCACTGCTAAATCTCCATTATAGAAAGTCTCAATGTTTTTTGAGATATCGGCCTTTATAGATATTATTTTTTATAAACTAAATACCTAAATATTTTTTTAGATATTCTTAATATATAGTATAAAAAATATGTAGAGCAATTTATAAATTAAAATACAGTGGTACGAATTTATTTTTCTATTCTAAGCAAAGTTTTCTCAAAAACGGCAGAATCGAATAGTTGTAAAAACTTCTCTGTTGAGTACCCTTTCCAATAGTGTACCAAGTTATGAGAAAAATTTTCAGCATTTCTTTTTCTTTTGTACTAAGGGAGCTAAGCCCCTTGAAAAGTGGCTAAAAAATTCGGTTTTTATTTAATAACTCAGGAACCCTTTGAGATACAGCAAGGAGATTTTGCAAGTGAACTAATCTTATTAAGGCCTTTCTTCTTGTGTTATTTTCATTTAACTAGGGTTGTGCAAAACGGGGAGCCTTATCAGTTTTTTGACCCAAACCTTTTTCTGTGTAAGTTTTTTGTAATTTTATTATTGGAACATGATTCCTCAGGTCAAAATACATAAGAAAGGTACTCTTGTTGTAATACTGTAGGATTAACCGTTTTCGAGAAAAAATAATTTTTGAAGTTAAGTTTCACTTTTGCATAAAGACATTTTTCCTAGTCTAGGACTCACAAAATTAACTTCAGGTACCCAGTACAATAATTCTGATGGAAAAATTAATTAACCAGAATTTCCTTGATAATTTTCATAAATGCAAAATATTAAGGCGTTAAATCTTGTATCCAATTTCCCTCACATTTAAATTTCTCACAGAGATTAAATTAAGTTTGCTATATTTCGAAAATTTAGCAGTCATATATTTTAGTACAATTCGCTTTAGAACAATAAGCACATTTATTAACATCTGAATGACATTAACATTAATTGGTAATACAATTAGGTAGGTACTAATAGTTTTATTAGTTATAAAATGTTTTAAATTAAAGTTAATCAAAACTTTTTAAAGTAATAATTTTGTGTTAAAACCCATGCAGCATTCTGTGTTAAAACCCATACGAAGACTACAGTGCATTGCAATTAACTACTACTACTCTACTTTTTTACGTTCAAGCCATTTTTGACAAAATTCCAATAAAACTATATTTAGAACCTTTTTTCCATCTTTTAGCCTTGTTTTCTTAAAAAGGGCAACAGTTAGTATTTTGCTTTCAACGGTTTTTAGACCACCCTCTGTTAATCTGTAGTTTTTTTTGCCAAAAACCTATTGAGGACACCCGTGTGCAGGAAAAGAAGAAACGCAAAATAATATTTGTCTCCACGGCTTTATTTTAGATACATTATTGATTTTAAATTAGTGCCTAATCAGGTGTTATGTGTGATATCATACACGCGCGCGTGTTCCTACATAAATAACGAAACGTTATATCTAAGTAGAATGAAAATAAATTATATTTATTCCCATAGGAAGCTATTTGCTAGGATTATAAAAATATTGCAGGATTTTATCATAATTCTTAAAGTATTTTATCAACAGTAAATAAGATAAGAACCTGAGATACTAATTTTTTAGGCGTTAGAATTTTTTTATTTTTAAATTTAAATTTTAGCGAGCTCGAAAATACCTAGATACCAATTTTTGAAAATATTGTGAAAATTTTACAAACCTTATCCCCGCTCCAAGGAGCCGGGGATAAGTTTAGATTTTTGTTTGTTTTAAAATTCCATTTTAGTTACCTTAAAAAATCCTGGATACCAATTTTCATGAAAATATTTTGAAAATTTAAAATCCTATCTCCTACTCCGGGGTTAAGGATGAGGTTAGAAATTTTTTATTATCAAATTTAATTTTAGCCACCCTAAAAACTATTATCTGAATTTTGATAAAAATATTGAGGAAACGGGATCCCCGCCTCCTTAAGGTGGAGTTGTTTGTTAATTAGTTTTATAATAGAGGAAGGACTCCTAATTTCTGACGGTTTCCCAATTTCGGATAATAGTTTATCTAAGATACTATCTGCAGAGGTAAACAGAAACCTACTTTTATGTCAAGCCAAAAGTTAAACTAAATCTGTCCTGTATGTCCGCATATGTCCGAACTTAGGAACCCTTTTTCAAGTGCACAAAAATGCGCAAAGTTTTTTTCAACGTGTTTTTTGGAAAAACAAACTGTAATAAAAATATTTTCATAATAAATCATGATTCGTTATTATAAGTTGTATGTTATTATATAAAAAAAATATCAAAAAGTAATACCGCCTATTGAATATTGGATAAATAGTATCCGAAATTAGGCCACTTTCCTCTATGGTATTGTCACCGGTAGAACTATGCCAAATTTCATTGACTAGTTGAGGAAATTTGTGTAAGAAATCAGTCACAAGATTCAACTTACTGACAAACAAACCAATAAACCAATAAGCTAACAAACCAATAAAACTAAAATAATAACAAACGAGAAAGTTAACTAAATAAATAAACGCGTGTATAGTTGTAATTTTGGTTCTGTTAACATAAATAACTATTAAATAAAAAGCTCTATACTATAGCTATATAGGATAATTCAGAAATAAGGTACAAAATTAAAAGGGGTGATTCTGTCCAAAAATATGATAAAAAGGTCCTATAATGATTGGTCCGGAAAAGAGCCCTAATGGAGTTACGACCCTCCTAAGGGAACATTTGAAGTAGTTTTTATTTAATACTTCTGGAATCGTATAAACTACAGTAATGAGTTTTTGCTCATGCCTTAGCAGTGATTAAGGTTATCATTTAATGTAATTTTTATTTGGTAATTTTAACCAGGGACGTGCAAAATGGGGGGACCTAAACTTTTTTATCTGTAGATTTTTTGACATTTTCTTAATAGAATAATAATCTATAATAAAAAATACATAAAAAGGTACTATTTAACACCGTAGGGCCAACCGTTTATGAGAAAATTTCAATTAAAGAGGCAATTTCTCGTTCTGAGCAGCAAAAATAAGAACTAAAAAATGCACCATAAAATATTTCAATACTGCAGGGCGATTCTACATAAAAAACTGTGAAAAAAAGCTCGTATTCATCTAGGCCCGAAAATCAGTTTTAAGAGTACTACAGGGTAAAAATAAATTACATAGTCCGTAAATGGTAATATGTTGCCACAGACCGGTACGTTAAAAATTACATAGTCCAGAATGGTAATATTACACTAATTTACATTTTTTTACACAAAATTAAATATTTTTACACATTTTTACACAAATTCATGAATTATGTACAGTATAGTAAATTTACTTAGCGTACTATGCAAAATCATGCATTTTTACATTATTTTACATTCAGTTTTTACAGTGTGCGGCCTCTTAAAGAATAACACTTTTTAAGGGACTGTAGCTCACTTAAAAGCGATTATTGGATATTTGTGTACAGGAACCTTTTTTCATAGTTTTTGATGTAAAATCGCCCTGCAGTAATGAAATTTTTATTGGCGCATTTTTTAGTTCCTATTCTTGATTCTCAAAACGTAAAATTGCCTCTTTAATTGCAATTTTCTCGAAAACGCTTCTACCTACGATGTTACATAAATGGTACCTTATTTAAGTATATTTAAGAAATCATATTTTATTGATAAAATATCAAAAAATCTACAGATAAAAAGGTTTGGCAAAAAGTGACATTGCCCCCATCTTGCACGTTCCTGGTTAAAATTACCAAATAAAAATTACATAAAAGGATAGCCTTTATCAATGTAAAGGCATGTGCAAAAAATCGTTACTATAGTTCATGGGGTTCCAGAGATATCAAATAAAAACTACTTTTCAGAAGTACCCTTAGACCCTCCTTTAGGGAGGACTTATTTCCGGACCAACTTTTATAGGAACTTTTTTTCATATTTTTGGACCTAGAATAACCACTTAAAATTCTGTACCCTATTTCTGAATCACCTTGTATAGATTACTAACTTTGAAATTGTACACAATAAATTGAAGTCATATTTATGCTATAGCATAAAAATCCAACATAAACTAAATGCATTAGAATTTATGAGCGATTTAAGAAATTACTTTTCAAAAATTTATAAACTAGATTTAAAAAAATGATTTGAGCCAGCTATGAATGGTAGGTAGACTAGTGACTTATCTAGTGCACTAGTGCACAATTTAACACATTTTTCGCTAGAGAATCGGAAAATACAGTAACGTCATTGCCCGACTCGGATGTCAGTCATGCTGATTACCTTAATAGAGCTCCTAGAAATAGCAATAGCATATTTCTAGAGCCTGTAACACATACTGAAGTATACAGAGCGGTCCAAAAGTCACCCCCCCCCCCTCTTAACTTTTGAACGAGTTTAGATATCGACTTCAAATTTAGAACTCTTAAATAAGACAACTTAAACTATCTTTAAGCATATATTTGATACTTTTGGCTCTTAAAATGTGGGCAGGGGGGCATGGGGCGACATTTTTTAAATGGAAAGGTGGGTCGTGTGATACATCATTTTAAATCTTATAAAATTCTCCATTTAACTGTATATTTTTTATTTTTTTTTAACATTTTTTTTTGGGTTTAAAATAGGGTTGAAAATGGGTATTTTTGTCAAAATTTCTCTAAAAAATCCAAACAATTTTTAAAAATGCCTAATTTCATAATGAAAAAAAGTAAATTATAATTTTCAACTAATTTTAGTTGACATAAATAAAAATTAACAAAAAAAAACTTAAAAATTTATTTTTTTAGCACAAAAAACTGAAAAATCAAAACCTTAAAAAACATGTTTAAAAAATTTAAAAATGTATAGTTATATAGAGAATTTTAAAGGCTTTAAAATGATGTATCACACGACCCCCCTTTCCATTTAAAAAAATTTCCCCCCATGCCCCCCTGCCCACATTTTAAGAGATAAAAGTATCAAATATATGCATAAAGATAGTTTAAGTTGTCTTATTTAAAAGTTCTAAATTTGAAATCGATATCTAAACTCGTTCAAAAGTTAAGAGGGGGGGGGGTGACTTTTGGACCGCTCTGTATACTTCAGTATGTGTTACAGGCTCTAGAAATATGCTATTGCTATTTCTAGGAGCTCTATTAAGGTAATCAGCATGACTGACATCTGAGTCGGGCAATGCCGTTACTGTGTTTTCCGATGCTCTAGCGAAAAATGTGTTAAATTGTGCACTAGTGCACTAGATAAGTCACTAGTCTACCTACCATTCATAGCTGGCTCAAATCATTTTTTTAAATCTAGTTTATATATTTTTGAAAAGTAATTTTTTATCAAATATATGCATAAAGATAGTTTAAGTTGTCTTATTTAAAAGTTCTAAATTTGAAATCGATATCTAAACTCGTTCAAAAGTTAAGAGGGGGGGGTGACTTTTGGACCGCACTGTATAATGCAATCATGGCGTTAAAAAATTCAATGTCTTTGGACATTTATGAATTAAATGCTTATCACATAAAAAACAAAGCAGATATTATTCAATTTCCATTGACATATCTTTTTAACCTGTGCCTTGAACAGGGTGTTTTCACTGACTGTTTCAAGCTGGCCAAGTTTATCCAGATTTACAAAAAGGGAAAATCACAATAACCCTGGTAACTACTGCCCCATCTCAGTGCTGCCGATTTTTGGTAAATAGGTTATTTTTGTATATATTTAAAATATTTTTATCTCTTGAATTGATTTTTTTTTCGTGTAACCACATTTTTATTGCTTAGATTTATTTTGTTGAATCGATAACAAAAGTAGAAGAATAACCTAGTTTTAAAATCATTTAACTAAAATAAAGGTTTTTGACAAAAATGCAGAACAAAAGTTTTATACAGTTATTTGTACCTTATACATACCTTCCTTCTTATAAACTTGTTTAAAACTTTAAAAAAATAAATCTCCAAGGGTCAGTCATACCTGCTAGTTAGGTATGTTAATTTTTAAAATAATAGTATTAACAGACCACTACGATATTAACACAAAATTAACACAAAATTAAATCTCTGAGGGGCTTTTAGTATATTTTCTGGAATTTAATATTTTAGTTATTGTGCTTACAAAGAGCATAAACCATTTGGATCTAATATTATTCACAGCGCCTGCGCTAAAATAATATACGGTAGTTTCGAAATTTCAAATATTTTCAAAAATCGTCCTCGACAAAAAATTCTTAGATATAAATTTGTTTGATGGAAAAATAAGCAACTTTTTTTTTAATTTCCGTCTGTCTGTCCGTCCCTCTATCCTTCCGATGTCAAAATTTTTGTGGAAACGATAACTCAAGAACGAATAATCCGATCGACTTTTTTTAGGAATCCCCCCAAAAATAAAAAAGCTGAAAGAAATTTCCGATTAACGTAACTTTTTAAGGAAAAATTACTTTTATTATTAGGATCATTTCTATCAACTTTGAAAGTAATCCCCCCAACAACAAAAAAGTTATGGCTGTTAAAATTCTTTAAAAAAATTAAAAAAAAACTATAATTTTTATTTTTTTTTATTTTTTGTTTTTTTTTTGCAAAAAGAAAATAAAGAAAAAAAAATAAAAATCTTTTTAAGTTCTTTTTTTTTTGAAAAATATATTTTTTAGCAAAAATAAACCAAAAATATTGTTTTAAAGTTTTTTTAAATTTTTGTTTTTAATTTTTTTAAAGTATTTGGGAAAATGCAATATACCATTAACTGTGAATAATATATAATGGAATGCGTAACATTACATGTCTTCACGGCTTGTTTTTGTTAAAACAGAACTATCAAAAAGAAAAATGGATACTATTAGGATAATATAAGTATACACCAAGTCATGAGAGTACAAGCTATTTAAATTTTCGCCAACCATTTATCTTTTAAATTATTTAATCAAAAGTTTTATACGCTAGAGCTTAACTAGATAGATGTATAAGAGTTTAATTATTTTTATTAGTTTTATGTGAAGACAATATTTTAATTAAAAATAAAATCATTAATAATGCTGATGTCACCTTTAAAAGCGACGGGTCGCGATGTCAGTGACAAAAAGCCCTTTTGACCATATGTGGACCATTATATATAAGGAATAAATTGATTATCGGATACGATTAATCAAGTTTGTGGTAAAATACTTGTTAACCATACAGCATATGATACCAGAGAGTTGACAGGGTCTCAGAACTTGCGAATTTAATGTGATTTTTTCTGTTGAGTTTGAAAAATTTGTTTTATTTTTCGGACTGACTTTAGGATATAGACATTTAAGTAGAAAATAAGTCCGATAAAGTAAAATTTTTCAACGCATTGCAGAAAATAACTTGTACCTATTAATAAAGTGTACAATGTCCAGAAATTTACTTTTTACGTAGATAATAAAAAAAACAAGTCCGAAGATGGTTTCTTATCCATTAACATGTTTGGACTTTTGGACTTTTGACTTGACATCTAAGTGTCAAATTTTGACATCTAAATGTCAAATTTCGACAGTAGTAAAATTTCAATCATATGTAAAATTAATTTCAATTAATTTTTCTTTGAATAAATTTTTGATATTGGTGAGGCCAGAAAAACAATCCGATAAAGCTACAAAGAAAAAACAAAAGGAAATGGTCCAAAAATACAGAAAAAGTGAAGTCAATTTGATATATTATTTTATAACCCGTTTCACATTTTTTCTATTTTTTATATATAATTTTTTTTTCTTGCGATTATTTATTTAATTTAATTAAGAAGTTAATATTTATTTAACAAAACTTTTTATACACTACATACATAATGTATGATTTTATCACTAAAACCGTTCTAGGTCTATACCCCGCCTGGATTCTCCAGGAGTGCGTTTACACCATCGAAAACAAAAAAAGACTACGCGGAAATCACAATTACATTAATAAATAAATTCGTTAAAAAAATCGGGATTTTTCGGGATTTTTTTTTTGGAATTTCGGGACTTTCGGGATTTCGGGATTCATTTTTTTTTGGAATATCCCGAAATATCGGGATCCCGAATTTCGGGACTAAAAACCCTAGCTGTGACACCAACTGGGAGCACAAAACGAATTTTTTTGTTTATTCGATAGAGGATATCATGCCAATGTAAATTTGTGCTACTTCAGATATCAGCTTAGCTGTAAAATTTCCTTAGCTGTAAAATTAAGTTTCGTATCCAAAATTTGAATTTTGAATTGGTTTTAACATCAATACATCATAATTTATTTTGATTTGTGCTCTAAACATATATCCATCTGTTTAGCCCTGAGAGGTGCTGATATGTATTTTCAACAAGAATCTATTTTTCCTCGTACATAAAAGATACAATTTTAGACTTTTTTGGCTTTTGTGTGGGCCCTGCAGAGCCTTGGCATTGCTAGATGTTTGTACCATCCTAGGCTCCCAAAATCATTTGTATTAAATAAAGTAAATATATGTGTATTAAAAATGATTTGTGTTCTTTAGTCTCATAATTTTTTTTTCTTTAATTCCAAGATTAAAGTGAGGATAAAATTTAAAATTAAATATATAACTAACCCTAATTTTTACTTTTATATGTATGTATTTCCAGTTGACATGTTCACTTTTACTTTTCATCTAACTTTGTTTAATTGAAATTTTTAGTTTGTAGTTATTAATGCCATGCTGATCACAACTTTTTATGGACTAATAGCCTTCTATAGATTGTGGCGATTAAAGTAATATTTCGCTCCTACATACAAATTCATTTAAATAAAATACATAAAGAATAGAGGAAGTATTGACTTTTTGTACGGTAATATTCATTAGCAACAAAACATTTAAATAAAATTCAAACCAGTTCAATCTCAGTAAGACAGTATTTTACGATACGCCTAACGCGTTATAACGGTTTTATTGCAGTTTTTTGAATAAAGGCACTATGCTATATTTATAGCACACCTACCTACAATAAATAAATACCGGTCAATGATTCAATGAAATTTGATTTTAATCGAAAAATTTATTGCGCGAAGAAAATTATAATGTTGTACAGGTTGATCCAACTTTCAGTACTTACACATAGTCCAGTCAAATAATAAATCTAAATTGCAATAAATACACACGGACTGATATTTTAAAGTGGATGGTAACAGAACACTCCTGTTTGTTTTTCACCGGGTGCGTAAGGGGTAGTTGCAATCTTCAGCTTTAGGGGTGAGTGCTAACCTGTTTTGGCTTTAGATTTTTCCTCATAGATAGCGCTAAGAGCAATATAACTAAACGTTTCTTTAAATGTAATTATTTTCCTGTTTAATAGAGCTAAAAGTACCGGGATTTGGGGCGAGTACAGAATAGCCCTAACAAAATATAACAAAAAACTTAGAAAGCCTAAACGGAAATTTTGGAGGAAATTCTGTAAAGGCATAACCGAATTGCCTGCTGCAGCAAGACTCCAAAAGGTATTTGCTAAAGATCATTCTAATGGCATCAGCCTGCTTAAGAAGGCCGACGGAAACTACACTGAGAACGTCAGGGAGATGACTTAAATTTTGCTTCAGACTCACTTCCCTGGCTCTACAGTCGTAAACAACCACCTCAGCAGAAATAGGGTAAAATTTGCAATTAACTGATTTAAGCCCTACAAATCCCCAGGAGGGGATGGCATCTTTCCTGAACTCTTACAAAGACGAGCTGAAAAACTTTTGCCAATAATATTACAGATTTTTTGAGCCAGCTATGCACTGGGCTATATACCAAAACCTTGGAGAGATGTTAACGTGGTGTTTATACCAACGGCAGGGAGGCGACCTAGCGAAAGTCATGTCGCCCGATAAGTCTCACTTCATTTTTCCTCAAAGCGATGGAAAAAATAATAAATCTTCACATTAGGAGTAGATCCTTAAAGGAAAGGCCACTGGGATTCGAAGTCCACGGTTATGCAGAAGATCTAGTAATCATTATTAGAGGCAAGCATGACTGAATCCTGTCCACTCTTAAGCAAAGTGCCTTAAATCACATTTACAACTGGTGCCTAAAGGAAAACCTCAGTGTTAACCCAGGCAGTGATAGTACCCTTCACCAAAAGAAGCAAGCTAAATCTAAAACCAAAATTGAGTTATCCACAGGAGTGAAGGAGATTCACAATAGATCTCATTGATCGCAGTGATTTGAAAGGCATTACCTTGCCTCACAACCCCACTTATATTGTATTGTATTGTATTGCAATTAGTCAAATAATAAATGTAAATTGCAATAAATGTACACGGGCTGATATTTTAAAGGGTAGTATTGGATGGTAACAGAACACTCCTGTTAGTTTTTCACCGGGTGATTTGCGTAAGGGGTGTCCGCTATCTCCAATTTTAGGGATGTTGCTTAATATGCTTCTAACAATAAAAATGCATATGACCAATTGTGTTAAGGAGGAAATTTCCAACAATTTTTGTTGAGATAATTTTTTAATATATTTATAGCAATCGAGTTAATTCAAAAATAGCCAATAGAGGTGAAATTTTTTTTTTTTTCATTTTTCAGCCAAATTATTCATCGGACGATAGAAGTGGTTATTAGCAAACTTGTAGCTCTTGAAATTCTCTATAAGTATCATATATTATAAAAATACTTATAAAAATGCATAATATATAAAACATAGAGAATATCAAGAGCTACAAGTTCGCTTATAACCATCCTCAAATAAATAACCTGGCTGAAAAATCGAAAAAAACAATTTCACCCCCAACATGGACATTTTTAAATATTTATAATTCGATTGTTATTAATATATTAAAAAAATGATCCTTAACAAAATTGGTTATATGCATTTTTATCGTAAGATGCATATTTAGCGATATAACCGCACTCCCCTTAAAATTCAAGATAGCTGACAACCCTTACGCAAATCACCCGGTGAAAAACTAACAGGAGTCTTCTTTTACTATCCACTACTACCCTTTAAAATATCAGCCTGTGTACATTTATTGCAATTTAAGATAGTAATTTCTCATTATTTGACTGTACTACTAATATTTTATGCTTTTCTGTGATTTTAAATAAATAACTCAAGATAGCGCTATAGCGTCTCTCGATCTGGAAATGTTTTATTGCACATTTTTTTTCCTCTTGCTGTAAAGACATTTGTGTATATTTTAAGAAACAAATTTGGTGTATTTATTGGATTTAAAAAAAATATATTTTTTGTATTACAAGCGCAAAATGTGATTCCAGATCTCGGCTTGACGCCTTGATCACCAAGTTTTGCATTCAAGCAGAAATCACTCATTTTACGCTCTTATCCAAATAAGTATTGTACGCACCTCACTTCTTAATAATAATATTTCCTACAGGATGCTTCTTAAAATTTATTTAGGGTTATTTGTGATAAACACTCGGAAATGAAGAAAAAAAAAACTTTATTGCGTTACATAATCATGTCAACGTTTCACCTAAATATTAAGTGAAACGTTGGCATGATTATGTATGCATTAAAGTTTTTATTTGCTTCATTTCCGAGTGTTAATCACAAATAACTCTAAATTTTTCTTAATATTTATATAAAAAAATAATTTTCCAAGAATTTTTCTTTACGGTATTGACATAAATGTATATATACACATTCTATAGGTTATTTAATTTAATCCTGTTTTCAATTCCGTTGAATTTTCCTTCAGACACATGTGTAAAGGAAATCAAGCTTAAATTTTTTATATAAGAATAAATTTATACTTAATTTATTACTTCTCCTTTTTGGATACAAATTATAGGAAAAAGTCACTGGAAATGGAAATAAATTTAAATAATAAAGGAGTTTAAAAGTTAACAAAATATGACCTTGGACTGTCACACCCACTCTCCCCCTTAACCTATTACTATTATAAAACACTTCTGCGCATGGTGGCAACCTTTTTATGGTATATTTTATCTATGCCAAAATTATTACCGTGCGATAAAAAAAATGACCAAAAATTTACTTTTTTGGCCTCTTTGACCTATTCGCCCCTAACCACATACCCATATTTTAACACCTTTCGAGATATTCCCCACGCAAATATACCCTCCAATTTAAAATCCCTACGATTTGTCGTTCTCGAGTTATCTTATCTTGTTCACATACCTACAGATAGACCAACATTTTTTTAACCATGCAAAACTCTTAAAAAAAGTTGGAAACGTCGAGAAAAGTGAAATAATCGAAAAAAAAAATGAAAAAAAAATGTTTATTTTAATAGGATATTATGCACCTAGTATGCGAACTAAGTCTTTAGTGTTCGAGACTTAAGTTTTTTTGCAGAGACGGAGTCGAAGCAAAAAATCAGTCGAGAACACTTAGGACAGTTCGCATACGTGGTGCATATACTATTTTTTCTACTCCCTAGTAACTCCTAATATCAGTTAAAACTAAAGTTTAAAAATAATTTTGACATAGCTGTCAGTTTGGCAAATAAGTTTTAAAAAGTTAGTAGTTGTCTCAAAAAAATTTCATTATTGACCGTCGTTAATAAACAATGCTTTACAACGCTCAATAATAAATGAGTTCACTGATTTTAATGGTTGCCAAGGTAAACAAGTCTTGACAACGGTAGATAATATGTAAGCTAGTACTTAATTAGGTAATAGAAAAATACTTTTAGTTTTTGAATTCTAAAATATAAAAGTAAAAAATTGAAAATTTTCAACAGTAATATCACAAGAGGTAATGAAATTTTCGTTTGGACTTTTTTATGGTCCCATAAAGTTATTTTCCTTAGTAATTTTTTGAGTATATTTTTCGTTGTTAAAAGTTCGAGAGCGATGGTTATTTTATGAGGCCATAATACAATTTTCTGAAAATTTTACTACCTCAAGTAGTCATTGACTTGACTATTTTCCAAACCATCCAGCAAGAAAAAGCATTTTTAAAACAAATGTTAATTACATGAAATTTTGTGTTATTTAGTTTTGCATATCAAGCCAATCTTTTTAAACTTTTAAAAAGCGTGCGCTAAAAACAATTGCTATAAACTCGTACATAAACGAAAGAGCTTCTGCCAAAAGTTTATTGGGAGTTTTCAAGATAAATTACTGTTAAAATTTAATATTTAATGTGAAAAGTGACAAAATAAGCTTATTAATTTTTGCATTAGCTAATAAAAATGTAAAAGTATGGATTTACACTTGTCAAATTCTTAGAGAAAGGTATTTTTTCCTAATTAACTGGCCTTATAAAAATTGATGAAGAAATCCGTGATTTTGATTATTTCATACTTGAAATTATCAGCGTAATTTGAATCTGATTGGTTGAAAGTCAAAAAATAAAGGGATTTGATTGGTCTATTATGTTTGTAAAATGGTCTTTATAATTACATTTACAATTATGGCGAAGGCGCCACTATGTAAAACCTTCAAAGATTGCCAAATTGACAATGCCACCGCATTAAAGTAAAAAATTATCTATTGGAAATAACATCTATAAGGGTATATTTTAACTTCTAGTCGTCTGGGTACCCTGCAAGACAAAAGTCGTGAAAACTAGAAGTACATGGAATTTTGAAAAAAGCCGCATACCATGCTTTTACTGGGTCCAGCAGTTCTAACTATGACATATGTCATAATATGAAATACATATGTACGATACATTAGCACTACTTCCCATTAAAAAGATTAGGGTCACTCCATCCAGCGGTAGCTTTCTGTTCTACCAAATATCAGTGCATTAAATTCACTTAGCAATTATTATAGCTGAACAAAAGAGCATTAGATAAACAATTAATAAATAATCTGTTGTCTATAATATAACAAAATTAATAGATAGGTATAATGTAGGGAGTAGAGGTACTTAGTATCTTAAAAGGAGGTAAAATGATATTGTGGTACTGTTTCTTTGTTCTAGTAAAATATTTTTCTTATTTTAGAAAGTTATTGGATGTGCATATGATATGCACATATGCACATATGCACATATGCTGCATATGATATGCAGCATATCCTAGAAGATGTCGACTGATTTTCAAATTTTACTTGCAGTGATAGTAAACTGGACTGAGAAGGTAATTTGTTGAAATCATAAGGAAAGTTTTCATTGTTTTGCCAAAATATTTTTTTAATTTGAACTAAAGGCCTTTATATTTCATTCCATTAATTTTGCCTTTCCATAAGAACTTCAAATTTTTGAGAACATTTTTCTAAATTCGTAAATAAAATACACCACAAAGCTGTACAAACACCTTGAGGTGAGCACTTAAAAGAAGCCAATAACTCTTCTTGTAAAATAAATTTAAGTACTTTAAATTTTAGCATGTGATAAAATCACAAAAATTATTAAATACATAAATAAAACATTTAGACAGTTGTCAAAATTGAAAATTTGAATAAAAATGGTAATAACGGCCGGACCTAGTAAAAGCAAAGTCGCGGTTGCTTTTAAAATTGCATGGCTTTCTAGTTTTCATGAATTTTGCCCGAAGTGTATATTGGAAGTGGGTTAAAAAAAGGTAGACACACACACTGTATCACACAGTCCAAGTTAAGATACCGTAAAACTTTGCAACTTTGCCCAAGTAAATGTGGTTTATTGCTAATAACATTTTTGTAAAAAAAAAATCGGTAAAAGTAATTAAGCCAACTGATTGATTTCAATGTCAAGTTAATTAAGTCAAAGTATATAATTTCTAACTTAGCGATAACTAGGAGAAAAAATATAAAAAAGGGTGGGCAAAGTTGCATCCAAAACTACTACTTTGCCCACAATACAAAAAAAAAATAATGTGGCCATTTTAACGATGCTTAGTACATTTTTTCTGACTGTATACGTTTTTAAAACGGTTTTTCACTGTTTTTCAATAACAAAATTAAAAAGTGAGGAACATATTTCTTTATTAAAAAAACTACAAAATTAAAAAAAAATCATTCTATGACAAATTTAACTTAACATTAAAGCTTAAAACTAATAAAAAGTAAACGACATCTCTCTTAAACAGAATTTGAACATAAACAAAGAAGCGTGTTTCTTGTTAATAATATTATAACACAAAACAGGTCTAGTTTTAAAAATATTATATCACTAGTCCAAATTATATTAAAATATTGCAATAAGAAGAGTTACAGCAAACCTAAGCGTTCAGTGCTAAAAACCGCCAAAATATCGCCGGTATTTGCTTACGTGATTTTGAAGCACAACACAACACTAGGGTAGCTGTCGAAGTACTTAGCGGATCTCGACACTTCTAGAAAGCAAACTGCTAACATCAAACCTTTCTACTGCATTCCCACGTTTAAAGAAAAAAATGTTTATATTACCTTGCAGATGGGCAAAGTTGTACCCTCGGGCAAAGTTGTAAGGTTTTACGGTAATTTATGTAATACGTACTAGATTCAATGAAGCAGGATATTCCAAGGACAATGTCCTTGAAAAATTCCATGTTGTAGGAAATTTTTATGAATATATCTTGGAATTCCCTACAACCTCAGGAATTTAAACGTTCCCTACTGAAAATACCGAGTATTAACAGGTAATCAAGCAAAAAAATTGCATAATTTTTATAATTTTATATGACCGAATTAAATCCATTAAAACCGAGTAAAAAAAATATCGGTTGTGGTTGCCTCTTACAGTATACATGGCATCTCCAACCAGAATTCATCAAAAAAGTTCTTGTCGGTTTAACTTGAATTTACATGGCACTGTAGAACTTTTTTTGTTAAGCTGTTGTCCCTTTTATAGTGGGGTTTTCTAAAGGGTCAATTTTTCTTAATTTTTAACATCCTTCTATTCATTCAAATAAATACTTTGAACTGACGTTTTTTTTTTTAATTTTTTTCATAATATTTAACTAATTATTGATTGTATAATTGGTAATAATTATAATTAATTATATTTAATAAATAAAAAGTTATTTAAAGCTATTTTCTTGGGTTTAATTAGTAAAAATTGCACAAAGAACTGAAACATCTAAAGTGACAGAAATCAATTGTTTATAAAATTTACTCCTACTAAGAGAGAAACAATTATTATTGCTATGCGTGAAGAAAATTGATTTCACAGTCTGAAAACATGATAAATAATGGTATGTTCTAAAGCTAGTAGTGAAAAAAATATATATGGTTAGGTAGACTTTTCAGAAAAACCAACCAATATCCAAATAATAATTTTTATATTACTTAATATCTATCTAAATTTAGATAGATAGATACGACAATGTATTTGACAACAAACTAACCTTAAAATTTTCATTTAATATACAGCCTGTTCCAGAACTCGCGTACCGAAATTTAAGAGGTGATTGTACATCCAAAAATATGAAAAAAATTTTCTATAAAGGTTGGTCCGGAAATGAGCCCTAAGGGAGCTACGGCCCTTCGAAGATGACGTATTGAATGGGGAACAAAAAAAAGCACCAATAAAATTTTAATGTTGCGGGGTGATTCTTCATTTAAAACTGAGCAAAAAAGTATTATACACCAAAACACCTAAATTTAATATTAAAGGAGTAATAGCCTTTAAAAAAAAAATTTTTTGATGGCACAAAATTTTACTTTCTCTTAATTGCATTTTTTTTTGATAACGGTTGCTCCTACAGTGTTACACTATATGATATTTTATATGTATTTTTACTCTAGAAATCTATATTTTTTACAACAAATCCAAAAAACATACACATAGAAAAGTTTGGGGCAAAAATGTTTTAAGCCTTATATATTTTGTCCGTCTGGGCACGCCTCTGGATAAATTAAAAAAATAAATTAACATATTACTTATTGCCCTTATTAATACTAGTATACATGCAAAAGCTCGCCGCTCTAGCTTAAACGGTATCCGAGTTATTAATTAAAAACCTTATTTTTATTACAATTTTAAAGGGCCCTAGATCCCTTAGGGCTCATTTCCGGACCAACCTTTATAGGAACTTTTTTTATATTTTTGGATCTAGAATCACCTCTTAAATTTTGGCATGCCAGTTATGGATCACTCTGTATTTTAAAAAAATATAACCAATTTGTCAGACAAGAATAACACAAAATTTTCTTTCTAGTTTCAAAATTACTAGTAATACCAACCCCTAGTTACTTTTCTGGGGAGCCAAGCTACATTGCTGTATTTAGTGGAGTGTATCACAGAAAAAAAATATTCAAGATACAAGGTGATCAATAACTGACATGCCAAAATTTAAGAGTTAATTCTACATCCAAAAATATCAAAAAAGTTCCTATAATAATTGGTCCGGAAATGAGCTCTAAGGGAGCTACGGCCCTTTAAAATCGTAATAAAAATGAGGTTTTTAATTAATAACTCTGGTACCATTTAAGCTAGAGCGGCGAGCGTTTGCATGTATACTAGCATTAATAAGGGCAATAAGTTTATATTAATTTATTTTTTTGAATTTATCCAGAGGCGTGCCTAGCCGGACAAAATATGTGAGGCTTAACACATGTTTGCCCCAAACTTTTTTATGTGTATGTTTTTTGGGTATTTTGGAAAAAATATAGATCCATTGAGTAAAACTACATAAAAATTGTCATACAGTGTAACAATGTAGAAGCAACCGTTAAAAAAAAACGCAATTAAAAGGAAGTAACATTTTGTGCTACCAAAAACGCTACTTTTTAAAAGGCTATTACTCCTTTATTAAATTTAGGTGTTTTGGTGAAGAATACATTTTGCTTAGTTTTGAATGAAGAATCGCTATGCAGTATTAAAATTTTAATGATGCTTTTTTTTGTTCCCCATTCAAAGTTATCTTCGAAGGGCCGTAGCTCCCTTAGGGTTCATTTCAGGACCAATCTATATAGAAACTTTTTTTCATATTTTTGGTAAAGATGAGATTTCCTTAAAAGATTACCTCCAAGATTTCCTCCAATTTGTACACATGAATTCCTCAGCGGTTTACCCCTCAGACAAAGGCATTTACTAAGATTTAAACGCTAAGCCGCAAGAAGCATTCAGTGTAGTGCACTAGTATTACGAGTAACATCGAGTAGGCTTGGTGCAACGCACTATGGAAAGAAGCGGGCCATATGCCGGACATCGGGTAAAAAACTAAAATGGTAAAATAAGGGTTTAAATTCGTTTTTATTATATTTAATTATATTATACATTGAGTGCAGGCATAACTGGTTCGAAAGTCAGTATAAGCCGGTGGTTTCCTCTACTACTAGCCCACACAAGTCCTGGACTTAGGGGATGCTTAATTAAGTAGAATAGTACGAGGTTAAACAGACATGTAATGTAATATAACTAAGGTTAGACAGGCAAATTAGCGCTTATATTAGATGTCTAAATTATGCCTACTTATATTTGTTGTCTTTTTTTGTTGTTATCTTACAATATAATCTTGTTCTATTAATTGCGTAATAATAACAATTTAAAAGTGTATTATATAAAAAAATAAAATATTATGTATATTTCCTATTTTTTGTTTTATTTTTTTTTTTTAATCTTCCGACATTTAATTTTTTTTCCTCAAAGTCCCGCAAATTTTTTATAACTGCAATATGGTGGACCAAGTAAGGAAAAAAAGATGCAAAGATCAGCCCCCAGAAGCCCCCAGAATCTCTTTAATTTAAATTTTTGTGTTAAACAATTTTAAAAAAATAACTTTTCACGTAGACTTTTACAAAAAAAAAGTTGAGGTGGGTAAATTTATCGGGAAATAACGTTTTTATACTATTCACAACCCGTAAGCGTCTGACCGTCCGCCATGTCACGTTTTTTTGTACACGATAACTCAAGAAGTTCTATCAGGGGAAGATTTTTATTGTTTTTTTTTTCTTGAAAATAATTAAAAAATATATATATTTTTTTTGAAAAAAATGTCCAAAATTTTATCCGGTGTTTTTTTTTATACTTAATAGTTAGCTAAACGGGTTTCGGTGAACTTACCGGACACAAAAAATAGGACTAGTTTTGCACTAATTTTTCACTTTGGTACTAAAATTAACAATTATAAATAAAATTAGATGCGGAAAACGTTGTTTTATTACTAAAAAATAACTTACAAGGAGAAAAATCTTAAATAATAATTAATTTTATGAACCGCCATAATATTGCTGACATATGTCACGTGTGTACAGAGATGCGGCGTTGTCAGATTTTAATTTTGATTTCAAGTGTTTTCTTGTATTATTCGGAATGATTTCTTGTGTGAAAAATTAACAATATTTTTGCACTGATTTTTGGTTTTATTACTAAAACTTACTGTTTTGAATATAATTAGGTGCGGAAAAATCAGTTTTTTGTTTTGTTAGAATTTTTATAACAATTTAATTGACGTTGGTTTACTTTAACGTTGGTTTACGTTAACAATGGTTTGGTTTGGTAGTTTGCTAGTTTGGTGTTTTTTTTTAATGGGAGGCATTGGTTTACGTTAACAATGGTTTGGTTTGGTAGTTTGCTCTTTTGGTATTTTTTTTTTAATGGGAGAAGTTGGTTTACGTTAACGTTGGTTTACGTTGGTTTTGTGTTGTTTGGTGTTTTTTTTTTTTTAATGGAGGAAGTACCTTTACGTTAACGTTACATTTTTTGTTAAAATTTGTACTATTATTTCAAAAAAAAAATGTACAAACTGACAACTTAAATTGAAATGTGGTTAAAATCCCTAACTATGTCTTGAAAATGCACTTTTTTAAAATTAATTTCTCGCTAATTTGTGAGTAATCCGCAATTTTTTTTTGCAAAAATACTATTTAAGGTAAGTACTTTTTATTGGTTTAAAAAAAAAATAAAAATTCGTGTGGCCGGTAAGTTCACCGGCCCCGCTAAACGATTTACATTAACTCGAAAAAGCCAAATTTATTAGCTAAAATTATAATTTTACAATTTATACACATTTTCCAGAAGTTTTCCAAACTTCAGATTAAATACTTAGCTAAATATCTTTTTTATACTAAATTGTAATTATTCATATAAAAAAAACTGATTTTTTTTTTTAAGTTTTCTAGATTTTCCAGATTTCCAGATTTCCAGATTTTTTTCCCAAAAACGAAACCTAGCTAAAAGGCTTTCTCGTACCCGAAAATGACTGCATACCAAATTTTATCAAAATCCCCACTACCGTTTTTAAGAAAATATATGATGTCCGGCTTACGGCCCGCTTCGTTCCATAGTGCAACGAGTGGGTGCATTCACTCCTCTAGGTTGTCTGCCACTATTTCAGGTTCATGGTATTTGCAATGGTTGTCTTGAAAGAAATAAAAGTGTTAGTCACGGTAAAAATGCAAGTTAATGCAGACACCGCTTGACCGTGGTGATTCAAATGTTTAAGGAGAGAACGAATCAGCAGGCTGGCATGGCAGCGCCGGTGTATGCGCAGCGACCGATTTTCCGCGCCTTCTTACCCACGTCGGGCCAGGACAAGGCAGAAAACCAGAGCACTCTAAGTGGTTCACTTGAACATTTGTATATTAAAGTCGTGATATCTGGTACTGATACGATAGTTCTCACGTGGTCAATGTTAAATAACTACCGCAGGAAAAAACTATAAAATTAAAAGTGATTTGTTTGTTGTTTTGAAAACAGTGAATTCATTCAACTTTGAAGACATTTGATGTTACTTAGTTACGGTTAATAGTTCTAGCAAATTTATTCTTGCTTCAGGAGAATCATCTTAAATTTGAATAATAATATATAATTTTGTGTGTCTACTGCTCCTGTAAACATATCAGTTTTTGTAAGTACATATTTTTATTTATTTACATGTTGCCAAGGCAACGATTCCTGCTGCAGTTTAATATTAAACAAAACTTGGATAAAAATGTTCACCTACTTCCCCAAAACAAACATTATTTTTTGTATTTTGTTTTGGATGTTTTTTAACATAGGTAGTTTATTCGAATTTTGTTTTGGTTGTTTTTTTTTACAACATACAGGTAGATAATTAAACATTTGATGAACGCTGTCAACAGTAGCTGGTATTTTAAAATTGTTATATTAAGGACTACCCCTGTTAAGGCCCTCCTAAAATATTTTGCTCCTTTGTAAGAGGTAGGTCACCTTAGGGTACATATACTTTTCTCCCGTGTCAAAAGTCCCCCCCCCCCTTTAACTTTAAATTTGTAATACGTTAATAACATAACCCATATAATTTTTTGGTATATATTTATTTGCTTTGTGGGAACAATGGAGACAGGGGGGCAAGGGGGAATATTTTTTTAAATGGAAAAGAGGGTCATGTGACACATCATTTTAAAGCTCATAAAATTCTCTATCCGACCATATATTTTTTAATTTTTTAGAAATTTAAAGGTTTTTATTTTTTTATTTTGTTTGCTAAAAAATGCATTTTTTAAGATTCTTTTTTGTAAAATTTTATTTATGTTATTCAAAATTAGTTAAAAAATATAAATTGCGTATTTGAATCATGAAATAAACCATTTTTTAAAAATTGTTTGATTTTTTTAACGAAATGTTGACCAAAATTCCCATTTTTAACCCTGTTTTAAACCCCCAAAAATTGTTCCGAATAAATAAAGAATACATGATCAAATATAGAATTTTATAAGGATTAACTCGACCCCCCTTTTATTAAAAAATGTCCCCCTTGCCCCCCTGCCACCACTGTGCCTCCTAAACATATCAAATGTATACGAAAACATATATGGGATATGTTACTTACGTGTTGAAATTTTTATGTTGAAATCTTAATCCGCTCAACAGTTAAAGAGGGGGCAGAGTTTTGACACGCTATGTATATGATAAAAGACAGTCATTAAATGATTGATATTGATGTCACACGGTTTACATCAATATAAATTGTCACTTGTGTCACCAAATGGCACAATAATAAAAAATGTTAAAATATCGCATAAATATTGTTTGTCCTGTCACGTCACACTGCTTGAACCTCTCTCTCCTTATTGCAAAGTGCGCAAACCCTTCACCCCTTAAATTATGGACCCCTTTGAGAAAAAAATGTTTGTATCATTTAAAGATTCCCCATACGGTATAATTTCAAACGAAATTAGTTAGATTTTTATTTCAAAGCTAAAATCAAACCAGCCGTGATGATATATGCTACGCATTCCATTATATACTGTTCACAGTAAATAGTATATTGCATTTTCCCAAATACTTAAAAAAAATTACAAGTTGCATCGAAAATTCAAATAGTATATTAAAGCACTTATTCCATAACACGTTTTTAGCGCACTAGTACTTTAGAAACCTCGCCGCGAGCGGCTTGTTTTCTAAACTTGTACTCGTGCGCTAAAAACATATACTATGAAACTAGTACTTTAATATACTATTTGAATTTTTGTTGCAAAAAAAACGTTGCAAACTTATGAAACTGAAATTTGCAACGTTTTTTTTTGCAACGAAAATTCAAATAGTATATTAAAGTACTAGTTTCATAAAATACGTTTTTAGCGCACGAGTACAAGTTTAGAAAACAAGCAGCTTGCGGCGAGTTTTCTAAAGTACTAGTTCGCTAAAAACTTGTTATGGAATAAGTGCTTTAATATACTATTTGAATTTTCGATGCAAAAAAACGTTGCAAACTTCAGCTTCATAATACTATACTAGCGCAGGCGCTGTGAATATTATAAGAACCTTAAAAATGCAAAAATGCTGGGTAGCACTATACCGTGCATTTCAGATTATACAAAACAGAGAAAACGAAGATGTATTTTATTAAAAAAAAACACACGTCAGCCTTGATCTTTGTTTCATACATTTTGTTTACTTTCAAACGGGCGGTATATAGTGCTACTACCAGCGAAATAGTAATCAAAATTAAGATGGATCCATTATCTTTTCTAATTTAATTTTAAAAACAAAAATATTAAAACATTGATCGATGCTTTCTGGGAATTGCTTATAATTATGAATGAATGATCGAGGTATTCATTTATTTTATTTTTTTCAGTTTTTTTTTACATTTTTATTTGAACTATAGGAGAAAGTATTGCTTCGTTGGCAGCAGTATTTTATTGCCTCTCACAAGTGATATTTTATTAACCTGGTTATAATGGAAAATATTTACATTTTAGCATTTTAATCTAAATAATTACAGTGTATTTAACTAAGGTTATTTTGTTTATTTACCAATAAAATGGTCCACCATGCATTATTTTAAATAAAGTAAGTTTTATTTCAATTTGATGGACCTGAAGGAAAAACATTTTTTTCTACGATCCTCTATGAAAATGACATTTAGTGCGATATTTTTATATCACACTCGTGTGATATTTATGTATTGAGGTTTGCCTAATTTTATTTAGATATTTACCTCGTAGATTCTACGAATTTTATTCACCTTGTTTTATAAACCATTTTCCACCTTTCACCACAGCCTTTTATAGTTTTTAAGTGTTTTAATCCAAATATTTCTGTTTTTCATGTCAAAAATTGAAACTATAGTTACAACGTTACTATTTTGACCATTAATGTCTAGTCTAGATGAAGCTGAAGTTTGCAACGTTTTTTTGCAACGAAAATTCAAATAGTATATTAAAGTACTAGTTTCATAACATACGTTTTTAGCGCATGAGTACAATTTTAGAAAACAAGGGCCTGCGGCGATTTTCTAAAGTACTAGTGCGCTAAAAACGTGTTATGGAATAAGTGCTTTAATATACTATTTGAATTTTCGATGCAAAAAAACGTTGCAAACTTCAGATTTATTATGAAGCTGAAGTTTGCAACCTTTTTTTGCAACGAAAATTCAAATAGTATATTAAAGTACTAGTTTCATAACATACGTTTTTAGCGCACGAGTACAATTTTAGAAAACAAGGGCCTGCGGCGATTTTCTAAAGTACTAGTGCGCTAAAAACGTGTTATGGAATAAGTGCTTTAATATACTATTTGATTTTTCGATGCAAAAAAACGTTGCAAACTTCAGATTTATTAGTCTAGACAGTCTAGATCTTATAAAAATAACTTAATTTTTAATTTAGTTACCTTACATTACATAAAAAACATCATAATACACTGTATTTTTCTTAAGAAATGTTAAACAGTACAATTTTACTTATATGGCAGCATAACCACAGAAATCTAAATTAATAAGAAAACTCAAGTTTCCATTTATTTAGGAATAGGCAACCCATTAAACAGCTATGTATTGTACTTAATATAAAACCAAGAAAACTAAAGCTAAATGAAAATCATGTTTCCTGTTTGACATACCTACATATATAAATTTGTATGCTATTTATAATTATTTTGTGCTTTTCTTAAAAATTAATAAACATTAGAAAATCTTAAAATAAGAATCTTCATATTTTTTCGGGATCGATCCGGATAGTAGGAAAAATAGTGTACATAACTCGTTGGAAAGTGTATTTCATACACTCGTGGGGTTTCCTTACTCGCCTGGCGGCTTGTTCGTTAACCTTCCCACTCGTGTAAAATATATCACTTTCCACACTAGTTATGTAATATACTATATTTTTATATCCAACAGAAAAATTAATTTTCAGTAAACACGAATAAAACAGTTGTGAAAAGAAACCTAAGGTATAAAAATTGATTTTGTTTTTTTTATGTATTGGACATTTCTAGGCATATAGAAACTGTAGTTATTTTTCTTAAAAATGTTTGATATTTTATTTTCCCCAACACGATATTCCTGAACTAATTTTATATTTGAAGAGGTCCTCAACCAAAACCAACAACGGATACTGGCGGATATCAGCAGAAAAATAGAAAAATTGCATAAAATCTAGAAAGACTATAGCAAAAGTATGGTATTCGGCGACGCCCATGTATAACACATATCACGGTGCGGTGGTGCGACGGTTTAAATCAACTTCAAATTACCCCATTTCTGTTTCTATACGACGATTCTATGAGACGTTAGTATGATTTTAACCAAAAATTAAAAAAATCTATCGAGCACATTTTTTTTTATTAAGCAAAAACCTCGTATGTTGGACACTTACCTTGTATTTGACTATTCACTAAATATTTACTCAAACTATTATTATTTTTTTTTGTTTTATTTTGTTCAATATACGTGAACTGCAAAATAATTTTCATAAAAAAAATAATTAATAATAAAAAACCCCTTATAACGGATGATACAAGAAGTATTGCCTACGAATTATCTCCGTAACTATAAAAGATAACAGATAACTTTTTGAAATTTACAGAGCTTGAGCTTGTATGAACCGTAAATACCCCCATTTTGTCATGGTCATTATAAAAAAATCATTTCCTGTCTTAGCGGAAGTGATACCAACTTTTGATTTTTAAATGGAACCCTACATATTTGCTTACATTTATAGATGCGTATTTAAATTATCTTTTTATTAACATATCACAAATCGATATTTGCATTAAAGATGGCGCCACAGGATCCATTTTTCATAAACACAACATGGCGGTCCGATGACGTCCATATTGGAATATTTCTGAAACTTAACATTTTAAATCTTTTAATAGTAGGCTAAACATTTACTGTTGATCTGAAACTGATTTCCTTTTGTTTCTATGGATATGGCGCTATTTTGAAGTTTTTTTTTTTTTTCAAATCATCAACTTAAACGCCATTTTGTGCTAAATTTTTTAAAGGAAACGACCTTTTTTTGATTTCGCTAAATTAAAAACTCAGGTATACTCTACAAGAAAAAAGTACAAACACCCTAATAGTGTTGGAAATTGTTTGGGAAAATGGCCATATTCCGTTGGGAGCTTATTAAATCCCAAGGGAATATGGACATTTTCCCCGAAAAGGGCCAACGCTATTAGAGTATTTCTACGTTTTTCTTGAGTATACCTGAGTTTTTGATCTAGTGAAATCAATAATAGGTCGATTCATTTAAAAAATTAGCACAAAATGGCGTTAAAGTTGATGATTAAAAAAAATTAACATAACGCCATTTTCAAAAAAACAAAAGACAATCAGTTTCAGATAAACTGTAAATTTTTAGCCTACTATTAAAAGATTTGAAATGAAAAGTTTCAGAAATATTCCAATATGGAAGTCATAGGACCGCCATGTTGTTTTTATGTAAAATGTCTCCTGTGGCGCCATATTTAACACAAATATTGAGAATGAAAATAGAATTTAAATACGAATCTAAATATGTAAGCAAATGTAAAGGGTTCCATTTAAAAATCAAAGTTGGTATCACTTCCGCTTAGACCGGAAGTGATATTTTTATAATGACCATGCTAAAATGGGGGTATTTACGGTTCATACAAGTTCTGTAAATTTCAAAAAGTTATCTTTTATAGTTACGGAGATAATTCGTAGGCAATACTTCTTGTGTCACCCAGTATAAGGGGTTTTTTATTATAAATTTTATTTTTTTATGACGATTATTTTGCAGTTCACGTATATTAAACAAAACGAAACAAAATAATAATAATAATTTGAGTAAATATTTAGTGAAAAGTCATATACAGGGTAAGTGTCCAACATACGGGGTTTTTGTTTAATAAAAAAAATGTGCTCGATAGATTTTTTTTATGTTTGGTTAAAATCATCCTAAAGTATCATAGAATCGACGTATAGAAACATAAATGGGGTAATTTGAAGTTGATTTAAACTGTCGCACCACCGCACCGTGATATACCTACATGAAGTTTTTTTTTCATCTCAGAAGAACTACGATAATTTTTAAAAATAATATGTGCAATTTTGTTGTTGAGAATATGTTGGTATTATGTAGACCATATTCTATTAGGATCCACTGTTGGTTTTCGTATGAAGCTGAAGTTTGCAACATTTTTTTGCAACGAAAATTCAAATGGTATATTAAAGTACTAGTTTCATAACATACGTTTTTAACGCAAGAGTACAAGTTTAGAAAACAAGCTGCTTGCGGCGAGTTTTCTAAAGTACTAGTGCGCTAGTGTTATGGAATAAGTGCTTTAATATACTATTTGAATTTTCGTTGCAAAAAAATGTTGCAAACTTCAGCTTCATGTGTTCGTTGAAGACCTTCTCAAACTTAAAAGTAGTTCAGGACTACCTTGTCAAGCTATACAGTTTGTAATAATTAAGGAATAATTATTATTTTAACTGATGACTTATTTATATCTAGCCACATGTTATATTTAAAAAGAAAATACACTGATTAAAAATAGAACTAAATAATTTAAAATTAGTTGACCTAGGAATAATAAGAACTGCCTTAAATAGAATGCTAGTAGTATATTTGTAACAGCATAGACAAATTATATTTTATTTATGATAATTGTAATAAAATTTATTATTTATCCGTAATCGATAAACACTGGAGTTTTAGGATTCATGAGTCATTGTCTACTATAATAGTTATAATAATTGTCGAGTCTATATAATAATAATAATAATTATCGAGTGACCTCTTCTCAACATCAAGCTTTGCAAAGGCAAAGAGTGACCGCAAAATTAGCCTCTTTTTCAAAGATCTGTAATTTCGATTGGAATTGATACAATGTAACGTATAAGTGCTCAAAATTTTTGTCTTGTCATGAACTTGTGCAAAAAGCAAGATTTATTGTTCTAGAAGCTAAACATCCCCTTAAAAAAAGGGTTAACTAGGGGTACTTTTATACCATACTTTCTCACATTTTATTAAACATAACTAACTGGATCCCTTTAACTCGATTTTTCTTGAAATACTTTATGATTTACTACTTTTTTTGGTGCTGGGTAGTTCAACCCTCTTTGTAGGGGTGCATTTTATGTTTTATATTACAGAAAAATGTGTTTTTTAAATATTTTTTATTTTTTTAACCTCTTAACCTCTTTAATATTAAGTTTGCCATATGTGGCGAAAGGGATTAAAAAAAAACTATATACAGTGGAGTTAGAAAATGTTTATTATCAGATTTAGTTTCATCGACCCCAAAAAGAGGCGGTCATTCTTTGTCTGTCTGCTCTAGTTTTGTGGTCAGGTTTTCCATAAATACATATATTTATAAACTTAACGTTATTATTTTTTTAATGTTTATATCGAGATTTATATTTATACCTTCAACTTTATAATTATTGTTTTTATTTTTAGTTTTTTACTTGAGCACCGACATATAAAACTTAAAATTTTAAAGTAGTAGTTTCATTTAACTTTCTTATTAGTTATCCTATATGTATACATAACCATAATAACCTGGGTCGTAAAAATACATTTTTCTATTTTGCCAATGGTATTACCGCAAAAGTTGTCCTTTGTGATTATTAATTTTTTTTGAAATCGTTCATTTCGTTTAGGTGCTAGCGGGCTAATGAAAATTTTAAAAATGGGCCAAGAATAGATGTAACATAAACTGTTTCGAAACCGACTGAAGAATCATGCGCTTGAGTTGGACAACATAGAAGAAAAAAGGGTGGAAATGTGATATTTTCAGTATTTTTGCTATGTTTGCCTGTAACAGGCAACAGTTGCTGTCCAACATATTAAAAAACTTTATGTTATATTGCTAAAGATATTAAACGATTAAAAAAAAAACACGTAAATAGGATACTGATAACTTTTTTCTGCATCGCTTATGTCCATTAGCGAATCGAAAAAAAAATTGGAGCCAGATTAATGTATACATACAGGGTGTATTTGAAGGGCTGATTCTACATCATAAAATATGATAAAAAGTTTCTATAAACATATGTCTAAAAATGCGTCGTAAGGGAGCTAAGCCCCTTTGAAAGTGGCTAAAAAATTCAGTTTTTATTTAAAAAAAAGTCCGAGGAAGAAAAATTAAATACTAATATGTTGAAAACCGAAATTTCAGTGATGCAGGGTTATTCTTTATCGAAAAACTAAGAAAAAAAGTCTATACATGTAGGCCGAAAATCGCTTTTAAAGCTACTTACTATGGCCCTTTAAATATCGTGGATCTTTTTGAGACCATAGCTCCGTTAGGATTGATTTTTGGATATACCTGTATATGAGTTTTTTTTCTTAGTTTTTGATATTTCCTGCATCATTGATATTTCGTTTTTCAACATTTTAGTATTTAATTTTTCGTCATCGTACCGTGAAATTTCACCTTCAAATGATTTTTTCTTAAAAACGGTTAATCCTATAGTAATACAACAAGTGGTTTTTTATGTTTTTTGTCCTGAGGAATCTTATTCCAAAAATAAAATTACAAAAAAGTTACTCAGAAAAAAGTTTAGGACAAAAAACTGATAAGGCCCCTCCGTTTCGCACACCCCTGGTTAAAACAAGTAGTTACATAAAAATAACATACGAAGATGGACCTTATTAGGATTAGTTCACGTGCAAAAACTCGTTGCTATACCTCAAAGGGTTCCTGAGTTACTAAATAAAAATCGAATTTTTTAGCCACTTTTAAAGGGGCGTAGCTCCCTTACGACGCATTTTTAAACATGTTTATAGGAACTTTTTGTCATATTTTATGATGTAGAATCACCCGTTAAAATTTCAGACCCTATTTTAAATACACCGTCTATACATTAAGCTGGGTGTATTATAAATACATACTACGTAATATCACATAAAAAAAATCCTCAAATTTAATTATTTTCGTAATCGATACTCGATCGATAAGTTCATACCACTAAGTACAAATGACGATAAATGAGTTGATTGTTATTAAAAATGGCAATCTCAAATTTCAGAACTTATCGATATTTAATATATTAATTAATATTATTATCATCAAAAATATTAATACACAGTATTAATAAGTATTATAATTTTAGCGATATGCAATTTTCTTAAATGACGATTCATAATTATAATTTTAAAATTAACGCACGGTTAGAATTAATCATCGGCAAACAAAAAAAAAATCCCTCGGAGAACCCTTAATTTTTTTGACTGAGGAATCACATTCCAAAAATAAAATTACAAAAAATTTACACAGGCCCCCCCGTTTCCCAAATAAAACCAAATAAAAACCGAATAAAAACCGAATTTTTAGCCACTTTCAAAGGGGCTTAACTCCCTTACGACGCATTTTTAGACATATGTTTATGAGAACTTTTTGTCATATTTTATAATTTAGAATCAGCCCTTAAAACTTCGGACCCTACTTAAAATACACCGTGTAGGTATACTAGGGTAGACCTTATAATTTTTATTTAGGTTTAAGTAGAAATTTCTGAAAATATGAGGGTGGTCAACCTGCTAATTAGGCCCCTAAAATTCCTAAATTTACTCATAAATCTTAAAAAATAGTTGGATGTTTTGTAATTTTTGTGTAAGGGAAATTATAAAGGGCCTAAAATATATTTTGGAGTGTTACGCCCATGTTAATGGTAACTAGCGCTACAGGGGGGGGGGGTCCAAAATGATCAAAAATTGCGTTACGTAATACTTGAACGTTCCCTTACGCGTGCCGAAAATCCGCCAGAGTTGCCTTTAAAACACTGAAATTAACGAATTTGTACCATAAATGTGAGTCAAACGGTAAACAAACAGTTTAAAATGTATTAAACCTGACTGAATGTATTTTTATTTATTGCATACCTATTGTTAATATTAAAATGATTTAACTAAAACAAAACGAGCTAAGCGCCAAATAAGGGCTTCTCAAAGTGGCTTATTTAATAGATCTTATTTAACGCTTAGCTCGTTTTTTCAGTTAAATCATTTTAATATTATGAATAAATATTATAATATATTAAATAAAAATAAATTCAATCTGGTCTGATACATTTGTAACCGACTTCCAAAAAGGAGGAGACGTGTGACTTTGTTTTTTTATGTTTGTTCCCGCATAACTTTGGAACGAATGAACGGAATTTGATGAAACTTTTTGCAACATAAAGAGGGCATTCATGAGGTGGTCCCGTTTTAATTTGACGCTCGGATAATGACGGGTAAGCCGGATAATTAAGATAAATCTAATAATTTTAACGCAATTTCACTTAAAAACGGCTTAATTTGGTTCTACTACCAGCAAATTTTTTAGAGAAATATCGGATAACTCGGATAAGCCGGATAACTTGATTAAGGGGTCACTTAAATATTAAGGCACACTGAAAATCTTTTAAATGTCTCTAAACTTGATTCTCTGGACCTGTAATATTAAAATACCAAGAGAAAATGATAAATGTTGTGATTTTACCAAAAGGCGTTGTTTGATTATTACTTAACGCTTAAAGTTTAACCAGATTTTCTTTAGTATTTCGTTTAAAATAAGGTTGGTTGGGCTCTTGGGCGCTGAAATAAAAATATTACTTTTTTCGAAATTTATCTTTAAGATAATGACGTCACAACGCACTAACAGTGCGTTGTGACGTCAGCAGCTTGTCGAAATGGAAGGACAACTATAATTTAGCTTAGATGAAGTTACAAATCTACAAGTTCTGTGTCTCCAAAAAGTAAAAAATAAAAACTTTCCGCAAAAAAAAAATGAACCAACTTCTATGTCTCTAAAAAGTAAAAAATAAAAAATACTTAAGTCGGTGCCAATTTCACAGCAAACAATAATAAAATAATAAAAAAATAATTGTTGGTAATTAATTTAGGGAATGGTGAAATTGGCACCGACTTAAGTATTTTTTATTTTTTACTTTTTAGAGACAGAAGTCGGTTAATTTTTTTTTGCGAAAAGTTTTTTTTTTAAATGTCTGTTTACCGTTTGACTCACATTGATGGTAAAAATTAGTAAATAGTGTTAGGAGCAACTTTGGTGGATTTTCAGCATGGGTTATAATTTTATATGCTTAAAAGGAAAAAATAAGATTTCAAGTCCTTTAAAATTTTCACTTAGGTGTACAACAGTTACAGACAATTTTTAACGATTTTTTAGGAATTATTGGTATTTTTACGAATTGTAGGGGCTCAATTAGGACCCTTAGAAATATTGGATCACTCTCATATTTTCAGAATTTTCTAGTTACACATAAATGAAAATTTTAAAATAATAAAAAAATATAAGGTCCACTCTAATACTATACACACAAGTTATGGAAATACAGAATCATAATAATAATAACCTGCCTGGACTACCTTGGGGATGCTTCGACGCATAATACTAAGGTCAAGTAACCATGGAGAGTGGGAATTTTAAAAATCAAGACTCTCGCTAGACGAGAAGCAGTTAATCGTCGAGATTCGCGAGATGACAATAAAGTCATCCTTACGAAATAATCTATTTTTTGAAAATCAAGTCTCTACAATCGAGACGAGGAGTTCCTTTCTCCTCTTTTATAAAACCGTAGGCCATGGCAGAAAAAAATGTAGATCGTAAAATCCATTTGACGATAATTTCTTATTGAAAGATTTTAAATTAACGAATTAAAAAAATTTAAAAAAGTTAAAACAATGGGATTTACATAGTTTATAACGACAGTTAAAATATTTATTCTAAATGTAAACAATTTTTTTACCACGTAACGCTAAAACAGGTTAGTTTAATTATCATTCATGTATTTAATTAATGGTTTTTATACGAGACCAGAAAAAAAATATCAATTTATTCGCAATTTTTAAAGTCAATAACTTGTTTCTCAATAATTAATAATTATAAGTATTATAATTATTATTGGATCAATTTGTAAATAATTGATAACAAGGTGCCATTTTTTTTCTACATCCAAGTGGGGTCTGACATACCGTTAATTATAAATTTTGGATCGCTGAATCCAAATCCGGTCGCAAAATGTTTTCTTCACGTCACACGGTTGCCGGAACATAACTTTAGTCTAACTTTCTAATCACCCATTTTTTATATCATATCTTGTTTATGTAGGTCCTAACGATCATTTTAAAAGCCCAAACTTAAAAAAATATATATATTTTTTTTATTGACGAAAAACCTCAAAATTCAGCCTACCACCAAAAATACAGCTTTAATTTAAATCATCAAACATGATGTAATATTATGGTTCTCTAAGATAATAAAGCACTGACCAAATTTTAAGTCAATCGGCTCACGCACAGTGCAGCACAGAGGTCCGAAAACAAAGAAAAAACGTAATTCGATTATTTTTTAATTCAGACGGTGTTTTTTTATTTTCTACTGGAATAAAATTAAATAATTTTAACAATAATTTAATTTTTATTTGTCATTTGAAGTATTAACAAGTTCATGTTAAATTGGAATCAAAATTAACCACATTAATTCAGCTTATAATAAGATACAGCACAATGTTGAATACGAGCAAATATTACTAATTAATTAAAATTTTAATCTAAAAAAATAATTCTAACTTAGGTAATTATAAAAAAAAACAAATTTATAAACGAAGAGAATTATAACTTATAAATGCCTTAATAATTTGACTGCAAAAAATAGGATTTAATTTGGTTTATTAAATATTTTTAATAAAATTTATATTCTTTAAAAAATTACTTTTAATTTTTATAAACAAAGTAAAAAAGATTCAACTATGGTCTGTTTCTTCAAGCAAGATTGGAAATTAAAAATCGCACAGTGAATATTTTCAAAACAGATTCGAATATTGGATGTGCGAATATACTGCGTTTATATTATAAAACTATATTCTATACACAAACATATACTATTCAAATCTGTGCGATTTTTAATTTACTATCTTACTTGAAAAAACAGACCATAGATAGGTATTTAATTTAATTTTGGTTAAAAATAAATGTATTTAAATAAGAGCAAAATAATAAATAAAAATAATAAACTAAACAACTAAATACGCAGTCCTAAGCAGCACGACAGGGCGGCAGATAACAAAATGGTGAACATTTATTTAGAAGTCATGTTTCTAGGCGGACCATTTATTTAAAAGTCAGTTTTCTAGTGGAGGAAAATCTTTCACATTTTGCCTATTTATAGATAGTAATATTATCATAATTTTACTTTACATTATAGTAAAATTTTACCCTTGTAATGCAAGACTTTTATAAATAACTATTATGCTATACTCTTATTTCTCATTTTGTATAACTACTCTATTTTACACCCACCTTCATTGATTAAAAGTGTTTTCTTAATAATGAAAAACGACAGGTTTGTTTGCCATGGCTATTAGGGTGGGAGCGAAAAACACTTTTTCTACAAACGACAGTAAAAGTATAATTTTTAACGCATGCTTTCAGTGTCTAAAATGTAATTTTAAGGCACTGATGTTAAAAGTAATTTATTTTTAGCACTGGTGCTAAAAGTAAATTTCGGTCGATATCCTTCGCCACGTCGCTTCAAAAATGCAACAAGCTTGTAATATTTGCTTAGGTCCTGATTCTTTATGTTCATCATTACCTTCAACATGGAATAATTTGACTAAAGCGTTGAAGATTTCCATGTTTTGGACTGTTCTTCAAGGTATGCCAAAAGCACGTATTCACTGAACTTATCACTAACATTTTTGTCAACAAACGATCCAACTTTCATTACCTTAGCAACAATAAACTTCATGGTCAATTGGATTTAAAAATGATATTTTATAAATTTAATAACGTAAGAAATGCCTTGATTTGTACTTTTAATAGTGTGTAGAAAAAATAGTTTATGATATATGTGCTAAAAGTGATTTTATTTTGTTCGAAGGGATCGTGTCCCAAACTTCCCTTCTCATAAAATAACTTTTTACTTTTAGCACTTATATCATAAATAACTATTTTTAGATTTTAATGTAAACTTAGCAAAATAATATTCTTTGGGCTCTCTAAAATGCTACTAAAAATTTGGGATTAATTAAAGATCATTAACCCGTTTTATTTTTCGTCAAAAATTTTTAATACAAATAAATATGTATAAGCAATTAAAAATTAATAAAGGCACTGATGTAGGATTACTAACGTAGTTCTTTTTCGGTAAATATTTTAACTTAAAATTTTGAACGCTTCTATTTAACTTTGAAAATATTACAGTGCACCCTCGCTAACGTGAACATGTAAATAATAATATTTTACCTACACTATTTAACAAAATAAATACAGGGTGTATCAGAACTCACGTTAAAAAAATTACATATGCTCTCATACAGCAACATAAAAAAATTGAGCAAAATTTGAGTGATGGTGTATGTATAAAATTTTGAGATAAGAATGTTTTGTTTCCACCAATCCCAGAAGCTGTTACAATTACCTATAAAAGTGGGCAAATCGCCCAATTTGTTTCTATGGAAACATACCAGTAAATAAAGGCATGCATTTTAAAAGCTGACAGTGTCAAATTAAAAATTTTCATTTGAAAATTTGTCAAAAATATTTTTTAAGATATAAACTGTTATATTGCTGGAAGATTATGGATTTTTTAACTTTATTGTGATAATTTTGTTTTGTTAAGTTGTTTCTTTTCTGTACATGTGCATATAAACTGGAATGGAAAATTTACTATTTAAAATATATATCGACGGACAAATGTTTAAAAAAGTAGAAAACGTTTTGTTTAACAGTTTTTTTGGTAACAATTATTAAAAAATAGTCAACTATAGGCTAATTCGTTTTTACATTTTTACGACTCATGCTTAAAGTTACCTTCCGCTTTACGCTTTCCTACCCGCAACGCCTTGGTCTATCCTCTTCACGTTCCATTCCCCGCGCGGCCCATACTTCAGTACGATTTACTATCACGTATTTACGGATCATACTATAAGTAATGTTATACATGAATCTGTGATTTAAATATCAAAATAATAAATAAACTAATAATAAAGTAAACCTAACTAAAAAAAATCAAACACCTATAAAATCTCTGGGAAACATCTTCTTGGAAATATTATAAAACAATTTAAACACTTTATATAAAATTAAACTTTGAGGTCTATCACAATAACGATTTTTTTAAAATTATAAGTTATAACTGATGAGGCTGAGATAATTAATTCAGTTAAAGAGTTTCAGGAGCTAAACACTGGTTTAAGTAAAAACACTGTGGTAAAACAAATTTTGACGTGAAAGTTTTATTGTATGACCATGTCTGGAATTGTCACAATCAGGAGTGAAAAGGTCTTTTTAATCCACCGAAAAGTCACGGTAAAATACGGTAAGTTACAGATAAGATCCTCACTTCTTATTTCAAGAACACGGGATAAAGTAAACCGTAAGTCTTCGCCAAGCTTTCTTATAGAAGAAACTGTCCTCTGTACTGTAGCTCAATGCTGCACAATTTTTAATCAGTTTAATGTGCTTAATGTAATAAGGAGTCTACACTCTAAAGGGATTTAAACTATTTTTTTTAATAGTATCCCATTTCAGTGTATGTAGAACATATACAATTATACAACTGTTCTAAACTAGGACCTAAAATTTAAAGTTGCATTATAACAAAGAAAAAACACCTAACAAATTTATAAAATTATTACAATTAAGTTAAAAATCCATAATCTTCCAGTAATATTTTACAATTTACAGTTTACATCTTAAAAAATATTTTTGACAAATTGCCATATGAAAAATTTTAACTTTTCATTGTCATGAAACTTTCAAAATGTATACCTTTAGCTACTGGTATATTTCCATAGAAACCAATTGAGCGATTAACCACTTTTATATGTAATTCTAACAGCTTCTGAGATTGGTGGATACAAAACGTTCTTATATCAAAATTTCATACATATACCCCCCACTCAAATTTTGCTCAATTTTTTTCTATTGCTGTATGAGCGCACATGTAATTTTTTTAACGTGAGTTCTGATACACCTTGTATATTTGGTTACATAAACATGTCTACCATTTCATATAAACCATAAATTTATTTTTTATATTCACTCATATGATCATGCGGATGTTAACACTTGAATTCGTTGGGATTTTTGTGTTTACGTTAGCGAGCTTGCGCTTTATATATTTTGTGACGTAACACCGTCTTATAACACCCCCACCCCCCTATCACAAAGTGTCACAACTTCGAGGACCCCCCTAAAACTGTCACTTCATTTATGGACGAGCCCTATGTCTAAGTGGTTTGACTTACTTCCTAGAAAAACTTAAAATAAATTACACAATTATCAAAAATACGGAAGCCAGTACCCAATTAAAAATAGATTAAAATAATTTTTTTATAAACAATAAAAATGAAAAGTTCTTTAAGTTTAATTTTGATCTTAATCAATTTGTTTGTTTGCCACAAATACTTGATGATGTTTTTTATAATAATTTTGTAGGTTTTTTTTGCATGTATTTTTTCTGTTCAAACTTACATTTAAACATTTTTTATATTATCAAATACTTCTTGTAAGTCATACATACATAGAAATAATAATAATAATAATAATATTAATAATAACAATAATAATAATAATTATTATTATTATTATAAATCTCTCAAAATGTGATATACGACTTTTTTTTTCGTGACATAAGAGCTGAAGTAAGGGCATATTCACAGGCTCGCATAACAAGCATAGTACATAAGAATGCGATACCGTGATTGGCTTACAAGATACATGACGGCACATCAAGCCAATCACGGCATCGCCCCTGGTTAAATATTTAATTGTTTTATGTCATAAAATGATAATGTTTATTGGTTGCATACTACAGTAAAAATTTCAAGTCAATAAGTTAAACCTTTCCTGAGTTATGAAGTAAAAAATATTCTAAAAATGTCCCTTAAACGTCTTCTAGCTCCCATAAGAAGCCATTTAAAACAAACGTTCATAGAAACTTTTTGTCTCACTTTTTGACGTAAAATATGAATATCCAAAAAAAAAATTAAATGTAATTTTTTTTTTGTTAGAACAAATGAAAATCGTCTTTCTCAAAAACGCATCGATAGATTTTTTTAAATTTGGTCTTAAAAAGATGCCACATCTCTAAATAATTAAAATATGAAAAAAAAACTTGGGATATATGAAAGTTGAGCTAAAAATCTTTTCCAGACCGGGGCGAGTAAACAAATTATTTTCGCACCAGCCACGACCTCGGCAGTCAACGTGTTAAAAACTCAAATTGTCAGATATGACCTTCTTACTTAGGACGGCAGTATATTACTGCAAAGATTATAAAAATCCACGGCTCCCAAAGTCCTAATTCCCACCCTAATGGCTATGCACGCTATTTCTTTGACATAAAGACAATATGCGAGCATCTGAAAAGGAAGGTTGCATACATGATTTGAAACAAAAAGATCCTTTTTGTGTAAACTGCAGCAGTGGTATTATAGTTCACACCACCTTGCGGTATATATATAAACCTAGATTAAGGGATACTGGGGCAACTTGGATTATTTAATTTAACTAAGAATAATAATGAATGTGCAACAAACCTAATTTCATTTAATAATTTTCTTAGTATTTTTAAAGTCTAAAAAATTATAACTTATTGTGTTTTTAAGAATTATGGCTTAGGTACTCTACACTGTTAAAAAGGATTTATTTGGATACTGCCAATTAAATTATTTAGTTCATGTATACAAATATTTTAATTTCAAAATTATTTATTAATGGGAATGAAATAGTTGGCCATATCCAACCAAATATTTTGTTGAAAGAAATAAACGGTTTTATCAGTGTACATAAAAGGTTTTCTTGCCGTGTTAAAGAGCTTATTTTAATTATAGGTATACAATATTATATAGAAGGGGAAACTGGGACAAACAAATGTGTATTAAACATTGTGGATACTGGTACCGTACCGTATTTGTACCGAACAATTCTGTATATTGAATACAAGTTGTTGCAGCAAAACATTTTGTTGTTCTGTTATTTTTAAAGTAAAAACTTGTATTTAATAACTTAGAGTTCCCTATAGCGGGTGTCCCACCAGGTTCTTGACAAGCTATATCTCCGTTATTTGAAAATATAGATTTTTTTGCAAAAAACAGCGTTAAATGGGAGCCGTTGAAGTTTTTATTCACGTATCCAAAACCACCCCTTGCTTACCCATCCCCTCAAAACAACCCCCAACTTTTGTTTTTTAAATAGCATCCTCCAATTTTTATCAAAGCATATGAAAGTACATTTTATTCTGAATTCAACCATGTATTATAAGTGGTATCTTATCATTTAAGGGGCTCCAAATAACAATTATTATTTATTAATAATAGGGTGGTATTTAGAACAAAGTTGCAGGTGGTTCCTGGAGAGTGGGTTATTAAGGGTGGGGTTTGCATACATTAATCAGTTCTCTTTTAGATATAATCTAACTTGTTTTTGGAAAAAAAAAATATGAAAAATATTGCTTTTGATCTGATGGGGTTGTAATTTGAAGCCCCTTAAAAAAATAATATATCACTTATAATACATGGTTGAATTTAGAATAAAATGTGCTTTCATATTCTTTAGTAAAAATAGGGGGGGTGCTATTTAAAAAACTAAAGTTGTGGGTGGTTCCAAGAGGGTGGGTAAGTAAGGGGTAGTTGTGCATAAGTCAGCAAATTTTACTTTGACTCGCATTTACTTTTGTTTTTTTTATTTTTTTTATCTTTTTAAACAACGGAGATATAGCCCGTTTAAAACCTGGTGGGACAATATTATTAATAAATAATAGTTGCTATTTGAAAAACAGAAGTTGGGGGTGGTGTTAAGGGGGTGGCTAAGCAAAGGGTGGTTTTGAACACGCCAATAAAAACTTCAATGGCTCCCATTTAACGCTGTTTTTTGCAAAAAAATCTATCTTTTAAAATAACGGAGATATAGCTTGTCAAGAACCTGGTGGGACACCCGGTATACAAAATCATTTAGTACCTTAAAGTTAAATGATCAAACATGTACGGTAACCCACTCTCAGTATGGGATTTCCTAAGTATAGAAAATTTTAATTTTTTTTTTTAGGTATAGTTTTATAACATTGATATCCACGCCTTTTATTTTAAAAAGTGTGTTATATTAAAAGTAAGAAGGTACCTTTTAGGAACAGATCTAAATATCGGATACTGAAGAAAGCTAGAAAGTAAAATAAATAAAAATAAACAAAAATTAGTAATTATGTCAATTACTTTTTTCGAAACAACATGAAAATTTTTGAAAATTAATATTCAATTGAACAATTAATTAATACCATGGCCTATAAAACTGAAAAATAAATGATGAAGAATGCATGTTAATTACTACCAACAAAATTGATGCGACTTACGGATATGAAAATTCTGGCACAAAAGAAGTCAATTTTATATTTTTTTCATCTCAAAATTAATGGAGAGCCCCAGCCACAAGCAATAGCTTATTTGGGGCTCTCCATGGATTTGTATTATTGCTGCAGTGAATAAATAAATAAATAAATTACATCGTGCCATTTTTACTTTCGAAAGAGTAAAATATCAGTAACAGAAAGGGGTAGAATAAAAATTTAAACAATACATTTAAAAGTTAATAGAACAATGTATTTTGGGTAGACCGCATTAATTGTTCAGTTTATTAATTTTCTATAATAAAAAATTAATATCATTCTTTAAGTTTTAGCATAAAATATATAAACTAGGATTCATTTGTAGAATTATGTATACAATAGCTTCTCCTACTTTTACATTTTTTTTTAATGTGAAGCCATAAAAGAGGATTTTGCTGCAAAGCCTAAACTAATTAACTTAGTACATCACAGGTTTCAGTGTTCTGTGTTCTATTTAATTTAATTAAATGTGAAAATTATTAAATAAAATACATCAAATTTAATATTTGTTATTTGTACAGGCACAGTTTTTTTAGCGGATTTTAAAAAGCAAAATATACATACAAAACACCTAATTTTTGACTAATGAAGTACTTTTTTTATTAAAAAAAACCTTATTTATAGAAATATAAATTAAATGTTGTTGAAGATAGTCAAGTATTTGTTTTAAATTTAATTTAATAAATAACCTATGTTCCATCATAATTTATTAAAAAATTAAATGAACAAAAATTTTATAGAATTTTTTCATATAAAACTTCAACATCTTATATGTAGCTGTAAGCCAGAAAAAAAAGATTTTCATTAGTTTCAATGAAAAAAATACGGTATTAAAAAAAATGAGTTGACCTAACGTCAAAAAATAAGAAAAAAAAAACAGTATAAGCTCGATAATGCGTATATGTGAACTATTCGTTTTTGTGAACACAGAAATTTTTCTATTGACTTTTCTGTAATGTGAAATCATAAACTCTCGTTAACGTGAGTTGATGTTGATGTTCACATTACAAATAGTCAATAGAAAATATTCTGTGTTCAAAAAACCGAATAGTTCACATATACGCATTGTTCACATTATCGAACTTATACTGTATAAAAATAAAGTTTTGTGGTGAATCGATAGCCTAAGAAAACTAAGACCCTTTAAGGGCATTTTTAGAAATAATTTTTTTTTTTTTGGTTTTTAGGAAAATTCCTTTTTAACTAGATACAGTTTATTTATTTTTTAATATACATTATAATATTCGATAAAGACAACAGACAACAACCATGCCCTAAGTGGGATTCGAACCCACGATCCCTAGCACCGAAGCCAGATGTGCTATCCACTAGACTGCCGGGACCGGCTTTAGGAATATTTATTACATCATAACTCAGGAACCGTTTGAACTAATGAGATGCAATTTGGTTTACTACTAATAAGGGTTATGCTTTCATGCCACAATAACAAAATATGAAAAATTTCCTATGAACATGTCTAAAAGTGAGGGAGCTCGAACCGTGAAATTTCACCTTCAAATGAGTTTTTCTCGAAAACGGTTAATCCTACAGTATTACAACAAGAGTACCTTTTTTATGTATTTTGACCTGAGAAATAATATTCTAAAAATAAAATTACAAAAAAGTTTTGGATAAAAAACTGATAAGGCTCCCCCGTTTTGCACACCCCTGGTAAAAATTAGTAGATAAAAATAACATACAAGATGGGCCTTATTAAGATTAGTTTACGTTCAAAACCTCGTCGCTACACCTCAAAGGGTTCCTGAGTTATTAAATAAAAACCGAATTTTTTAGCCACTTTCAAAGGGGCTTTTTTTTCATGCAATTCTATGATACAGACAATTTAAGTATATCAGACATGTGTATATGTAGATTTTACCTATATATAAATTATTATTCATATATTATAATTACTTAAGTATACTTAAATAATTATTTAATCTCCATAAATAATATTCATACGTGATAATTAAATATAAACATTAGGGTGGGTCGGGTATGTTACTGGATAAATTAATTTTGAAATGCAGTTATTTTAAATCTCATCATAATATGATATTATATTATGTAGAATTTTAATTACTTGACAACATATGTATATCTACGACCTGAAAAATCGTATTTATAAATATTTATAATATTAATAATAATAAACAATAAAACAAAAATAAAATTAATTATTAAATATCAAATTATAATTTAAACATATACTATTTAAAAAAAAAACCTGATTTATAAAAATATAAATTAAATGTTGTTGAAGATAGTAGTGAAGTATTTGTTTTAAATTTAACTTAATGAATAACCTAAAATTGTTCCATCATAATTTAGTAAAAAATTAAATGAACAAAAATTTTATAGAATTTATTTAAATTATTATTATTATTACTAAACTTTGAACATATTCAAATTTGATAGCATACTACGTGTCATTTAAATTATAAATTATAAGAAAATCATTACTTGGAAAAAGAAAAAGAAAATAGATGCAAACAATCAGTAAAATGAAAAACATATCATTTATAATTAATGGTAATTACCTTGGTGCAAGTTAAATTAATGACAATTTTATTTTGGTATATCGAAAGTATTTTGCTTGGAAATTTTTTAATATGAAAGTAAAAAATTATCTAATAATTCAGAAATAAATCAAAATTAAGTAATTTTTATGAGATCTAGACTGTCTAGATAAGACAGTAATGGTCAAAATAGTAACGTTATTCATATAGTTTCTATTTTTGACATGAAAAACAGAAATATTTGGATTAAAACACTTAAAAGATATAAAAGGCTGTGGTGAAAGGTGGAAAATGGTTTATAAAACAAGGTGAATCAAATTTGTACGAGGTAAATATCTAAATAAAGTTAGGTAAACCTCCATACATAAATATCACACGAGTGTTATATAAAAATATCAAACAAGTACGATATGAGGCGTTTTCTAAAGAACAAAAGAGTGTGCTAAATTTTATTTTCATAGAGGATCGTAGAAAAAATATCTAACCGCATCTTTTAGTAAAAAAAATAAAAAATCAATAACAATTTAAAAAATAAAAATTATATGGCCAAAAAGAGAATTGAATATGTTTTAAAATTATGTAACTGCCAACGTGCTCATATGAAGCGTAAAATTTTTCATTTTGTAAATTGTTTTAAAATAATAATTTTATTTTAATATACATAGCCTATAAGATCTGGTTCTTAAAAGCTAGCATGAGTAACGTCGGATATTTTCGGGTTTTGTTCGGACCCCTCTAAGTAAAAAACGTTGAACTTTGGTAGTGGAGAATTTAGATATTCTTGCCCGGACCCCACCCAGAAACATAAGCGTGTGTGACATAAATTTGAATTTATTGCTTTTAAAAAACTATAAAAGAAGTGAACTCCTTAAATCTTGATCATTCTTGAATAGTTTTTTGTCTTGTTAATTAAAAAGTATCCAGTAGTGTCAAAAGTGAAAATGTTTCTGTGAGAAATAATTTTTGAGAATTATTCTTGAATTAAAAATAGTTTTTAAACTATTTTGAGACTTGTAATATCAGACATAAAAATAATTTTGGACACTTATAAATATTGTTAGTATGAACACTGATAGAAATTTTGACGAATATTAATTAACTTTGAAAAATATTCTGTAAAATTATTTAAATGACTTATACGAACCAGTTCTAATATTTACACTAAGAAAAATGTGGACAATAAATTGGGATTTGAAAATGACTGCGAATAGTTGGGATTTCAAACATAAAATGTTTTAATTTAGAAGTATTTAATGGAAAAGTAATATAAAATGGAAAATAGAATTAAGGGGCTTTGCCTAGAAGTAGGAATTAGAAGTAAGAATTGATCTTTTATGTTTTTGAAGAATTTATTCACATTTATTTAATATATTATTCTTAAGTTAAGAAGAAATCGTTTTACTCTGTTTCCAAAGCGCCGTCTCTCTAAAATACCCGCTCCCGAATAAAGTGATAAGTGGTTAAGTATATTCTCCGCTCGGGTATACTTTAAATACGATAGAAGATTGTATGGCCAACCTAACTGAGTAAGTTATAATAAAAGTTATAATTAACCGCTCGGCTATAACTGAATTTTCGACATCACTACAGTGCTCCGATTTGGCTTGATTCAATAAAAGGATGTCTGCTTTGGTTGTCCATAAATCGTACAAGGGTGCTTCGTATCTGTTTTAAGCCCTTTATTATTCGCAGAAAATGCGTGTGTTAAAATCGAGCCGCAGGACGAGCTTCTCACACGCGGTGAGTTTTATAAAGAAAGAGTGCGACTTTATAAAATTATTTTTTTTTTTACTTTTTTTAGGCTGGTAAACCAGGTTGATTTACTCATTAACACAGGCCCACAAAAAAAAATTCTGAGTCTTGGATTCCAATATGATATTCCTATGTATTTTTTCCCGCTGAAACCGAATCCGTAACCCGTTTAACCCTTACACGTCAGGATTTTGATATAACCTCAAAAACACTCAAAAAACTACTAAAACCGCTAAAATCATCTACTCCATACCACTTTTACCCCTTCCTCCAAATTCGTAATTTCGTAACCCCATAATCCCCTGACCTCGATACCATTACTTCATAACCTCAAAACCCCGTAACTTCATTAAGTAGAAAAATCTGGTTTGGGAAAAGAGCAAATTTTCTTGTAGATCATAGTTATGAATAAGTAACTGTATAACCCTAAAATCCCATCACACCTCCTAATCCCTTCACTCCGCAACCCCATATATTATAACCTCTTAACCCCATCATCCTATTCTGTGAAAAAGTCCGGTTCTCGAAATCATAAGAGTTTTGTGAGTGAAGTCATGAATCAAGGTCTACTTCATTATTTTTTTAACCTGACTTCTCCACAGAATAGGATAACGGGATTAAGGGGATATAGTATATGTGATTACGAAGTGAAGGGATTTTGAGGTTATGATGTTAGGGAATTTTAGGGTTATAGAGTTACTTACCTATGACTATGTTCCATAAAAAAAACTGAAGAATTTGTTCTGTTTTCCCTAACTAGATTTTTCTATGATAGTTAACGAGGTTACCGGGTTTTGAGGTTATGCGGCTATGGTATTATGAGGTTAGGGGATTATGGTTCTGGGGTTATAGAATTCAGTTTCAGAGCGAAAAAATACAAAGGAATATCATATGGGAATACAAGACTCGGAATAATATTTTTTTTGTAGGCCTGTGTAATTAGCACAAAATTAAAAAAAAGAATTTAACTAGTGAAATGCCAGATTTAATTGCCACATTTCATTTCACTAGTTAGTTTATAAGTAAGTTTAGTTTAAATATAGGTAAACCAACCTTTTATTGTAAATTATTAAAAGATTTTTTTTTATTTTATTAAAACTGTACCTACTATCATACTTTTTTTATAAACTCTTCATTGGAAAGTTAAAATTTACTCAAACTCTTCAAATACCATTCTTTGTTATTTTGACCAGATAAATTGTCCCACCTGTTCGTGAGAATATTCTGTTATGGTATATTATGGTAATATAACCATAATTATAGTTTAACCTTGAAGAAGATGTATAACAAACATACGATTTTATTATTTTGTTAAACCCATTTATTTGTTGTTTTCATTATGACAGTATAACCGCTTCAAGAATTTTAAATACCTACACAGAAGAAAATATTATTAAATTGCGTTTTTTTTTTGTTGGAAAAATAGTATAATGTTTTACTAAGAGGAAAAGTGAAGGTTCTTTTACTAGTCTGTAGAATTTACGGACGACGCGAAGCGGAGTGGATACTACAGACGCGTAAAAAAGCAGTTTTTCTCTGAGTGAAACATACTATTTTTTCTTCAAGCATCCTATATATATTTTTTTAAATATTAATTTTTGAATTTAATTTATTCAGTAATAAAGTATGTTTTTTTTTATTAAAATAGGCCAATAAAACCCTTTCGAAATAAACTTAAACCTTCCTTAGCTCATTTTAAATATTTTTATTAGGCTAAATTGTACACTTTTCGCGATTTAGATGGTAACTTGTCTAATGTAGCATTTGCAATTTCGGAGAGATTTGTAGGTGTATAAACCATACATTTTTCTTCAATCATTTTTAATCAATTTCACACAAGGTGTGAATCTCGAGTCAACCATAATAAACAAACAAGTTTGAAGTATGGCTGTCATCAAAGTCAGAGTGCTGCCACCAGTGGTGGTTTTGCTAACTAACTTTTTTTTACGGCGTACAACAATGAACTCATTTTTTTACTGTAAAAAAATTAATCACTTCTAACTAGTATGTTCAGATATAAAATATGAACGTTTTAGTACGCTTGAAGAAAAAGAAAATATTTTAAATACTTTGGTCCATGTCAAGAATTACGTTAATTACGTTAATTAACCTATAAAAAAAATACAGATAAATTTCCATATTTGAAAAAAATGGAATTCAAAATTTTAATTTCTGTACTGTAGTTTAAAATTTACCAAAATCGCCAAAAAACGTCCTAGACAAAAAATTCTTTGATACTATTGTATTTCGCAAAAAAAAGCTTGGAGATAAAGAATATTGCATAAATCATAGTGTATCAAAAATTTAACAGATGTCGGTACTGTTTTCATGCATATTCTACCCAAGGGCCTATCCAGAGACTCGCATAACAAGCATAGTAAAGCGATGTCGTGATTGGCTTGATGTGTTGTCATTTTTCTTGTAAGCCAATCCGCTATCGCATTCTTATGTACTATGATTGTTATACGAGCCTCTGGATAGGCTTAAGTTGTCATTGTAACCTAAAATTTGGCGTTTGGCTTGTTTTCAATATAATTTGCGTTAGTACAATATGTAAATATGTAAGTGAGTGTATGAAGAACAAACCAGAAAAGAAAATTTTCAATAGTTTTAAAAAAGCCACTCATTGTGAAAAAATTTAAACAAATATAACAATATGTTATAGTCTAAAAGGTACGTTTTTTTAACCAATCATATGGCCTAAAAATCGCGGGAATTTTTAAACTACTATCATGCATGACTGGATGGACTTTTTAAGCATTTTTAAATAAGTAATAAGACTAAAAGAAACCAAATAATTTTACTAAATCTTAGGGGGAGTCGTTTTGCCCTAAAGTGTAACAGTGTGACAGACCTCTACGAATCTTTTTTCAAAATTTTCTAACCACTCGTTTCGTATTTAACGGATAGCGGTGGGGTAATTGTCTTGCTTACAGGAAACATTTTGGGCCACTTTTCCCGAGAACTTACTGCGATGCGAATTTAACTTTAATATTCTGGAAATTTCTGTGTACCAACTGCAAATGAGTTTTCCTTAAAGCATAAATTGGCAGAGGAAAATATTTTACAGGAAAATGAATTATACTTGAAATTACATTTGTAATTCAAATTACTTTTGACGCACAGTTTCTTAAAGAAACTGATGCAAGGTTTTTTGCTTTTCCTAATTTTTGTTAACGATTAATTATTGTTGAAAGAGATGACACTAACAATAATGGTTCTACATCATAAAAATATTACTTTATTACATAAGAACCATAATACGTAACATTTTTTTAGTTCATTTTTGCCCCCTAGTAATGATTTTTGACAATTTTTAGCACGAGTACGTGGCGATAAGCTTGTCCCCTTATGCACCCTTCTTCTTACCCTCCACCCCTACTTAGTTTTGTCACATTATCCATTTTTTTTAATATTTTTTTTCATAATATCCAAACTATGAATTTAAAGTTTCTATGTTTTAACTTGGGTAATTTTTTAACTAATATTGAGTCGCCGAATCCAAATTTGTCCTTGGAATATTTTTGTCTCCCATGATTTTAGAACAAAAGAGGGATAAAATAATGATTTTTTAACATTTTTATCTTATTTTTCTCAGAAAACTTAGGTAATAGAAATATTCAGATTCGGTTTCAGCGACCCAAAATTAGTTAAAAAACATATGACTCCAATCGGGGCAAGAAACCGTGTTGCTTAGTGTTATTTTTCCAATTGGCTTTTGATGAATAGATGGATTTTCTTTCTTGGTTGTTATGTTAGCGCACAGTTGTCTTAAAATCTAAGACTAATTTAGTTTAATTAATTTGATTGCATTGCTGCCAAATGATTTTGCATAGCTATTGTTTGACACACGGTTTTAAAGCTATCGATAGAATGCGGAAAAAAATGAGAAAGCAATATACTTGAATATAGAATCTAACTAACCTACGAAGAAAGGAGGTAGTAGCAAAAATGCTCCGATTAAAGCGGATTCAACGTGAACGTGTTACGTTGAATTCGCTTTAATCGGAGCGGTTTTGCTACTACCTGCTTTCGTCGTAGGTTTCTTACCGTGTTTCAGACTGTATAGATCATATGTCCCGTTTAAAATTCATGATTTTAATCCATTAAATTAGTAAAAATTAATTAAATATGATATGTATGTATATCGCTGTTACAGCCTACAGCCTACAAACAGGCCTCTTAACTGGGGGGTGATAGGGGGTACTCAGCATACTCAGCACCCCCTGGCATGATTTGAGCACCCCCTGGCGAAATAATCTCTAAGCACCCCCACAGGGGGTGCTCAAGTCAAAAGAGAAGCTACCCTATATTAAAAAATAATAATACTTTGAGTAATGAAAACTGAAGGGCAAAAGGAAACTGGTCAGTAAATTGTTTACTTGGAAAAATTGGAAAGGTTGGGAATTTTTCAGAGGTGAGGACCTTTTTTTTAGTCATCAACATTTTACGATCAGGAGTGGAAAATCTTTTTTTTGAGTTGGGAATTTTTTAGAGGTGAGGATATGTTTTTTTAGTCAGCAAAATTTCATGGTCAGGTGTAAAACTGTTTTTTTGATTTGGGAAAGAACCCCGCACAAAACCCCGTGTTTTTGGCCTTCGGCTAAATTTGCTGGAAATTATATTTTTTTTAACCAAAATTTCAGTCTAATTGTATGTACAGTTTTTAGTTGGGAAATATTTGCTCTGTCCCCCCTCCCCCTCCCCAAAAAATGCTTCGGAGCATCACTGAAAATATTATAAAAAAATTCTGTCAGGGGGTGCTCATCACCCCCTGGTTTTTTTTTCCAGTTACGGGCCTGGGCTTGCAACTAGTGTATTCCTGTATAATCCACTGAGGTAGAAAAGGTAAGATGTAAGATAGGAAATAAAGAGTGTAAGATAGTAAATAAACTCTAAGTTTAAACTCGGAGTTAATAAATATAATTTTTTCATAAATAATAATGAGATCCCCTCTTCTTTGGCCCGCCCTGGATGTTAAGTACCAGTATTTATTATTATATATTATTTTAAAGGTTATTCGATTTAATTCGTGAAGGTAATTCTTTAGACACAATGGTGAAGGCTAGGTCAATCACATTTTTTAATCGCAACACCAAGTACATGATTTCAATTTCACTCAATGCGAACGCGTATTTAATGAACTTTAGTTGTAGAATATTACCTTAATTATAGGTATTTTGTACGCATAATTCCAATTAATAGGTGTATAATAATATATTTTTTATATTTTATTACTTTGTTTATTAATACGTATACCTATATGTAGTTGGTTTCGAGGTGAAGTTGTAAAGTGTTGTGATATCTTGAAGAACATTTTGTGATATAGTTATTTAATGTGATTATTGCGGGATTTTAGATACATTAACTTAAAAACACTGCAAAATAAACTAGTAAGTACCTAAATAATATTTGGAGCCACTATTTTAATCGATTGTTAACTCTTGGTTAGGAAACTAACACAATACTTTGTTTCCCATCCTTGAGAAATATACCTTTATCTTAAAAACTATTATAGTTACACTATAATAGTGATAGGTAGCGAGAGAAAACGAGCTACGTACCTGCCGTTTGCACATACCGGGTGATCAATAACTGGCATGCCAAAATTTAAGAGGTGATTCTGCCTCCAAAAATATCAAAAAAGTTCCTATAAAGGTTGGTCCGCAAATGAGCCCTAAGGGAGCTACGCCCCTTTAAAAATTTTAATAAAAATAAGGTTTTTAATTAATAACTCTAGTACCCTTTAAGCTAGAGTGACGAGCTTTTTCATGTATACTAGTATTAATAAGTTTATGTTGATTTATTTTTTTGAATTTATGTAGAGGCGTCCCTAGACGGAAAAATGTATTAGGCTTAACACATTTGTGCCCCAAACTTTTTTATGTGTACTTTTTTTGGATTTTTTTTTTTAAATATGGATTCCTTGAGTAAAAATACATAAAAAATGTCATATAGTGTCACACTGTAGGAGCAACCGTTTTCAAAAAAATGCAGTTGAGGGCAAGTAACATTTTGTGTCACCAAAAATGTTACTTTTTAAAAGGCTATTACTCCTTTAATATTAAATTTAGGTGTTTTGGTGAAGAATACTCTTTCGCTCAGTTTTAAATGAAAAATCTCCCTGCAGTATTAAAATTTATTGATGTTTTTTTCCCATTCAATATGTCATCTTCGAAGGGCCTTTTCCGGCCCAACCTTTATAAAAACTTTTTTTCATATTTTTGAATGTTGAATCACCTCTTAAATTTTGGCATGACAATTACTGATCACCCTGTATGTACTTTATAATTTAAAAATTATTTTAAAAAAGTTGCTTTTTCTGGGGTTGCCTTTTAAAAAAGTTATGAGATAAAACTAAAATAAAACATAATGCAATTTGTAGGAAAAAAATAAAATCAGGATTAAAATAAAAGACGCTCTCGAGTAAATAATATAAACACACTGGAACTTACTTGAAAATTATTACTCCAGAAAAGCTCCAAATACACGTATTGTTAAACACATGCAAATAGAAAATACAATAAAAGTTGAATACATATTGTTTTATGAGAAGAGTTAAAAACTTTATTATTTGGATTACATAGTACTTTTATTGTGTTGCAAACTTTTCTACATTATTATACTCCTCACAGCATGCACGCGCTAGAAGAGTATAGGGGAAGTTTGGGACCCTTCGTACAGTTTTTATAGATTTCGTTGTAAAATCTTTCAAATATTTTTAATTCTATTTTTTTTTTTTTTAAACTAACATGAATTTAGCTATAGAAAAAATATACTAAAGACTATTTCACAAACAATATATAGGCCAATCAAAACCTTGCATTTTTAGTTTCTTGACCAATCAGATCAAAATGAATCTGATAATTTTTGCACATATACAATTATCACTTGGTTACTATGGAAACAGGAAACTGACAGTTACTGACAGTTACTGACAGTTACTGACATCTTAATAAATGTTATATTTTTGTAAAATGTGTTGCCACGATAAAAGATGTGTGTTACCTTGGTTGATTAATGAGAGCAACCAAGGTGGGTACTTGCCGCAACCACACACTATTCTAATGAGAAATAGTGGTGGTATGTTACAACTCTAAACACAGGGACCTTATATCGTGGTACTGCACACAGACTAGTGATTTCAGGGGAGCTATGAGACTACTTCGGGGGGTGGGGTAATTTTGGGATCTCTTTTTTTTTTGTAATAATAAAGTGTAATTGCTCGGGATGATTGCAACGTATTTAATCTGATTAGTTTGTTCACCGAATAGGGAAATAATGGCTGTTGAAATAAAAAATGTTCTTAAATTTTACTTAATATATATAATGATTGTAATTGAAATTTAATTTACATAGAATACCCACAATTTATGTTTATAATAGGGGTTTTTTTAATGAATACCCACAATTGAAATTTAAATTGGGATTATTTAACAAATACCCATTATTATGATTAATGAATACAATAAAAATATTATAACGAATACCCACAATTTACATTTAAACAGGGGTTACTGAATGAATACCTAAATTTACAGATGAAATAGGGATATTTAATAAACACCCATAATTAATATTAAAATTTACTTCGGAAAAATGAGTTTAAATTCAAAAATTGGCCATTAACAAATTTTATGGAAAGAAATCACCTTATTTTGGTATCCTGGTGGTCG
>OY294047.1:30724135-30769915 GCA_958510825.1 Brachypterus glaber
GTTTAGTTTCTCTTGTTCTTGATCCTTATTTGAGAAACAACAAAAAAAACTATTTAGTTGCTTCAACCAGATAAATGGTAAAATAAAAAAAAAGTCCAAACTTTCTTTAATTATTTGTAAGACGCAACATGACAGTTATTTTAATCCAAATGTCAAAAATTATCAAAAGCACAATGCGTAATATCACTAAAAGTCATTTTTAAACCACTAATAATAGCTTCCTTGATCCAATTTGTTACTCAGATAGATAATGCGCCGAGTTTAGTTTCTCTTCTACTTGATCCTTATTTGAGAAACAAAAAAAAAACTATTTAGTTGCTTCAACCAGATAAATGGTAAAATATGGCACAACTTTTTTTCTTGTTAGTTCTACCAGAATTCTGTATAGCAATCAAATACTTGTAATGTTTTAACTGTGAAATTCTACTGTTTACATATTTATTACCTTAACTGTCATATACGATATTTCCGGTTAAAGCAACTACCTATATTTGTTTCCCTGTAGAAAATTATCTATAGTAACTACGATAATCTCTGGCCGTTTTAAATTACTTTGCTTAGAAGAAAGTAAATTGATTTAATTTTATTGAAAAACTTCTAATTTTTGTTTACATTTTTGAACTTTACAATTTATTTATGATTTTTTTTCCTCTTACCTTGCAAATATTTCTTTTAATTCGTGTTCAGAAACATATTGTCCCAGATTTGCAACAAAAAGGGTGGAACAGGGATTACCTCCCATACCAGGCTGGGACGACGATGATCCCACGGGAGAAGCCAGAGCCGGACTTGGCAGGAAATGTGGCAATGATGCATGATGTACAGAAGTTAGAGCTGTAGGATGATGCATTTGCATTTGAGGCTGAAAAGAATAAACAAATATAATAAAATCATGTTTTCCCAAATATAGGAAAGTCATCTAATTTCGGATAGCATTTACAATTTATCCAATATTTAATGGGTTGTATAACTTTTTGATATTTTTTTTATTACAACATACAACTTATTATAAAGAACCACGATTTATTATAAAAACAATTTTATTACAGTTTATTTTTTCCAAAATACATGGTTAAAAAAACTAGAGCATTTTTGTGCATTTAAAAAAGGATTCCTTATTTCGGAAATATCCGATTTTTTTTTCAAAGTAGATCTGGATCCCATTGCTTGTGTTTCTTGTTATTTCTTGACATTTTGTTTTGCAAATAAGAAGTAATTTAATCTCGAATTTAATCATTAAGCCATAGTTTTGCCATTTGTAATTTAAACGATTTGTGCTGTCATTTAACGAGGAGAAGTTCTACCGTTATAACTCGTTATTATATTACAGGACACATTTAGTTTGATTTTGGCTTCATATAAAAGTAGGTTTCTGTTAACCCCTGCAGATAGTATCTTAGATACACTACTATCCGAAGTTAGGAAGCCATCTGAAATTAGGCGTCTTTCCTCTACCTAATATAGGGTTTCTGATTCTTGTTTAAATTAAGTCCAAATCAGTAAGATATACTTCACTTAATCTGTGTTTAAGAACCAGGATGGGCGTAGGTAGATTAATTTAGAAATCCTTTCAGTTTTATTTTTGCAAAATTAATAATGTTTGTACCTAATTTTACACTGATAGAAATGTAATATAGGCGCCAACCATATTTTGTAATATATAACATAAATATGTTAAACTATACAACAACCAGTTGTAGAAATAAGAGGTAAACAACACAAAATTTTAATAAATACAACAAATGATATCATAGTACTATATATACTAAAGTACAATTTGTGGTTGGCGCATTGGTATATAACAAGTGTATTATGTATTATTAACGATGTAATTTTATAAGTACAATTTCTACTATTTAATTACAGTTAATGAATGCAAATATCTTAGTAACTTGTACAGTCCATTTGCGTCATTGATCTCCTGGCATCGTCGGGGCATACTTTGAACGAGATTTTTTTTTAGATTTTAAGCTTAAGATATAAAGAACTTTCACTTTCGGGTTTAGACCGTGTTAATGGATTTTCACTTTCCGACGTTTCGTCTCTTACTACTAGAGACATCTTCAGGGATTAATCTGAAACTAAGTTTCGAATCAACTTGTGTCACTATTTATGACGAGTTGTGGTTATTCACCCGTGACGAGGTTTTTCCTATCAAAGACTTCCATATTGCAGGTAAGTGGTAACCAGTGTCCCGATTGATATTGTTAGGATGCTTGATGATTTCTATCGATTCCCGTATCTTCCTTGGCAGTTTTCTGTTTTCTGTTAATATTTGTTTTGTTTCAGACAAATTGATTTTATGACCTGTTTCATGTACATGTTCGGCTACTGCCGATAAGGAAATTTGTTTCTTTCTTATATTGCGCTCATGCTCTTGAAGTCTTGTAGAAATTTTTCTCTTAGTTTCACCTATGTAAACCGTACCACAGGAGCAGGGTATTTTATATACGCCTTCTGAACTGGGGTATTTTGTCTTTTGTTGAAGTCAACCATTGACCTAATTTTTGGTTGGACCGAAATATAGGCTTAATATTTGACTTCTTCAAAAGTTTCAAGCTTCAAATAATTTACATAACTTAGGGTCAATATTTCCAGTTGTAAGTAGGTCTCGTATAATATTTATTGTATCGGGAACGGGAACGTTAGTAAATAGAGATTCTACGTCGAAACTAACCATTATGTCCGAGGGGTCCAGGGTCACTGTCGATAAGGTTTGTACAAAGTGTGTGGAATTTTTTACATAAGACCTCGTTTTTCCAACTAACTGATTTAAGATTTGGGCAAGGTGTTTGGCAAGTTTATACGTAGGGGAACCTATTGTGCTGACAATTGGTCTAAGAGGGGCACCGTCCTTATGAATTTTAGGTAAACCATATAATTTTGGTACGCGGGAGTCTCGGGGGGTTAGATTATAAATTTCAAGAGGTGTAAGGGAGGATTGTTTAAGTAATTGTGTGATTTTTCGTTCAAATTTTCCAGTAGGATCGGTCTCAAGTTTTTCGTATGTGTCATTGTCTATGAGTTCCGTTATTTTGTTAAAATAGTCAAGTTTGTCCATCACCACAGTGGCATTACCCTTATCAGCAGGCACAACAATAATATCGTCATTACGATTAAGATTCTTTAAAGCTAAATATTCCTCCCTTGTCAGGTTAGACTTAGATTTTTTTGCATATTCCTTCGGCAAACACCTTCATATTGTCAGAATTTCTTATAACAGCTACTTTAATGTATATACCTTTTTCCCGCGAAGCTTGTGCTTAATGAATGACCACACAATCTCAATAGCGTTTGCGTCGGGCGATTGGGATGGCCAATCCAGCTTGATGATGTCGGATGTCCTCTTCCACTGGCTACACAACTTGCTCCGATGTTTGGGGTCGTTGTCCCCTTGGAGGATCCACTGCTTATTTTTATCGCCATACTAATGTTTGGCAGTCGGTATAAGAGCTTTTTGTAAATCTCGACCGTTTTTTCAGCGTTCAAGTTGTTCGTAAAGAGATATAAAAATAAAAAACCTTTTTTCGAGAGACACTCCCAAATATGAGTCTTTACAGGGTGTTTCACGGTTCGCTGGACCAATCGGTTGATGAAGGATGTCCAGGCCCGGTGGGGTGATCTCGATCGATGTTTTCCTTGGCCCATGTGAGTCGTTTTTCTCTCTGTGTTTTACTCAACAAAGATTTCTTTATTGTACTTTGCCACTTTAAATCGTGAGCCTGGAGATGAGTACGAATTGTTTCATGTATCCAAACCTTTCTGCATCACTTTTTTTGTCCCTTGGCGTGCTTAGCCAATACCTTTCTGGTAGGTCGTCAACATTTTTCGTTTTCGAGTATCATCACCCACTTGTTGACGAATGTCTTTGACTTTCCCATATACTTTGCAGCCGATGTAGGCGTCATTTTTGGACCTTTCGAGTGCAAACAGAGGAAGACAGCCTCGAACCATGATGCGTACGCAGCACTCATGTTTTAAAACGTGCTGAGTCACTAAAAATAAGGTTCAGAAAAAGTCTCTATGTACAAAGCATTGTCGGTCAGGAAGTTAAGTATACTCCCGAAAATACGTGATAAACTCTATGACATAAAACAGCTCATGCGAAATATATTCTTAGAAAATACATGTGTACACAAACACAAAAGATATTATTGTTTAAACATTATGCTGCTTTAGTCAAAGTTAAACAATATAAATGATTTCACAAACAACTAAGATTATACATGGATGCACTAACACTATTAAGAAACAATTATCTAAAACGAACGGCATTGTACCATTTTATTTGCATCATTAGGGACTCACTGAGGCACGTCGATATCTTATCTAATGTCGAAAAAATCTTATATAGTTATATTAATTGTGCTCTGTTTAACAGTTAATCTGACACGATAATTATAATTATCTGACAAGATAATTATAAAATTATAATTTTATAATTATTCAATAATCTATTTATACAAGTTAAAAACACAACACAACAAAAACAAAAAAAGAAACATCACTCCTAGAATGATTTCTATACGGAAGATAAAACTTTTAGGACATGAGGACTAATATTAACATAATACATTTGGATAAAAACAAACAGTAAAGATTTTATTTGGCTAAACTCAATCACAATATTTTTTCTCGCTCATTATATTTCCTGTCAAATTTTAAAACTGCAAAATTTCAGATAAAAAAAATACTTTTGCAAAAAACTAAAACCATTTAGAATATTGAAATTTTAAACATCGATATGTTTTTATTTAATGCTCATAGTTAACTAGTTCTGTAATAGTATATTAAAGAACTAGTTTCATTACAAACGTTTTTAGCGCACGAGTACAAGTTTAGAAAACGAGGCGCTTGCGGCGACTTTTCTAAAGTACTAGTGCGCTAAAAACGTGTTATAAAACGAGTGCTTTATACAATTTTTTTCTATTTTGCTCTAAAATTTAAAAAAACTTACATTTAAATTGATGACTGATTTAGGGATTATTGTTTTGGATTGGCATTACAGTTTACACCATGTTTAAAATTCTAAGAACAAATTATATTTTGATATATTTTATAGTCATCCCTTCTCTTTTTTACTGCAATTAACCAAGCCACAATTTAACATGGCAAAAATAACCTAAACACAAAATTTTGTAGAAAATTCAACTTTAAAGCGACATTGACATTTGCACGGAAAACGTCAAGCGATAGGCCAGGTCTGTTGCCGACTCAATAGAACAAAAAGTACAGACCTCTTATGGGCCTATAAGAACACGCAAAATGCGTGTGATTATGAGCTTATAAGAGTCGCAAAATAGAAAAATATATTTTAAAACAAAAAGTATAAATTTCCAGGAACCAATATGACTTTATATCTTGTTAGAAACACTTTAAAATAAATTAACCTCAATTTGATGCAAAAAGAAAATAATGATTTGACACATTTCATTTCACTTGTTAAACTCTTTATTAGTTTAGTGTTAATTAATTAATTAATTAACCTTATAAAGATTAATTTAATAAATTAATTAACTCATCAAATTTTGACTTCGTAACATCTAAATACGTCTTTATAAGTGATTATATTTATCAAATTTAAACCGCAAAAAATGTTTAATTGGTAATAAATCGATTCATTAATTGTTAAATTGTTTCTTTTATCGTAAAAACACTAACGAAACTCTATGTAATTATTAATTAACTTTAACAGAAAGTAAGTGTTTGTGATTCTAATCTGCATTCAAATGCCAAAGCAATTAACTTATTTTTTTTTCTCACTGATTAGAAACTAAATCTTTCCTAACACCAGAACCAAATTAAAATCGGTGTACTATGTCCTAGTGAGAAATTATTGGTTAAGATGTACTCAGAGCCGGGGACTGTTGTAGGCGTTACATCCGCTATTTATATTGTCGCTAAAACTAAGAACACCATATCTGCAGTTTTATTCTAGGTTTTATTTTTTTTAGGATTCGACAGTCACGAAGGAACGTCAATAGTATATTGTAATCCTAGACGGGAAAGTGGTTGTTTTCTGAGATATGGACAGGCGAGACCTGTCGAGCCTGGTCACTTCTTGAGTCCCAGAAACCCACTTTGCCTGCGTGAATTACATATTGTTTCTTATTCTACTCAAAAATAGTACAAAAAGAACAACATATTTCATGTATATAAAAGTTAGTTACTAAATTAAGTATGTCATGTATGTCAAAAAATTAATGACAAGTTGTTATCAACTATAAGTTACTAAAAATGCTACAATAAGTATAGTATTATTAAAATATTCCATTAACTAAATAACTGTTTAATTAAGTTGAATTAAATAATCCAAAATACTGAAAATATAATGATGGTTTAAAAAAATTAAGCTAAACATTTTACGCCATCTATTAAAAAAAATATATATTTTTTTCCGGTCTAGTTGGGAAGAGAAGCACTTTCTGTCCGCAAACGAGGCAAGAAAAACGGATTTTAACCTTGTGTAGGATAAAAAAATATTTTTAAGAAACGACTAAAGTTAAAACTCCTTAAAACTACGTCTGTAATTGGTAGATTTCTTAAAAACTGAAACTTGATTGGCTAATAGGTATCTCAAATATTATAACCTAAAATAATACTACAAGCTCCAGACTGTAAGAAATTTATCAGTTACAGTCAGAGAATTATTATTTATTAAAAATCTTAATAATGTTTAAGAATTTTTAATTTTATTTTGGACTATTCTGCCCTACTACGCTAGAAAGTAGTAACTCCATTTGTCGGATAGCAGCGTTTTCAAAATATTACATCAGAGTTTACGTCAAAACTTCATTAGGCGACAAATGGAGTTACTACTTTCTAGCGTAGAGGGCAGTACTGCAATCCATACGGCCTAATCCGTTACTACGTTTTTTCATTCGAAAATGTTTTGTCTTATATAGGAAATTTTGTTACCAGTGCTACTGATGGTCGTTTTTTGTTCATAGTTTTTTTAAATCATGGTTTTACTTTTTTACTTTAATTCGGTGGACTTTTTTTAAGGGCTAAATGATCCCGGACCTAAATATATAATTTAACTGTAGCACTTTCAGACGAGCTGATTCCTCATAAAAGTAGGTAACAGAATCCAAACTATTATTCAAAAATAAAGGAGTAGTTTTTGTGTAATAACAAGTAAATACAACTAAAGCATTCTAATAATTAAAGTAAAGCATAAAATATAATTACAAAATATTCCTCTAATAAATCAACTTTTGACTTTTATACTGCTATTATTATAATACAGCTTTTTCTTTTTAATGATCTTAGATCAATTATCTATTAAGTTCGCTATTGTAGATAATCTGTTTTGACATTAAACATTATGAAATACTTGTTAATTAGAACCTTTAGGTACTAACAGTTTAAATAGAGGTAAAATTTGATTTAGTTTTGTACACGTGTATGATGACGAAAGAGTGACGTACAAAATAAATTGAATGAATTTTTAAAGATAATAATGGTTTTTCAGTTTTATTTTATAGTCTAGGCGCCATGGCACGTGTGCACTTTTATGTACCATTAGTTTGAAAGATCTTCATTAATACACACTAATAAGGATACCAAACATGTTTGTTCACAATAAAGAGTAAAAGGCAGTAAAATCTTCATGATAATAATAATTTAAGTTATCAGAGAAGATTCATTTCGTCTTAAAACTCGATTTTCTTAAGTTTATTCTGAAATGTTTAAGATAAACTTAATTTACTCTTTATAATTAAAATTTTTTTATATTTCAATTGATAAGATAATAAAAATCTGAAAAAAAACTTTTAGGATGAACTTAATCTTTTTAACTTTATTCTAAAAATTTTAGAATAAGCTCAATTATTTTGTTAACTATAAATATATACTAATTAATAATATTGAGGATAAAAAGTTTTTTAACAAGATTGAGTTTATCCTAAAACTTTAAGGATATACTCGATCTTCTTTAGTTTATTCTAAACCTTTAGGAGAACCTTTTCTTTATAATTCCAAATTTGAACTGATCTGATTGAGCATCAAAATTTAAAGTTGAAAAAGAACACTGAGTTTATACTAAAACTTTTATAATAAATTCAATATTTTTTAGTTTATTCTTAACTTTTATTTAATAATATCGAGAATCAAAATTTAAAGTTAACAAAAAAGGTTGTGTTTATCCTAGTATTTTGATGATAAACTTTTTACTTTTATTCTAAAACTTTTAGAATAAACTCAATCTTCTTATTATCTACACAAATCTTAACTACTCATTGAGTTTATCCTAAAACTTTAAATAAACTTAAGACGATATTATCTCTCCAAAAATGTTTTTATTATTATTACATAAATAATAGCGACATGTTTCTGCCCTTTTAACATAGGACCATCTTCAGTAGATGTCCTAAATTGTTATTTTTAAATTTAATTTATAATATTGGTTTCTTCCTTACTTTAGTTTTCTGTTTATAAATTTTTATCTTAAGACTGTCATTTGTCGCGCGTTAAATTTTTTAGTATGACTTGTATACGTGTAATGTAATTGTTGTTGTTTGTTTTTAATTTTAATTATTAGGTAAGTTCTTTAAAAAATTTTTTAACACTGACTATTTTTTAAATTTTAAATTTTTTGAATCTTCTAGCCTGAAGATGGTCCTATGTTAAAAGGGCAGAAACATGTCGCTATTATTTATGTAATAATAATAAAAACATTTTTGGAGAGATAATATCGTCTTAAGTTTATTTAAAAACTACCTCCAATATGAGCAAGGATCATCAAAAATATAATTTTCTAAAACTTTAAGGATATACTCAATCTTCTTTAGTTTATTCTAAACTTTTAGGAGAAACTTTTCTTTGTAATTCCAAATTTGAACTGATCTGATTGAGCATCAAAATTTAAAGTTAAAAAGAACATTGAGTTTATACTCAAACTTTTATAATAAATTCAATATTTTTTAGTTTTTTCTTAAATTTTAACTAACAATATCGAGAATCAAAATTTCAAGTTGACAAAGAAGTTTAAGTTTATCCTAATATTTTGAGGATAAACTTTTTACTTTTATTCTAAAACTTTTAGAATAAACTCAATCTTCTTATTATCTACACAAATCTTAACTACTCATTGAGTTTATCCTAAAACTTTAAGGATATACTCAATCTTCTTTAGTTTATTCTAAACTTTTAGGAGAAACTTTTCTTTGTAATTCCAAATTTGAACTGATCTGATTGAGCATCAAAATTTAAAGTTAAAAAGAACATTGAGTTTATACTCAAACTTTTAAAATAAATTCAATATTTTTTAGTTTGTTCTTAAATTTTAACTAACAATATCGAGAATCAAAATTTGAAGTTGACAAAGAAGTTTGAGTTTATCCTAATATTTTGAGGATAAACTTTTTACTTTTATTCTAAAACATTTAGAATAAACTCAATCTTCTTGTTATCTACACAAATCTTAACTACTCATTGAGTTTATCCTAAAATTTTAAGGATATACTCAATCTTCTTTAGTTTATTCTAAACTTTTAGGAGAAACTTTTCTCTGTAATTCCAAATTTGAACTGATCTGATTGAGCATCAAAATTTAAAGTTAAAAAGAACATTGAGTTTATACTAAAACTTTTATAATAAATTTAATATTTTTTAGTTTGTTCTTAAATTTTAAGTAATAATATCGAGAATCAAAATTTGAAGTTAACAAACTAGTTTGAGTTTATCCTAATATTTTGAGAATAAACTTTTTACTTCTATTCTAAAACTTTTAGAATAAACTCAATCTTCTTGTTAACTACACAAATCTTAACTAATCAGATTGAGTAAAAAATCGGAAGTTTTTAGAGAAGAATAAGTTTATCCAATACGAACAGATAATAATTCAATTACTTGCTTTATTTTAAACGTGGCTTTTAATTTATAGATTGGACAATTATTTATTTTACCCACTCAACTGTCAGTTGTCAAATTATTTTCTTATAAATCCCATTAAATTTTTTAATAAAAATATGAATTTCTAAGCTATTTATTGTAAACCAATATTGCCCTCTCTAAAATTAATTTTTTCATGGGCAATATCCTAGTTTCCTCTCTTGTAACATTATCCTTTTAGGATACACTCGATCTTATTTAGTTTAATATTAAAGTATAAACTTAATCATCTTAAAATTTTAAGTGAGTTTATCCTAATAAAATAGAAAGATTCTCTGTATTAAGTTCAAAGTTTTTATTATTCAAAAGATTTTCCTTTTAGTAGTAAAAGTAACCAAAAAGACTTACATGGTGGTGGACTGGTGTGCCGGCTTGTTGCATTTGAGAGTCCATAGCTTTGTCTGCAGATAGTCAGAGGTAGGAACGTACTGGGACCTGGGGATGCAGGGCCGGATGCACTAAGGTGGCATGTTGAAGAGCAGCCCCGGGTAGTTCGGCTGCCGCCGTCGAGTATGCCAGAGGATGGTGCCATAGTTCGTGACCGCTGGGAAAAAAAGGCGTCCCGAGGTCTGTAAAATACCCTATTTTTGAAATAAAAATAGATACAATTAATAATTTACAAAAAACATGTTAAATATGGTAAGAAATTTAGAAAATGAATTAGTTGGATAAAAATATTTTTTTAGAATTTTGTTCTTAAAGTTTAGAGATAAAAATAATTAAACTCATATGCGATAAACTGTTTATAAAAAAATAAAATTTAGAATCCTATGGTTTAAACCTAAGAATGCATTGTTGCAAAATTGCTATAATACATGTTATACCAATAGATACTATTATTGTCTATAAATGTATGCGCATTTAGATATAAATAAATACATATATTCATTTTCGAAAATCCTCGCTGTATTTTATTATAACTGGATGTTTTATTTGAATATAGAAATTTAATATTTAGCTTCAAAGGTTGTTGAGAATTTTAGAACATTTTCGCTTCATAAGCGACTTTTATTTTAAAAGGAGGATTTAAAACTTTCGATATTTTTTAACTTATATGAGTACTTATTCTTAAATTCCCAGAAAAGGGAAATAGTCTATTTTTACATAAATAAGATACTAGTCCATCTTGTCGTTAAAAGAGCTTTTAAAATAACCCAATTTCGAGGCATTATTTTAGATAATAACCTAAAAAGTTATTTATTTACTTTATTGTTTATATAAATATAAAGTAGATTATATTAATATATTACTGTCAGTATTTACAGTACAATAATTGTTATTTATTGCTTATATAAATAAAATTAATATAATAGTAATTATATACCAAGGTAGAGAGGACATTTTTATAGTCGAGCGTATTAAATTCCGAGCTACGTAGCAGCGAAGGACTTAAGAGTGCGAGACTATAATAGTATTCTCTACCGTAGTTTATATATTATTTTCTTCAGTACTAGCACTATTTAACTATTTTTATTCAAATAATAAAATAAATTATTAAAACTTATATTTCCTGAAATGTCATAAAAATCAAGTAGCCTTGATCAATGACATTTGCTCAAATAAATACTTTGAACTGACGTTTAAAAAATTTAGTTTTTCATAATATTTAGCTAATTATTCGTTTTATTAATTGGTAATAATTATAATTAATTATATTTAATAAATAAAAGTTATTTAAAGCTATTTTCTTGGATTTATTTAGTAAAAATTGCACAAAGAACTGAAACATCTAAAGTGACAGAAATCAACTGTTTATAAAATTTACTCCTACTAGGAGAGAAAAAATTATTATTGCTATAGGTGAAGAAAATTGATTTTACAGTCTGAAAATATGATAAATAATGGTATTTTCTAAAGCTAGTAGTGAAAAAACGAATAAAACGTATACCTATATAGTTGTTTTTTTATGAGTAAGTAATTGTGTATAATACAAAATTTCCTTTATTAGGTACTTATATAGTTTTGTCCAGAATAATCCACATAAGTGGTTCCATATTTGAATTTACTAAATTAAGTTATAACTTAATTTAATAAAATATCCATTTATTTAAAGATAAATTTTACAAAACATCAAAATTAATTAAAACTAATGGGTACATTGAAGTGTTGTGACAGAAAATAACATATGATTAAATTTTAACAATAACCCATTATATTTAACAGTAATAATATTTATATGTCTCTATATTACTTTAATTGATCGATAAGACATTTGATATATCATGTTTATTAATCTTTTACCGTTCAATACAACTAAAATGCAAAGGCGTCACCAGGAGAGGGTTATTAACCTTGCCTTTTCAAGTTTAAGAAAGGCTGGCAAAAGTTAAAATTTTATAAAGGCTATTTTAAATTAAATCAGCACTTAACCCCCCTTCCCGCATGATTTTTTTAATATTTACGAAAAATAAATATTTTATGTACTTTGACGTGCTAATAACTGGATTTTTTTTTTAAAATATTAATTTATTATTCCATCAATCTATTTTCTAATCATCGTACAGAGTGATATTGGTAGACTGACAGTTTCGGGCTGCTGGCCCTTTACAGTACCAAGAGTCAACTCTGTCTACATCAAGCAATAGATGGAGCACAAATCTACATTAATCTAATGAATATAATAAAGTCTAAAATAGTTTTCTTAATCAGCGTGTAGAGTTGACTGTTGGTACTGAAGAGGGCCAGCAGCCCGAAACTGTCAGTATACCAATATCACTCTGTACGATGATAGAAAATAGATTGATGGAATAATAAAGTGAAATACTTTTTTCGATTAATTCATTAATTTACCTTAGTATTAAAAATCAAAAAGTCGCCTAACCTAACTCTATATGAATAAGACCACTAAAATGGCCTTAAATAACGTCACACAAACTTTTTTTACTTTTTACCCCTTTCCCTCGTCGAGCTATTTAAGAGCAACTCTTCAGATAAAATAAAAAAAGATTCCTTCAAATGCTATTATCTACGATTAAAAAAAAACACTAAAGTATTTTTTAAGGAAACATCCCCATTGCATCTATAAATCATCGTAAAGTATTCCATTCAATTTTCCATAATCTTTGGGATGATTAATTTCCTACAATTTATCAAAAGTTTAAACTTCTTTTTTTAGACTACCTATTGTATAAAGATATGCTTAATCATCTAGAAAGTATAGTAGAATTGTGATTCCATGTCCTTTTGGGGTCCTTAAACTTGAATTTAACAGTCAATCGCCATTGGGACAATGCACAATTTGTACAAATACGTGACAATGAAACATAACCCCAAAATTTATTAAATAATTTACCTTCTAAATCTAAAACAAAATAATACCCCAAGGGAGTTTTAAACAATTTTGCAAAAAAAGCATAACACCTAACCAAATTCCGGTTTATAGTCTAAAATTTAGGGATTATTTTTTGTTTATAATTTTCTTCATTTAATTATTTAAAATTTTGGCACCTGTTGCTGCGAAATCCCTAGTATATTTAATAAGGTCTATGTAATTAGTGGATTTTTTTTGCGCGATTTGTGGTACAAAATATAACTAGACTTTATAAAACCACGACAAAAAACTGGAAACATTTACCGACAAATTGTTGGTGTTGACCAACTATTAATCAATGTTGGGAGTAGGTACATTCTGAGTGCTTGCTCTAGAAGTGTATAAACAGCAACGAACACCCATTGCGTCGAGTAATTCATTAAATCAGTTTGACATGGTGGTTTTTGGATTTTAACCACTTTCTGTAGGAACTAGTAAACACCAATATAAAAACTTAGTTTAAGCAAAACTGTATAGGCAAATTCACCACTATTCGAACTGATGTCATCATAATACAGGGTGTATTTGAAATAGCGTAGGAAATTTTAACAGGTGATTCTACATGATAAAATATGACAAAAAGTTCCTATAAAAATATGTCTAAAAATGCGTCAACGCCCCTTTGAAATTGGCTAAAAAAATCGGTTTTTATTTAATAACTCAGGAACTCTTTGAGATATGTTAACAAGGTTTTGCACGTGAATTAATCCTTATAAGGCCCATCTTTGTATGTCATTTTCACGTACTTATTTAAACCAGGGGTGTGCGAAATGGGGGGGCCTTATCAGTTTTTTGTCCCAAACTTTTTTTTGTGTAACTTTTTTGCAATTTTATTTTTGAAATATGATTCCTCAGGTCAAAATACATAAAAAGGTACTCTTGTTGTAATACTGTAGGATTAACCGTTTTAGAGAAAAGTTCATTTGAAGGTGAAATTTCACTGTTCGAGGACGAAAAATTAAATACTAAAATGTCGAAAACCAAAATTTTAATGATGCAGTGTTATTCTACTTCAAAAAATAAGAAAAAAAGGTTCCATACATGTAGGTCGAAAAAACGCTTTTAAAGCTACCATATCCCTTTAAAAATGGTGCATATTTAGGAGACCATAGCTCCATTACGATTGATTTTTGGAAGTACCTGTATATGCATTTTTTTTCTTAGTTTTTAATGTACATTCGCCCTGCATAATTAAAATTTTGGTTTTCCACATTTTAGTATTTAATTTTTCGTCCTCGAACCGTGGAATTTCACCTTCACCATTTTTTTTTAATTTGATTACGATATATTTTATTTAATTCAGTTGAAGTAATCTAGTAAATCACTCTGACAATGTGGTTTGTGGCTTTTTACCACTTTATGTAGGAATGAGGTACAAAGCAATATCATAAGGTTCTCGTTTAGGTTTCCGAAATCTCTTTCACTATATAGAATTGTAGTAATTTACTAAGTGACATTAACATAACGGTTCGTGGATATTACTCTAAAGAGGGTGATCAGTACGTTACTGATCACCTAATTAGTAAAAGCAGGACTAAGAATGAAATTAATTTAGTTCATCATATTTTGAAAAGAAAACTAAATAGTATACACTGTAAAAATTAAACTGAATATTTACACTTAATAAGTCTATACAAAAAAATGTTTTAATCTTTGTTTAAGTTTAAAAATTACAAGGCTCTAAATCCGGCGTTACTTGAAAGTAACATTATGCAATATAGGGTTAAATTCTAGCTAATAATTTTGTAGCTAATTGGGGGAGTTAAAAAAAACAGAATATAATAAATAGGATCCTAGAATTTTAAACAGAATATAATAAATAGGATCCTAGGATTTTAAACATCCTGCTATTTGATTAAACATTTCTTTTTATTTTAACTGTTTTCCAAATTGATTTTTTTTTCACTCGAAAAATTTTTCCATTCTTGTGCCTTAGAAGCTTTAGCTCAAACCAATAATACACTGTAAACATAAACTGAATATTCAGTTACAAATAGATAGGAAATCGGAAGTAATAATCCTATACAATTGTACTTTAATTTTGTTAAAAACAAGAAATATTTTATGTCTGTCCTTAAATATTTAACCAAAATTAAAGTACATATGTAAATGACAATAACTTCTTATCCATTTGTAACTAAATATTCAGTTATAAATAGACAGGAAGTTATGATCCTATACAAATTTACTTTAATTTTTGTTAAAAATACTATATTTCTAAAGTCACGTGCTTTAATATTTAAGGACGGACGTGAAATGGTGCGTGTTTTTAACAAATTTAAATTACAATTGTACAGGATAATAACTTTTCCTACCATTTGTAACTGAATATTCAGTTTACTTTTACAGTGTATTATGAAACTGGTTTGCGCTAAAGCTTCTAATCGGCGAGAATGGAAAAAATTTTCGAGTGCAAAAAAAATCAATTTGGAAAACAGTTAATATAAAAAGAAATGTTTAATCAAATAGCAGGCACCCTAATCTTGAATACAAATTAAGTTTTAGTGACTTGCCAACGCAAACCAACAGTTAGTCCTGTTAGTAGGAAGTCTACACATTATAAAATCATTGACAGTTAAATCTGAGGTGATCGGTTTCGGAAGATAATGTACTTTTTTCATCAGAAATGACCACAGTCGACTTAATAGTCCTTCATTTTATACTGTTTTAGCTTATTCTATATAAATTTTGATTAGAGAATATTAATCCTTAGAGAATTTTAATCCATTCACAGAAAAGGTTTATTGATTTCCATTTAAGAGAAAAGTATTGAGGTTTTTTGCATCTTATTTTATCAAAAAATATGCATATTAGTGCGATTAATGAAAAATTATTTGTCAAACACTTATTATTACTGAATTATTGTTCCGACACATTATGACAGATATTTAATACACTGCAGTACAATTTTTTTTAGAAAATAACCTACCAAATACATCTGCAACTAGTTTTTCTGAATTGAGAATTGATAGACTATTTATGTGAACGGATTTGAAATCTCTCACCAAAATTTATATAGAATATTCTAAAACAGTATAAAAATTAAGTTTTATTAAGTCTGCTATGGTCATTTCTAAGGAAAAAGTCAACTATCTTCTGAAACCGAGAACCTCAGATTTTACTGTTAATAGATATATAATGTCCCAGGCAACCACAAGATGACGGATCACGTCTTTATCACGCGAGAAAGACGTCGAAAAGGGGGTCAAGTCGCAAGCTGCCCAAAATATGACCTAAATGAAACGTCATACGGTGCCCAAAAAAAAACGTCGCTTCAGTAACGTTTTTATCACGTCAAAAAATAGTCAGACAAGTGACGTCAACAAATAAATAATTAGAAGTACCTGTATTTGAGTATTTGACAAAAAGACGTCATGTCATGTCAATTTTTAAATATATTTTTTTTAATGAAATTGTGATGTAAGAAGCAAAATTGTTATTAGAATTATGGCTGTAAAGAGATATGAAGGAGAGGAGAAACTATGGAAATGGAGTGGAGTGCGAAGAAAGTAATTTATAAATTTTATGTAAAAATCAATCAAAATTGGAACTGCAGTTTTTTTTTCAAAATTAATGGAGAGCCCCTAGCACAAGCCAAGAGCTTATTTGGGGCTCTCCATGCCTATGTAACACTATAAGAAATAAACAAAGTATGTAGGTATTTCTAATTATTTATTTATTGACATATGTAAGAACATATATTCATATAATAGAAAAATAATGCTTTTTTTCCTATTTACTTTTTACTGTCGCAACTAGAATTTTGTTACGTATCCATTTCTCACATTATATATATATATTTTAATTATCTTTAGGCATTGTAATGTAACCAGTCTATTATGGTATAAAACACCTTCGAGGTCCCAGAATGACTATAAACAAATAAATAAATAAAATAAATAAATTTATTACAATTAAAAGTCAATAAATAAAAAAAACTCATGTAATTTTGACTTTATCGATAAGATATATTCATATGAAATAGGTTTTGTAGTTATACTTGAAATTTTCAATTATGGCGCGTTATTCCGACAAGCCTATTTGCTGAACCTATTCTTCTCCAGCCAAACTTTATTTTTAAAATAAACCGATAAAAACTTTTATAGATAAAAACAAGTAAGTAACTAGAAATTTTATTTAAAAATAACATTAGACGGTTTCGGTATGGGGTTATTTTATTAGTGGGTACATAATTAAAAATGTTTATTTGCACGTTTATCACGTTTCATCCACGTCGAAAAGATCACGTTTCATCCACGTCGAAAAGAACACGTTTCATTCACGTCGAAAAGATCACGTTTCATCCACGTCGAAAAGATCACGTTTCATGCACGTCGAAAGATCACGTCATTGTGGTGGGACTTATTCACGTGATTTTAACGTCAATAAAACGTCATTTGGAAACGTGATTCCAGGCATACGGTGACGTTTTTTTCACGTTTCTGTAACGTGATTTGGTTGCCTGGGGTGTAGACCTCGTACTAGCAGGATTAACTCTTGGGTTGCATTGACAAGTTAGAAAAACTTAATTTGTATTTAAGATTAGCATGCAAGATGTATATTATCCTATTTATTATATTCTATTGCGTTTTTTTACTTTTTAACTAGCTGCAAAATTATTAGCTAGAATTTAAGCAAAAAAATTTTCTTCCATTCCTTCCTACATATTTTTTTCTAAACACTTTGGAGAATGTTTGTTTAGAAATGGAAGTAGGTGTATAAATTTTCTTAGAAGTAAAGTCACCAGTAATAAAATACCAGAGAGGAACAAAGATTTTTTCCTGTATCATATTTGAATATTTGGAACCGTTTTTTTATGCTTAAACCGCTGAAAAAAAACTTTCTAAATTTCTTCTGATAGGTAATCCCTCAAAATTTCCTTCAAGATTACCTCGAAAAATCTCAAAAATTTACTAAAAAATAGTTCCACTTTTGGCAAAGATGAAAGTTCCTCGGATTTCCTCAAAAGATTATCTCCAAGATTTCCTCCATTTTGTAAACCGGAATTCCTTAGCGGTTTATCCCCTTGCGTTTTTTATATGGGATTTAGTTAAATGTTTTTTTTTCTCTTTCTTTTAATTAGAATCAATTAATGTTCATATCTACAAATATCTAAATATCATCGAACAAAGTGTATAATTTGTTACCATATCCTATTAGAAGTTAACGATACTTTAATAGTATATTAAAACATACGTTTTTAGCGCACGAGTACAAGTTTAGAAAACGAGCCGCTTGCGGCGAGTTTTCTAAAGTACTAGTGCTCTAAAAACGTGTTAAGAAACGAGTGCTTTATACCATTTATTTTGCTCTAAAATTAAAAAAAAACTTACATTTAAATTGATGACTGATTTAGGGATTTTTGTTTTGGGTTAGCATTACAGTTTACACTATGTTTAAAATTCCAAGAACAAATTATATTTTGATATATTTTACAGTCATCTCTTCTTTTTTCACTGCAATTGACCAGTCCATAATTTTAACATGGTAAAAAATAACCCAAACACAAAATTTTGTAAAAAATTAAACTTTAAATCGACATTGACATTTGCACGCAAAACGCCAAGATAGGCTGTTGCCAACCCAACAGAAAAAAAGTAGAGACCTCTTATGGGCATATAAGAACACGCAAAATGCGTGTGATTATGAGCTTTTAAGAGTAGCAAAATAGAAAATAAAATACTATGTTTGTGCAGTACTTTTCTGTTTTCATTGTTTATAACAAATTTAAAGTTTTCTATTTTTGCTAAAACTGCAGTTTGATGAAAAAGAGCGCTGAAAATTTCCAATAATATTTTAAATAAAAGTTATATACATATTTTATAAAATTAATTAACTTAAATCAAAATAAAAAATTATTTTAAAACAACTTGTCATTCATCAGTTCTTTTTTATAAAATTTAAATTTAAAACATTATTTTTCCTCGAATAAATCAAATTTTCCAACAATAAAATAGTTTTATGATAAAAGAAACAATGTAATGTATTGTTCGACATAACTGAAGAGTGAAACTTTAATAAGGGTTTTTAAACCCTTATTTTAAAAACACCACTGACTCAATTATTCAGTAGGAACAAAAAATTGTTTTATTTTTTGCGGAACAGAAACTTTAACAAACCAAAAGTGCGTTTTTCCTGCTTGTTGGAAAATATCAAAGGTTTGTCCAGTTTTTAAAAAAGGAAACAGATCCGATATTCGTAATTACCGACCTATAGCTATAATAAACAACTTCTCTAAGGTGTATGAAATTCTACTACATAAAAATATATATTCCCATGTTAAACATCTCATACATCCGAGCCAGCATGGATTTATGGAAGGTAGGTCCACTTCTAGCAATCTTGCCTGTTTCACTCAGTTTCTATCTGGGTGTACAGACAATTTTCTTCAAGCTGATTGTATATACACTGACTTCTCTAAGGCTTTCGAAAGACTAGACCACAGAATTCTTATCATGATGCTCGACATATTCGGTTTTTCAATTCCTCTCTTATGTCTAATGATTACTTATTTATATAACAGAATGCAATATGTTGAATGCAATGATATAAAATCCTTCATATACATTGCAACGTCGGGTGTTCCGCAAGGATCTATTATGGGTCCACTGTTATTTATCATTTTTATTAATGATCTAATAATGATCCTGATTAATGTATATGGTCTTCTTTTCGCAGACGATATGAAGTTATATAAGATAATCCAAAGTTTAAATGATTGTATTCAACTACAAGATATCTTAGATACTGTAGTTGAATGGTGCAATGGATACAAGTTACCCTTAAATGCTGATAAATGTCACATATTCAGTTTTACTACAAAATTAAATGTCATCACTTTTGACTACAAGATCGATGGGCACAGTTTGGACAGACCTGATACCATCAAGGATCTTGGTGTCACTTTTGACAAAAAATTATCTTTTCATCCACACATAAACAACATTGTATCCAAAGCTTACAAATTACTTGGGTTTATTATTAGGAATACTAAATGTTTTAGCATTAAAACTGTTAATTTGCTCTATATGTCCTATGTCAGATCACATTTGGAATATTGTTCGGTAATTTGGTGTCCTAATTATGCTGTTCTTATTACTGCTTTAGAAAACGTTCAAAGACGTTACCTCAAATATCTGTATCATAGGAAATATGGTGAGTATCCAGCTAGAGGGATACCTAATGTGAATTTGCTAAATGATTTCTCGTTTCAATCGTTATCTGTAAGACGTCAACAAGCATCAATTATATTTTTGTATAAATTGATCAATAATAAGATTGACTGTATAGAGCTATTAAACTTATTGCAAATAAACGTGCCCAGAATTTCTGCTAGAATCTCTCTATTTTTTTATGTTAGAACGTCCAGAACTAATGTTTATCTGTTTTCACCTGTGATTCTTATGTGCAATTACTATAATAGTATTTGCTCTAGGGTCGATATTTTAAATACTTCTATTTGCAAAATAAAAAACTTTTTTGCTGCACCTGCTGGTAATGATTAGTGATATTGTTATTAATTTACTTAACATAACAAACTCTGTAATTGGGAAAACCTGTGTGAGTTTTTGAATAAATAAATAAATAAATAAATAAATATCGTCACTCAAAGTTTAAAAGGTCGTAGTCAAAAATTCAATTTTTTCTTTTATTATTTCAATATTGCCACTTCAAAAGTGTTTTTTTTGCAATTATATACTCTCATTTGTTTCATGCAATTATATACTCTAAATCAAGAGCAAAACCCAATAATAGAACGACTAAAATAAAAAAAATGTCAAACATATACAGGATGGTCCATTTATCATGACCATCCTTAATATTTTAGTAACTGCTAGATATATCAAAATAAGGTTTAAACAAAAGTTATGAGCTTATGCTCCTACAAAATGGTGTAATTTGATATTTTTAAGGGGAACAAGGGAGACAGGGGGCAAGAAGGAACATTTTTTTTAAGGTGTCGTGTTTTACATCAATGGAAACTACATGCATTTTAAAACACTCCCCACAGAAACCTGTAAAGCTGTATGATCTGGTAGTCCCTGATGGGTTAAAATATTCTTTTATTTTTTTTATAGACGTAGATGTTTGCAAGCCCATAGTATATGGAGTAAAAAAGAAATTTAGGGGCATCCTATTTACAATTTTAGCTGCAATATAGTCGTTATTTTGAAATTTTAGGGAAAAACCGCATATCGCGAGAAAATCGGAGGAAATCTCATTTAATCAAAGGCGGGACCTTTTTAGATAATTTTTAAGATTTTTCGACGTAGTTTTAAGAAAATGCTGAGGAAATCTTAAGCAGTTATACCCTAGAAGAAATTTAAGTGTACAATTGTTTTCAGCGGTTTGCCCTCCCCCTCCTTCGTTTATCCCCTTATGAAAGTTTAACTTTTCAACTTTGGAATCATGTTTGATTAAGTATTATTGATGTAACAGCGCGCTGTTACATGGTCTAGACTGTGGTAATTCATTTAATCGCACAACCTGATGGATCATTAAAAAGGAAAACTGTTATTGTGTATAAAATTTTAGCTAATTTTTAACTTTCTTATGGTAAATGTTAGATCAATATCTTTCTAAACTCATTTCTTATTAGCTGAAATTACTATTAATTAAATATTTGCACACACGACATGGTAAAACCATCCATGTGCAACCAACTAAAATTTATTAATTTTTTAATATTTAGAAATATTTATGCATATATGCTTTAAATAAAAACAAGCATGAGCAACAGCATTATATCCTATGTTCCAGGTTCTACAAAAAGTATTCACTACGAATTATCCCTGTGACTATTAGAGGATAACCCTTTGAAATCTGCAGTAATTATATGTGCGATTAAAATCCCAATTTTGTTATATTAAACAATATCTAACCGAAAGTTATACTAACTTTTGATTTTTAAATGGAATCCTATATATTTCTTTAATAATTTTACGTTCGCCTTTAATTTTTGTTAATGATGGTGCCACAGGAGGCATGTTTAAAAAATCAACATGGCGCGCTCTGATGTCCATATTGGAATATTTTAGAAACTTGACTGAAACTCTTTTACTAGTATGTTATAAACTTACTTTTATGTAAAACACATCTTTTTTTGTTTTTTTTTTTATGAAAATGGCTGAATTTTCATTTTTTTTTTAATTATTAACTTATTATTAACGCTATTTTGTGCTAAACGTTTAAATGCAATTACATTACATTACATTTTTGTTTAACCTCGTACTATTCTACTTAATTAAGCATCCCCTAAGTCCAGGACTTGTGTGGGCTAGTTAGAGGGAATCACCGGCTTTAATTGACTTTAGAACCAATTTATAGGGAGTGTCCGCTTGACTTACGCCTTTGCCAAATTTCAATTATTAATTAACTAAAAAAGACAAATCGGCGCCGGTGAGAATCGAACTCACGTTATTTGGGTAGTAAACTCGACAAGTACGACGCGGTAGTTCATTTCACCAATCCTCACATAATATGTACATAAAATATATTATATGCATGTATATGCATATATCGCTAAGTTAAAAACTATATGCTCCACGAAAAAACTAAACAAAAATAAAGGGTGGCCCAAAAAGACTGCGACTGACTAAAATTTATTTTTTTTGAAATCTGTAGGTAGGGGGTGTGTCAAATTTTAGCGGGCGTGGTATCATTCTAGGGAGCACCTACATACCGATTTTGGCTTATATAAATAAATAAAATAAATACTTTTTCTTTCCTGTAATTTTTTGAGTCATTGGGACTCGTAACAACGTTGGGGTTTGGAATTTAAAGGTAAGTGACAATTTTTTTTTCTTACTGGCATCCCCTGAAAGTAACCCGAGCCGATCTGGCTGGTCGCCACACCCCAGATTTAAACTTTGAAGGCTCTGGGCCAAGGTTATAGCCGGTAAGGGGCGGAAGATAAAGGTGGTTGGGTAGGTAGAAGGCCTTGGGACCTTAGGTCATGACCGGAACCTAGAGTTTGGTGACGGCATAGGGACAGTACAAGTATAGAGCCTGTTAATTGCTGCCATTGTTTCAGTCATATCCTTCTTCTTTTCTTTTTCTTGGTGCTAATCTTAAACTTCTGCCTCTCACAATATTTCAGATTCCATCCCGTCAATTTAAATCAGGACAGCAATCAAAAAGTGCAATGGATTCACCAACTAAGCGAATTCACAGAAATTGTAAAAAATCCAAAAATAAACTTAGATTTTGAGAAGCTCTGCCGCCAAAATGGCGTAGGCTAGCAACTTCCGGTTCCGGTTCTCGATGCTCCAACTATCTAAGAATAATTATTGAAAGTTTCATCTAGAAACTCACACTCAGTCACATTCTTTTTGGGCCACCCTGTAGATCGTTTCGTTAATTTTTTTTTAGTGAATCTTTTAAAAAGTTAATAACTTTTTCAAAGAGAAAAAAATAATTGGCGCCATTTCCATAAAATCAAAAGAAAAACAGTTTCATGTGAACAGTGAATTAATACTATTAAAATATTTTAAATGTCAAGTTACTAAAACAATCCAATATGAACGTCCAGCACCGCCATGTTTTTTTTTTAAATTTCTCCTGTGGTATCATCTTTAATGCAAAAATTGACTTGTGATATGTCATTGAAAAGAGAATTTAGAGACGAATCTGAAAATGTAAATAAATGCATAGGGTTCTATTTAAAGTTGGTATAACTTCCGGTTGGACCTTTTTTTAATGGCTATGCCAAAATAGGGATTTTCATGTCTCATTGAAGCACTGTAAATTTCAAAGAGTTATATATAACTCTTTGAAATTTACAGTGCTTCAATGAGACAGGAAAATCCCTATATATATATAACTCTTTGAAATTTACAGTGCTTCAATGAGACATGAAAATCCCTATTTTGGCATAGCCATTAAAAAAAGGTCCAACCGGAAGTTATACCAACTTTAAATAGATCCCTATACATTTATTTACATTTTCAGATTCGTCTCTAAATTCTCTTTTCAATGTATATATATACATTATGCTTACAAAGATAGTTCGTAGGAAATACTTCTTGTGACACCCGGTATGTATATTAGGGTAGTCCTTAAAAAATATTTGGTTGACAGGCATCAAACCTTAAAAAGGGAAAACAAAATACATTTTTAATTGTGTAAAAGCCAATCGAAAAAATCCAGCAAACAAATTTTTTTTAAATTTAGGATTAAAAAAGTATATTTTTTATTCTAAATATTTTTTGATTTTTTTAGCAGGACGTACCGTTTGGCTTTTATGCCCTTATAGTATATACAACTTCAGTAGAAATAAATACAAGATCGCGCACGCGGCAGCTGGCTCGTGGTTTCATTGGTTAAAACACTCGAATTTGCGAGAGTAGGGATGTAGAAAATTAAACAGGTCAGTACGTGAGTACTTGCGATGAAGCGTACAATGCGTTACAATGGACCGTTATATAGAAATATTTTGTTTTGAGTCCTACCCTGTCACTAATCCGTTGTTGTCACGTGCGTATGTTTACACTTACTTCATTTTGAAGTTGAATATACTATAGAAATATGTTTTCTGTCCCCCTTTTTATTAGGATCAATACGGAACCTGATAACGTTGTGCTAAACATTGGTACCCAATATTTTATTTTTATTTTCGTCTATATTCCCGACAAATTCCAACTTAATTCTAATTATTTGTTTTCCAGATTTTCTTCTTTAGAAAAAGTAAATCGGAAAAAGAAATAATAAATTAAAGAATTGGTTTCAAAAAGTGCATTTTTATCGCACTTGTACATGTTTTCAAAACGAAAGCGTTAAAAAAGTTTCCCAAGTGCGATAAAAAATAAACAGGCGAGTTTTTTTTATTTGTACATCTTTTATGTATTGAATTAAAACCACCGTTATTGTAGATTTGGGTTACGTTTCATATTAAGTCTATTAGGGCACGTAAATACGTAGTTAAGTGAATTTATTATGAAACCCAAATAGAAAAATATTATAAACACACCTACTAATAATTCTTCTTTAAGGTATGACATACTGAACAGTGTTCACTGTTTGTTTTAAAGTGAACACCTTTCTAAAGTTTCATATTCAGCAAAAAATACTTTTTGTTTAAAATATTATATAATACCTAATTAGACAAACTTTATATTCTATAAAGTTTATACCTAAGTAGGCACTAGGTATGTAAAACTAAAAATGATACTCTACTCCCTACTTCATCCTTTCTCATTCTAGTTTATTAAAATATTTGATTAGCTTTCCTCGCCTTAAAGCAATTCTAAACAACCCTCGTATAAACTGTAAATATACAAAGTTCTATTTAACTACGTGAGTAAAGCTACGTGAAGAAAAGTGTGTACCAAAGTGGAGAGGGGCATTGGCGGTCCCATGATTTTCCTTTACTTATAAACATATTTTAAGTGATCATAGGTATCAAGACCATAGTTATTTGGGTTTTTACCAGAAGTTTATTTTGTACAAGCAGAACTCAAATAAAAGCATTAAAATAAAAGTGATAAATAATATTATAGACAAAAATTCATCGACAAATTCAAAATTTTAATATGAGTTTAAATCATTTTATTTAATATTTTAAACAATCAACATTTTATACCAATTTTAATTATTGCTCTAAAATTTAATTTATTTGGTATTTATTTTAATATTTTTTGTTTTTTTTAATTTGTCGATTTTAAGCATGTACACTATACATATTTTTTACCACCTAAATTTTAAATATTTCAATAGGCGTAAGCAAGCAAACAGATTAGAAAAAATAAGGTTCTGCTGGTGCAAAACTTGTAGGTTTGTTGTCAGTATAAACCCAAATAAATTTAAATATAGATATAGTACAAGATAAATAAAAATTCAAATGCTGAACAAAAAGAACGTTGTTTAAATCAGCACTAAAAAAAAGGGTTGGGTCAACCAAATCACTAGTTAAATACAAATGTTTTTCTGTTTGTTGTAACCAGAAATCTGGTGAGGGCACCAAGACCAATTTTTCTGCTTGCCAAATTCCTAAAATCTAAGTTTTGTTTCTGGCAACCACAAAAAGTTGTGTTATTGCCCCTACCAGGTTTCTAGTAGCTGGTTGCCTTAACCATGTTTCTATTTATTTTAAAATTATTTTGCAATAGTAATATTTATTAACCTTGTCCTTTCTCATATGGCTTTTACTAGATCTAAGAAGTCTTCGTATAAAAAGCCAATCGGTGCAAGAAAAAACATAGTTGTGTTAATAAAAGTAAATAAAATATGGCTAGTACAACCAGCGTTTTCTATACAGGTCCACCTTACAGATTTCTGGTTAAACTAACCAGAAACATTTGTTAAGCGCAACTATTTGTTTGATTGAGACAACCAGAATGTTTTTCTTGTATACCAACTCATAACCTAGATTCAAAAAATTCTGTGACCGCCACTGCCACTCCCAGAGGGGATAGTTGCCGCTACCCTTATGTCCCTGAGGGCGGCTAGTGTACTTACGTCCTGCTGTGAGGGGGTGCATCAAAGTTGGGTGCGTGTTGGCGGCGTTAGCAGCTTGCTGTTTTGGCTTGCTAACCTTCGTGTTACTTTTAGCAAACTCCAGTCGGATCGTCTGAGGCATGTCGGGGTCAAACCTTACACCCTGCTGCAAAATGCCCACAAATAGTGATAGTGATATCAAAATGCTGATTAGAATTGGCCAGGTTTATTAATTCGGAGAGGTTCTGAACCAGTTTCTTATTCGTATTTTCTAGTCATATTAGATTTTCTTTTTTAATTCAAGTACCTACAGGGTAATCCAAAGAAACCCGCAATTTTCTAAGGAAAATCTATTTCTGCTTATATCACTAATCTTAGGTTCTGGCTGACTGTATATTCCCTATTGAAAATGACGGGTCTGCGCGGGTATAAATGTAGCATAGACCGGACTTGAGCGGGTGAATTTCATCCGCTCAAGTCCGGTTTATGCACCATTTATACCCGCCCAGACCCGTCATTTTCAGAAGGGTTAGCTTAAAAATGAAAAAGCTCGCCAACTCTCAAACTTTTTAAAAATCATTAAAGAAATTGAAAATTCTGCTGTGATATTAATTTAGCAAAAAATTACAGTATTTGACTAGAAAAAAGGTTAATAAAAAAATTGTTAAACCTGGACAGTCCTAATACTTATGTTAGGCAATTACAAATAAAAACACCAGTTATTTTTATTATTAATAAACCATATGAAGTAACAAAATTTGACAAATTTTATTATTTTTATAAAAAAAACTAATAATTTGAACTGCAAGAACATGTGATAGTTTAAAAAAAATCTGGACTTGTTCACTTTGAAAATAAAATTATGTGGACTTTTTTCGTTTTGAAAAAAGATATGAGAATATCCCTATGTTTTATATGGGAATTGTTGCAGTATGAAACGCAAAGTTTTAAACAGGGTAAAGAGTTCGATTTGCTTTTAAGAGCCATCTCTATCTCAAAAGGGGAATTTTTGGACTTGTTGTGTTTTGAAAATAAGCTCCTTTAATGTCGGAATTATTTGACACATTTTATTGGTTAAGTTCTTAGTTATTTTAATGTTGAGGAATGCGTAATTTAACCTTAGGTGTTTTTAAATCAGCCCTTTTCCATGAAGAAAATAAAATATTGTAGTTAAAATATTTTTTTCTTGTTTTTTTTTTATTTTTAGGAACTTATGACATAAATAATTTTGAATTCTTATGTAACTACAGGGTGGGCCGAAAAAAACCGGCCACTTTTTGAACCCTTGTAACTTGTTTGGCTTTTGACCGACCTATACAAAATTTGGAATGAATATGCTTAAAATATGTAAGATTGAGTAGATAATTTTATTTATTTAAACTATTATTATATTTTTCAGTAATAAACCTTTTTCTAAAGGGGTTAATTTAAAGCCGTGGGGATTAGAGCAAAATGTACAATTTGAATTTTTTTTATCTTTATTATGTTAAGTGGTCTTTTTTTAGTAGGTGAGTATGTTTAAATTTTAATTTGAAATTATAGTTTATTTTTTAATCCTATTTTTCTGTAAGGCTACAGATAGCAATAAATTAAATTTTACGATAAAAAACTGATTGAGTAGGCGTGTTATCTATCTGGCATCTCTTAAAAAATAATCTGTCAATTTAAACACTATTTAAAATGACCAAAAATCTGTAAAAATATCGAAATATATCAAAAAATGAGAGAAAAATTTAAAAGCTGAATTGTATATTTAAAGGAAAAAAATAAAAAGGATTATATTTTCATTACAAATAAATTAAATTATTTTAAACACTGTTTTAATTTCAATTGAACAATATAAAACCATATATTTATGGTACAGGATCCTGGTTGGGTATTTGCAGTAATAATTCCATATTCTGATATATTGGTTTAGAAGAATTCACATCATAATTTAAGTCAATTTTTAAAACTAGCATTTTTTCTCGTTTTGACCAAAACTACACTGATTTCTTGTTCATCTACAATTTTTTTAATTTAATTATATTTGTTTTTTATTTATTGCTCATTTTTAAAATACATACTCACAATGCAGTTTTTAATATTAATTCCTGATTTTTAATAATTTTCAATTTGACAGATTATTTTTTAGACATGTCAAATTTAATTTTAGCTGAACAACAGCTTACTTAATAACTCAAAAACCGGACTTTTATGGTATTTTCTGCTATCTGTACCCTTCATAAAAAATTGATATAAAAAATAAAATACAACTTTAAGTTAAAAGAAAAACATACATAACTAGTAAAGAAAGATCACTTAACATAATGAAAATGAACTTTTTTTAAAACATACATTTTGCTCTAATTCCCACCGGTTTAAAATAACCCCTTTATAAACTGATTTATTACTGAAAAATATAATGATATTGTAAATATATAAAATTACCTACCGAATCGTACATGTTTTGAGCACATTAATTCCAAATTTTGTCTAGATCGATCAAAAGGCAAACATAACGGTTTAAAAAGTGGCCGGTTTTTTTTGGCCCACCCTGTATAATGTAAATTTTAGAAGTTTACTTTTCACTATGTTGAACTGTTCAATTATCATGATGAAGTATGATATAATAAAATTAAAGATCTCTTTTTTTTAGTTTGGCTTTTTTGATGTACAAGTACCACATCGAATTATTTTAAGGATATCGAATTATTTTAAGGAAAATCATACATGGAATGAGTCGCAAAACTGTGAATTAAACAATTAGATTTAAGGTTGTTTTGTTTGTCTTTAATTTCATTGATTAATTTTGAGTTATATTAATTTCTTTTTGTTTAACTTAAGCTTATGAGAACTACTGCATGGTAATATTTATCTTTTCCTTCCGTAAAAATATCCGTCGCGACGTTTCGTAGTATTTACTTCCTTTTTGTTTGTTTTAAGGATAAAGAATCACAGTGGCAAAAGTTTTTCTCACATTTATTCTACTTTTGCATATGAAGGCGAAAAGGTAAAAAAGATCAATGTGTAACAGAATATAAATTATTACTTTTCAATATATTAAATGGGTATATATACTCCGGGCATTATCTATCTAAGTTAATGGTCATTTGTTTCTTGTTATTTGGTTGGCAGAATATATTTAGTTCCTTATGTAAGGTTTTCATCTTGTTTAAAATTTATTGTCAATCAAGACATTATTTTGACATTTATAAAAAAATCCAAATAATTTGTTTTAGCAAGAACAAATAAGAAGAAAAGTGCATAAAAAGAAAACTAAAGCATCAATCTATAAACATTTTGTTTAAATGAAGTAATATAATGAAGTGGTCTATAAATTTTTGAAGTAAACACTATTACAGAGAATTTTTTGGTTAAAATAATACTGTTCCGTAATTTTATTCAGGTAATGTTAAATTTAAGTTTATAATAGCACTTTATGAATAAAAACTTACTTTTATTAAAATTTTGAACAAAGTTTTACTTTTTAAACAGATTTTGTTATTATTTGTAAGACGTAAAATGACAGTCAATTTAACCTAAATGTTAATAATTATCAAAAGTACAATGGGCTACAAAAATATAACTAAAAGTCATTTTTAAACCACTAATCATAGCTTGATCCAATTTGTTACTCAGATAGATAATGCGCCGAGTTTAGGTATTATGTTATATAGAACAATTTATGCAGGACAATTTTTAATTTGTGTGGAATCAGGATCCTGGATGTCTGTGAATTTTCTGTTTTTGAAGTTAAATCGTTTTTTCTATGTTTTCGTATTCTTCGTATGAATTATTCAACTGGTGTCTTTATATGTGGAATTGGGATATAAATGAAACTATACAACTAAGCTAGCAGGAATGGGATAAAGTGCTTAATAAATAGCGTGATCCTTGTTCAGTTGTCGATATACAAAATATTGATATAATTTTTAGTTTTTTTTTAGTTTTAGAACTGACAGAGCTTATTTTTAAAAATTAATTATTGAATACATACAGAGTGTCTTAGAACTCAAGTCATTCCTAAAAACAAAGCAAATAATTCAAAGTCCGTGAATATGGTAGGTACAAAAAATTAAATGTCGTAAAAAAGGGAAGTTACTGCAGAAACCTAATTGCTAAAAAGTTGAATTATTTTCCTTTTTTAGGGCAAGTTCTGAGACAACATGTATCACTAAAAGGAAGCTTTGATGGGGGATGCAAACATTTTACTGAATGGGTATTGTGACTAAATACCAGTGCACCTTTTATTGTTTATTTTATTATTTTAAGGGAGTTTATGGTTTAGAGTTTTTAGATAAATTTAATGACATATAGAATGGAGCTTAAAATTTCAAATGCTTTTTGAAAAATTAAAATCTGGTAATTAGGAGAGCCTAGGCACTTGTTTAAACATTTGTCGAATTTTTGCGCTTATAAACAATTAGAATAACTTTATGAATTTTTAGATGAATTTGTTTTTTTTTAATATATATTTTTAAAATACTCAGAAAGACTCTTCTTTTGAAAAAAAAAATATGATGATTCGTTCATTAGTTTCGAAGTTATGATCGTTCAAAGTTGACCGACATTTAAACTGAAACTAAATGGCGGTCAATATGAACAAACTTCGAAACTAATGGACGAATCATCATGTTTAAACAAGTGCCTAGGATCTCCTAATTAACGTATTTTAATTTTTCAAAAAGCATTTGAAAGTTTGAGCTCTCTTCTATATGTGATTAAATTTTCAATTTTGCATAATTTTGAAAATTTGCATTTTTTTTTTTAAATCTGGATTGTAAAATTATTGTGCTAAAACTATCAGACCGATTTTGATGTAATGATTCAGCACACCATAAAGTTTTCTTGGGCCAATTTTGAATTTCCTTACTTACTATTTTTGCAATTTTATCATGTATAAAATTCAATTACTAAACTTTTTCCTTTTCAATATTTGTCTGAAATTAATAGTTTCAGAGATATATGAACGAATAGGAGAAAAAATGAATTTCTTCTCAATTTTGCAACATTTTGTTAAATCAAAAGTGAAGTCCTTGGTTTATTTTATGCGCATAGGGAAATTATCATTTCTAATGATATTCTGGAACTATTAATCCAAAAATGTAGGATACTATCCGATTTACCCAAACATGGGTGTTTTGAAACAAATACCGCCTGGTCTAATTCGCCAATTTAAAAAAAATCGTTGTTAAGAAGAATTGGCGCGCAAGAAAAAAATAGAAATTTGTATTAGTGTTTTTGAAACTGAACCAGTACTTAGGCATTTCGTTGCATTAACTTCATAAAAAAGTAATATAATACGCGCAAAATTTACACAGATATTAATTTGTAAACTTATTATTATTATTGTGTTTTTCGACTTATATTCTATATCCAATAATACCAAAATATATAGGATTTCCCATTTAATCGAAGTTGAGGTCTTTGAGGAAAAACCGGGTTTAAAGAAATGCTGTATTATTAAAAAAAGCCTTTATCCAAATTGAGAAATACTACAGTTCCTACTAATATTATGATAAAAGTTAAATTGGAAATGTTGTTTTGACATATTTGCCTTTTAATTAAAGTTAGATCTGATTTAGATCATCTGAATTTGCGATCTGTAATGTAATTACTAATGAGTAAATGTGTTATTGTAGACTTAGACAACACTGTAAAAAGTAAACTGAATATTCAGTTACAAATGGATAGGAAATCGGAAGTTATTATCCTATACATACATACAATTGTACTTTAATTTTTGTTAAAAAGACGCAACATTCCATGTCCGTGTTTGAATATTAAAGTATAGTGTTTTTAACAAAAATTAAAGTACATTTGTATAAGATCATAACTTCCTATCCATTTGTAACTGAATATTTGGGTATAAATGGATAGGAAGTTATAATCCTATACAAATGTACTTTAATTTTTGTTAAAAACACTATAGTGTTACTTACTTTAATATTTAAGGACGGATATGAAATGCTGCTGGTTTGAACAAAAACTAAAGTACAATTGTATAGGACAATAACTTCCGATTTGTTATCTATTTGTAACTGAATATTTAGTTTACATTTCTCAGTGAAAAATATTAATGTAGAGCTTCAGAACCGTGTCCGGAACAATGTCCTAATGGTTGGAGTGAAACAAAGTTTTTTAGAGTATAATCATTAATTACTAAATTTTGGTACCCATATTTTTTAGAGAATAAAGACAAATGTCTATAACTATAACTTGTCAGTCAATAACGTAACCTCAAAAGCCATTAGAAACTATTTTCATTCCTAATGTTAGCGAATTATTTTTATCGTGTTCGTGTAAAAACCATGGCGGAAAATAATTCTTTGCTGTACTCGCCTTTTTGTGAGCCTTGTACGGTACAAGGCTCTTTGCTGCATAAGGTACAAGTTGTACATGATCCAGCAGACATTTTTTTTTTTTGACCTTGGCAACAATTAACCAATTTAGACCCTGTTTCGGTACTTTGACGACCTAAAAAAGCTAACAATCAACCACAATATTAACATCCAGAAAAGGCGAGTTATAGTTTGAAGCACGGATCTATGGCTACGGGAAATATGTTTGGAATGTGTAATATATTATTAATAACGCTCTTGAGGTAAAGAAAAGAGCGCGAATGATTCCTCCCCCTTTCGTCGACTAATTTCAAACAATTAACACGGTAATATTTGTAGGCAAAAACATATTTTTTTGCCATAAATATATGATAAATAAAAAACTTTTTTATGTTCCACCCCACTGCTCATACTTTGCGTCAATTAGTGTATTGCCACAATGAGTAAGAATATCAAACTTAAGTTATAGTCAAAATACAACATAACTATATCGACACTCCCAAGCAACAAGGTTGTAACTCAAGTTAGACCCATTTTGAGTTATACTCATAGGTAAACGCCTTGAAAAAAGACACACAGGGTGGTACTACTCAGGTTTCTCCACAGTCCACTTTAAGCAAAAGTTTACTTAAAATCACTAAAGTAAGAAATTCTAAACTTGAATATTATCAGAAACAAACAGCAAATAAACAATAAATACTTAAACAGTTAAATAGAGAATTTTATAAGCTTTCAAATGATGTACCACATGACTTCCTTTTCCACTTCAATCACTTATCCACCCTTAAATAATAAAAAAAAAATATTTTTTAAAAATTAGCTTTCGTGAAAAATGACAATATATGAGTTACGGCTTTGTTGCTTGGGGGTATCGATATAATTATAGTTTAATTTAAAATTCCCTTGAGCGAAAGCTAATATCGATTACTTTATATGATTTCCGTAAAAAAATCTGTGTGTTGGTCTGTCGGTCCGTGTGTCCGGGAAATTTGTGACCACGATAACTCAAGAACGCTTCACTTCACTTCAAATTTGGACCACAGGTTGATTATCCAAAGTTCTAGGCTGGAATTGTTTTTCGTAAAAATCGGGATGTGGTAAGTTACCCCCAAATGGGGTTTAAAAACATATTCTTTTTTCAATTTATTTTTCGTTTTACGAAAAAAGAAACTTTTTTTTGAAAAAAAATTGAATATTTGAACTTTGATTAAAAGTGTGTATTGAAAAAATTGAACAAAACTATTCTGCCAAAATAAATGTCCCGTATTTTAAATATGTTGGTAGACTAAGTTTGTCCTATGCTTTTATTTTTTCCATTATAGTACATCACATCACATTTTTTGTGATATTAATGCTGTTTTTGAAAATGTAATATTAAATATGCTAGTATTCTAAACTTCTCTAGGATCATTGTAACAGGATAACAAAACGTTATATCCTAGTTCGTCGTATCATTATAATAAAAAGAAAGTTTCATAAAGTTTTCCTTAATAAATTACATTCCATAGTACTTAAGAAGATGCTGACAAATCATTCCATAATCATCCAGGTCCATTTAAAAGTCCAAACGATTATTACATCTATTTTTACATTCACATTTACACAAAAATAAGGTTAATATACACGGTGTATTTGAAATAGGGTCGGAAATTTTAACTGATGATTCTACATCATAAAATATGACAAAAACATATGTCTAAAAATGCGTCATAAGGGAGCTACGCCCCTCTGAAAGTGGCTAAAAAAATCGGTTTTTATTTAATAACTCAGGAACCCTTTGAGATATATCAACGAGGTTTTGCACGTCAACTAATCCTACCAAGGCCCGTTTTTATGTGTTATTTTCATGTACTTATTTCAACCAGGGGTGTGCGAAACGGGGGGGCTTATCAGTTTTTTGTCCCAAACTCTTTTCTGTGTAACTTTTTTGCAATTTTATTTTTGAAATATGATTTCTCAGGTCAAAATACATAAAAAAGGTACTCTTGTTGTAATACTGTAGGATTAACCGTTTTCGAGAAAAATTCATTTGAAGGTGAAATTCCACGGTTCGAGAACGAAAAATTAAATACTAAAATGTTAAAAACCAAAATTTTGATGATGCAATGTTATTCTACATCAGAAACTAAGAAAAAAAGTTTCCATACATGTAGGTCGAAAAAACAATTTTAAAGCTACCATAGCGCTTTAAAAATGGTGCATATTTAGGAGACCATAGCTCCGTTAGGATTGATTTTTGGAAGTACCTGTATATGAGGTTTTTTTCTTAGTTTTTGATGTAGAATAACATTGCATCATTAAAATTTTGGTTTTTAACATTTTAGTATTTAATTTTTCGTCCTCGAACCGTAGAATTTCACCTTCAAATGAATTTTTCTCGAAAACGGTTAATCCTACAGTATTACAACAAGAGTACCTTTTTTATGTATTTTGACCTGAGGAATCATATTTCAAAAATAAAATTGCAAAAAAGTTACACAGAAAAAAGTTTGGGACAAAAAACTGATAAGCCCTCCCCGTTTCGCACACCCCTGGTTGAAATAAGTACATGAAAATAACACATAAAAATGGGCCTTGGTATGATTAGTTGACGTGCAAAACCTCGTTGATATATCTCAAAGGGTTCCCGAGTTATTAAATAAAAACCGATTTTTTTAGCCACTTTCAAAGGGGCGTAGCTCCCTTATAACGCATTTTTAGACATATGTTTATAGGAACTTTTTGTCATATTTTATGATGTAGATTCATCAGTTAAAATTTCCGACCCTATTTCAAATACACCGTGTATATATTTTTTTTAATGGGAAGGAACGGCGATTAGTAAAGTAAGTAAAAAAAACACAAAAAAATCTAACTTCAAAAAAGAACCTTGTGCCTGAGGTTTCTTTATCTTCAAATATACTTTTAAACTAAAATAGAGCCGTAATTTCAGGAATATTGAATATTGAGCATGCATTTGATATTTTTCATTGACATAAGTAATACTTATTAAGTATCTTAAAAAAAATACTCTTAAATATAAAATTAAAATGCTTTATCTATACAAAATCATTCATATAAAGAACCAAGTAGTTCCCAAAATATGGATACGTTTAGATAAAGTTATTTTAATACAGTATTGTATTTTTTCTAAATAATTTTTTATAAATAACTTCCTCTTATACTAATTTTTTATATCAAAACCTTTTATTTAATAAAAAACATCCCCTTAAATTCAGTACAACCCTACAGATAATCGATCACAATTTATAAAATCTTCGACAGTTTTTTCTTAAAGATTGAGTTGATTGAAAATACAAGGATTTGCACCTATAAACTAAAATCCTCCATCTTAATTTGACACGAAATCAACAAAAATAAGGCAACATTCTGAAACAATATCCAGTTATTCTTTTTTTTTACTTTAACAGGATGGCCACACATTTTTTGTTTTTCATTTGCCTGATATTTTCCCGATATTTCAAATTTTTAGACTACTTTTGTGTATTTTTACTTTCTCATAAAGAAAGTACTATTTAAAATGTAAATTGTAATATTAGTCCATTTAATACATAATTTAATTTTTTACTTAAAGTTCATATCAAATCGAAATTTTGGAAAATATTTTGTTACTACTCAAAACTTTTGAGTCCAAAAGCCCTTTTCACATATAAGAAAAAAAAATCATCCTCCTAATTTTATATGTACTGTATTTTTTTACATAAAGTCATTTTTAAGCTACAAATAATGAAAATTAGGTTGAAAATGGTACAATTCCTTTTAGAAAAACTTACTTTTTAAATATATAAACAAATTAACTTGAGCACAAATTATTAGAAATGTCATACTGACCTTGAAATTGAAATTAATGAAATCTATAATTTAAAATTGAATAAAAATCTGGGACATCTATCATAAACTAATACAAACTATATTTCAAACGAACTAAAGGAATTATCTTGAAACTGCAAAAAAGTAGTTAAACATAAAAAAGGAAAAGGATTAATTTATATTTAACTTGGGAATTGGATATTTGTTGTTAACTTAAAGTAGGGCTATAATTAATTATATTTAAAAAATGCTTAAACTAATACTTTGAGCGAGAGAGGGCCAGACAACTATTTTATGCCCCCAGCTCAGCGTAGTCCCCTAAGATCCAAGTTTATGCAGTAGTAGTTTAAATTTGTAATTCGCAAAAATATTATATTTTATTACTACCTAGATGTAGATAAATGAAATATGGTTCGGTCTGTACATAAGTGTATTTCTTTGAAAAATAATATATTTTATATTTAAGCGTTTTTCTTATTTTGCACCATATTTGCACACAAACCTTTCAGAAATCGTAAAGAATAAAGTGTTATTTCAATTTCAGTGTTTACACAACAAATATATATTATATTTTGTTATTGGTGGTATTTTTATTTATTTTACAATCTTTAGTTTTATTTAAAAAAAACTTTAGTAAAATATGTAGTCATTGCCCGTTTGCCCCCTTACCCTACCCGTATGTTAACCATATTTTAAGTGATGTAAACTACAAAGGTCCTGAATCGTGAAAGATTTATTTAAATCAGATATTTCGTTCAAGCACACCCCCTTTAGGGTTCCGTACCTCAAAAATAAAAAACGGAGCCCTTATAGGATCGCTTGGTTATCCGTCCGTCTTTCACAGCCATTTATCTTCGGAACGTATAATCTAGAAATTTGAAATGTAAAATTTGGTTAAACGTAGATTGCCCTGGCGAGAATCCAGTTATATTTTTTTATGTTTTTTTTTTTTATTTTTGAATGGAAAGGGGAGTATTTTTTATTTTTCTCAATTTTTTTTAGGGGTTTAAATAAGTGTTGAAAGTGGGAATTTTCCTCAAAATTTCTTTAAAAAAATCAAATAATTTTTGTTTAATAAATAATTTTATGATAAATAAACGTTAATTTTAAATGACATAAATGAGAATTAAAAAAAAAAATAAAAATGGGCGTTTTAAATTAAAAAAATCAACAACTTCAAAAAATTAAGCACATTCAATTTTTTTTTTAAATAAAAATTAAATGATAAAAAATAAAATTTAATAAGCTTTAAAATGATTTATCACACGACACCCTAACGATTTAAAACATTCCCCCTTGTCTCCCTGCCTCCATTGTGCCCACCATATCAAATACATACCAAATATATACAAAATATATACCAAAAAATTAGTTGGGTTATGTTATTTGCGTTTTATAAATTTCAAGTTCATATCTTAAGCCGTTTAAAAGTTAAAGGGATGGCGGACTTTAGAGGTGCACCGTATAAAACTTTACATTTTTTTTCCTAGTTTAATTATTTAACTTAAACCGGTAGTTAATATTTTATCCAATTGGTATAATTGGGTAGTAAGGGGATTCTTAATTGTTAATGGTCCATTTTCTGTCTTAATGGCTGCAGCATGCCCAGTTGGGAATGATAAATGAAGTTAAAATTGTTTTATTCTTTAAGAATATAAAAGAATAAAACTTTGTTAAAAAGTAACGTTCGAGGTAAATTTTAGGTTAATATACAGTAGGGTGAGCCGTTCCTATATAGGTGTTTTATTTTTTTCTAATTTGAAAATCCAATAGGGGGGGGGGGGGAAGATGCGTCTTGCAAAGAGAAAAAAAGCGTGTATTTTATTTAATTTATTTTTTCAATTTTTGTGCCTTCTACAAAGGTGTACATTTTGTAACTTTTAGGAAAAATGTTAAAAAAAAATAAAAACAAGAAAACTTAAGTTTTACAACCGAAAATAACATTTACAAACATCATAGACCATATTTTAAGCCACTCTATATTCTGATTTGTGATGGAAGTGAGGCATAATTTCACCTGATTTAATTCTTACGCGAATAACCCCAAAAATTGTTTCGAAAAAATAAAAAAATATGTGGGCAAATAGATAATTTTATAAGCTTTAAAATGATGTATCACACGACCCCCCTTTCTGTTTAAAAAACAAATCCCCCCTTTTCCCCTGTCTCCATCGTGCCCCCTAAGGATACCAAATATACACCAAAAAAATATATGGGTTATGTTATTTATGTGTTCCAAATTTCAAGTTGATATCTTAAGCCTTTCAAAAGTTAAAGGGACTTTTGACACGCTGTGTATACATTACAAATGTGAAGAAATACGATATTTTGATTAATATTAAAGGCTTTGTAGAGGGCTCAAGATGACCTTTAATCTGATTCTGCTTTTGCACACACATTAGGCATATTTTGGGGGGTATTGCGTTTTTAAATTCCAGATTTCAATTTTTCGGCTCACCCTAATATACAGTGTATGTAATTGTTTACTGGACATTGCAATGCATTGCCTACCGGACGTTGCCTACCGAGTCTTATAGCTTAGCCTAAGTTGATAAAATCTCAATATTTAGTGGGAAAATTTTTAACTGTAAGAACTTGTATTCCATAGCTTAAGTTGTTAGGGGTTCCAAATATACAAAATCATTCAGTATTTAAAAAATTCTCACTGTATTTGTTATAGATAAACCATCACAATTTGCTAACAAATAGCTCTCATAAATGCTTTAATGCTATAGCACTTAGGGGCTGTCCATATATTACGTAACGCGCCTAGGGGGGGGGGGGTCAGAGAAATTGTTACAGTTTGTGACAGGGGGGAGCGGGGGTCTAGGTAAACGTTACGTAACGGAATTTAATAAATTTAATGTTTATTTCCTAAGCTTGGCAGATGTATTTTTATTTCAACATAAATTACTATTTAAATAATATTGTAATTAGTAAAAAAACTGTTGACGTTGATATCAAAAAAAAAATTACCGCCCTGTTCTTGCGTGATCTTGCCGATGAATCATCGGCGATGATACATTTTCGCGCGGAATGTGTACTCACCGAACACCAATGTGTGTACTATTTTGTGTACCTGTGAATAAACATTATACGTGTTATATGTGACATTCAGTGTAAAAAGAGGTACCTAGTATTTTGTGATATTGATAATGAATATTTTTTTAAAGTTTGAGGGATTTTTTCGTGTAATTTTTTTAAGGTTATGTTATACTATATTTTACGTTCATGTTTGTTTTGTCAAAAAAAACGAATCAATAGTGAGAATACAGTAAAATTTATTGCGAAACAAAATTTTTATATTGTTACGCGTTACACAGGGGGGGAAACAATTTTTTTGAAAAATGCGTTACGTAATATATGGAGAGACCCTTATAACCGTTATGAAATTACCATGACTAGAAATGAAAATTAATAGAAACATTCAGCAAGATCCTTTCATACATATTTTCCCTGTAATCCCTACTTTGCGTGGCTTAGTTTGTATAGGAAGCCCATGTCAATATTTCACGTTTAGTAAATCCAGGTAAAGTTATGTGGTGTGTGAAAATTTACTCATTCTTTCAGTCGATATTGATCGCACTAGATTTTCATGCCGGTATCAGCAAGAAGGTCGTATCGTGAATTCTCATTTAGAACAATACCGAGCGGTACTAAAGTCATCCCCCTTTTAACTTTTGAACAAATGGAGATATCGACTTTAAATTTAAAATACGTAAAAAAGACAATCTAAACTAACTTTTTAAATATGGTTTATATGTGTTACTTTTAAAATCTGGGAGGGGGTACAGGAGGGATTTTTTTTTAAATTGAAAAAGGGGAAAAATCCTCGAGGATATTTCCTACACCCCATGATCACATTATAATAGCTAAAAATAACAAATATATTTTAAAATTAGTATAAGTTGTCTTACGTACGTGATCTCGATATCTCTACACGTTCACTAGTTAAAAGGGAGTGACTTTTGGGCCGCACTGTATATGATTTTTGAAACAGCTAACTAGAATTTATAACCAGTCATCGGCGAATTTCCAGTGCTCGCATAGGCGCCGCGTTGACGCGAGGTTTTAAATATTTACATTTTTATTTTGTTCGAAAAACACCGATATATATACATATTTATAGTTAATATGTATAGTCTATATTGTTGTGTGTAACAAATTAGTCGTCAAATGTTTCGATTTAGTGACCTTTATAAAAATTTTCCTCATAATTCGGCAAAATTATTCCGTAAGCCTATGTTTCTGTGTTTATTTTCAAGGTTGAGGAGACATAACTGAGTTTATTCCGATTACTGTTTATAACTCAATGTCCGAAAGAACGGCAAGTCTGATTTGCAAGCCAAGGTACGAAAAGTCCAGCAAAGTATTAGTTTAGACCATGGCGCACACAAAGCTTTTGGACGGCTACCAAAAAAACAATGCGTTCAAATTTTGAACAATAATAATTAAACCAAAATAAGTAAGGAGACTCCTTTTGGTTTACTTTTTGTACATGCGTATTAAATTGACAAGTTTCTCTAAATAAATGAGTACCAAATGAATATAACTCCGATTATGTCGTCTAAAATATAATTTAAGCAACTTTTTATATGGACTTTTCAAAATGATTTAATTCTCTAAAAATAATATTTTTAATTATAATTCCTCAAAAAGGTCGATTTTTATTTTTAACGGAATATTTTGATTTCTCACATGAGTGACGTCACAACCTTCTGGCGTAAAGGAGCAAGATCCTGTATCAAGTGATCCCTCATTTGAAAAGTTTTTTGATTGATATATTTAACTTCAGCTCTATTGGCAGACGATATTCGACCCATATGAACTTTTTGTCAAATTTTTTGTTTTATTTCTTTTATTTTAGTTTTTTTTGTAAACTGAAATTCTTTTACCCTAATAATAAAAAAACAATAAGAATGGAATTTGATAAAACATCAAAAAATAATAAAAAGTTCATATGGAGTTCATATGAAAATGAGTCAAACATCGTCTTCCAAGAGAGATTTAGTCCATGATATGTGACAATTTGAAAGAAATAAATGTCAAATAACTCGAGAATTGCTAATCCGATTTTCAAAAATGAAACACTGTAGAAAAAAAAATAAGAAAACCTTTAAAATGAGAGATTACTTGATATGTAGACTTTGAAAGATGGCGCACCTTGACGGCACACTTGTTAGTAAAATCAATAGATATATCACGCTCAAAACAAAAAAACCGTCCTGTCCTGTATTTTCAGAGTTATTAAACTTATTCATTTCAAAAAATCCAAATAGGGAATTCGGTAATGAAAAAGAACGTTTTGTTTTGTTTAATCATGACCCAAATTTGAAAATTTCCAGTTTTGTTTGCTTCGACATTGATAATTCACAATGGGACAAAAAAGGTTATGTAATTACTAGTCCTGTGGGATAATTTATATTTGCATAGCATATTCTGTTAATTAAAAAGCCCTATCTTATCTAATGTTTACAGTGCCAGGTAACGGGATGGAACAGTGCTCCTACAATGTACAATGTTTGTATTGATCTAATAATACTGGGTGCTACACTTACCTTTATAATTTTTAATTTGTGAAATATATATTTAATTATTATACAATTTATTTAAAAAAGAAACCTCTTTATTTGTATTTTATATTAACCTCTTCAGACCCAGGAGTAAATATTTAAAATTCGGAGTACCAAGTTTCGGCAGAAAAATAAGTAATTATAGTATAGTTTTTTTACTTAATAGGTATTTTAAAACTTTGTTAAACTCACATCTTTTTCAAAACAATATTAAAAAAATCTTTGCCATAGATATTTCGCCACATATAGCAATCTTGGTAAAAAATTACAAATTGCTTATTTCGCCACCGTTGGCGAAATGGTATTGAAGAGGTTAATAATACCTATGTTATTGGCAAAATGAACATGCAAATATGTCGTCACTAACAGTTTAACAAAAATGTACAAATGTGGCCATTAAGAAACATTTGTAGGTTATATTTCGTTTTTATTGCAATGACCAATGCTCACTAACCATGCATGTAACATTTATACATAACTTTTTATAATTTTCATATATTACAAAAAATTATAGTTTTAAGGGTTTCAGAACACCCTGTATATTATAGAAATAAATATAAATAGAATCTTATTATAAAATATTTTTAAATTTAAATATATTTTACAGTAAGCTTCTTTAAATAATTTTGGAATTAATTAATTTTACTCTATTTTATTTTATTAATAAATATATTTTAAATAAGTTTAAATAATGGAATGAATATTTAATATTTATAACTGGGAGCTTAAAATGTTTTATACATATTATCTCAAAAAAAGCTTTTATACATAAATAAATATTTTATATAGTACCTATATATATATTTTCTATGTAGGTTACAGATTCCAACTTGCAGTAATCATGAATATATATATTCTATGGACATGATTACTGCAAGTTGGAATCTGTAACCTACATAGAAAATAGTGTTTTTTTTTAGGTCTAAAGTAAGTCACTTCATCAGTAGGGAAGACAAATTAATTTTCCACCAACTGAATTTCAAATATGTCATAATAAACATGTATCTGAAAATAAAGCTGTAAATCCTTTACTTGCAATTTCGCAGTTCTTTCATACGTTTTTTTTTTTTGCAACAGAGTTTTAAATCGCCTGATTTTTTTTTGTGCGTTCCTACATGCAAGTTAACCATATTGCTAAAACTTTTTCTTGATCGGGCCGAAAACTCAACCCCCATCTACCAAATCATTATACCTTGTCAGAAAAGCCCTATTTTCTTAATTCTTGTATAACATTGTTATTATAAAATATATTGATTTAAAATTTAAAAAACATTTGACCCTCATGACTAATTTTATAAAAAAAATGTATTGATTTTAATGCATATGGTAAATTTTCGCTAAAAAAATACCTTTTTTGGAGAGCAAAATTCTAGAGGGCGCAACGATGTTTAAAAAACCATGATATATGCGTGAAACTATAGGTATCCAAATCTTTAGTTCTATGGTATTTCCACAGACTTCACGTATGCCATTTTTCTTGTGTTTTTGGGTAAATTTCATCAATTTTTAGTCATAAAAAATAAATCGTCGCATTTTGGACAGACATTTAACAACATTTTGGAACTTTTATAATGTGGGGTTAAAAAGTGATTTGTTCTATTTTTTAATTAGAAAACACTTTTTTACCATTTGCTCGTTAACGGTTATAGGTATTATCAAAATTTAAAAACTATAACTTAATAAACTTTTGCTAAAAAAAAGGTTTCTTATTTTTTTATGTCAAAAATGACAAATACTTATTTGGTAACTATGAAATTTTTATTAAAAATATATAAAAAGCTATTTTTTAAACAGTTTTTTTATTTTAAGTTTATTTTCTTACTTCATTAGTTATTAAAATATGGCTATTTTTGCAGTTCTGTAACTTTGACGTGTTATAACTCAAAAACAAATGAAGTAAAAAAAAACTTAATAAAACAAAATTGTTTAAAAAAATACCTTTTTTATGTATTTAATAAAAATTGCATAGTTACCAAAAGAATATTTGTCGGCTTAGTTTTGGCGCTTAGCTCCCTTTTGACAAAAAATTTAAGTAACCCTTTTTTAGTAAAAGTTAAGTTTCAAGTTATGGTTTTTAAATTTTGATAATACCTATCACCGTTAACGAGTAAATGGTAAAATTGATGAAATTTACCCAAAAACACAGGAAAAATGGCATACGTGAAGTCTATGGAAAAAACTGCTTTCTAATTAAAACATTATAAAAGTTCCAAAATGTTGTTAAATGTCTGTCCAAAATGCCAAGATTTGTTTTGTATAAGACTGCAATCGATAAAATTTACCCAAAAAACACAGAAAAAATGACATACGTATAGTCCTTTACTATAATTGATCTAGCAAGCATCGTTATTCTGTAGAAATACCAAAGAACTAAAGAATTGGATACCTATAGTTTTACGCATATATCATGGTTTTTCTAAACATCGTTTCCCCCTCTAGAATTTTGCTCTCCAAAAAATGTATTTTTTTTTATGGAAAATTGACCATAGCGCGTTAAAATCAAATTATTTTTTTTATAAAATTATAGTCACTTATGAGGGTCAAATTTTAAATCAATATATTTTAAAATAACAATGTTATATAAGAATTAAAAAATTAAGGCTTTACTGACAAGGTATGATGTTTTGGTAGCTAGGGGCCGAGTTTGCGGCCCGATCAAGAAAAAAATTTGGCAATAGAATATACTTGCAATTTTAAAATTTCCAAACACCGTTGCAAAAATATACCCCAAAATCGTGTGAAAGAACGGCGAAATTATAGTTAAACATAAAACTTGTAAGCTATCGTTTACCGCCAATTTAATTTCATTTTTCAGCATTTTATTTCACCTCAGAATCATTTCTTTCTGGAGTTAAATTTATTCTAAGTGACATTGGATGAGGCATTGGAATTATGCCAACAAAAATGTAAAATACATAATATTTATTTATTTTATTTAAGGACCGTGTAAAAATATAATATATTTTTTTATTATATTTGGACTTTTATTATATTTGGTTAATCGAAAAGGAACTAAGCGAAATTTTTAACAACATTTTTGTTAGGCATGGGAATAGGTTGTTAAGGCTTAGTACAACCTATTCCCATGCCTAAGAAAATTTCGTTTGGACTTGTCGCTTAGTTCCTTTTCAATTAACGGTATCCATTTATTGTAATAAAATTATATTGATACTCAATTTTAACAATATGGTTTGTAATCTACTGTAATTTGAACTAAAAGTCTCTGAGAACCAAATATAAGATGAAATGAATCAAGGTTGATTTTTTTTGTAGAATTAGATACTGCGGGATAAAGTGACTTTGGGACTTCGGGATTAAATAATTAGGGGTAAAAGTATACCTAGATTAAATGAGAGTCCCATTATGGGATGGTATAAAAAGAATAAAATGGACGGGATTAATTCTTAAATTTTAATATAATATAGTTCTGACATCT
>OY294047.1:30770115-30868569 GCA_958510825.1 Brachypterus glaber
TTCCATCTCGGCAAGCTGCTGACGTTACAACGCACTATAAGTGCGTTGTGGCGTTATCATCTTAAAGATAAATTTCTAAAAAATAAATTTAGTATTTTTATTTCAGTGACCAAAAGTCCAACCAACCTTATTTTAAACGAAATACTGAATAAAATCTTTGTAAAACTTTAAATGATAATCAAATAACGCCTTATGGTATAATCACAAATTTTATAATTTTCTTTTGGTATTTTAATATTGCAGGTCCACAGAACCAAGTTTAGCGGCATTTAAACGATTTTTAGCCTGCCGTAATATTCGAGTGACCCCTTAATTAGGTTATCCGACTTATCCGAGTTCTCCGATCATTTTCTAAAAATTTGGTTGGTATTAGAACCAAATTAAGCCGGTTTTAAGTGAAATTGCGATTAGATTTATCTTGATTATCCGGCTTAACCGGCATTATCCGAGCGTCAAATTAAAACGGGACGACCTCAGGAATGTTCTCTCTAAGTAGCAAAAGGTTTCATCAAATTCCGTTCATCCGTTCCAAAGTTATGCGGGAACAAACATAAAAAAAAACAAAGTCACACGTCGAATTGATAACCTCCTCCTTTTTTGGAAGTCGATTAGAAAGTAATAAAATAGGATCAGATTATTTTCTAAGTGTATGTAGTTAAAATAGGAAAATATAAATAAAACTTCCGGAGTTATCTTGAAGCAGCAGTTATTAACATAATTAAGTTAATATTCCTTTATTAAAAGAAAAGTAACCTAGCCAACATTTCTTAAATATTCTAAAACTTGTTTAAACACCGAAATATGAAAGACAAATAAGAAGTTGAAACGCTTTAAATGGCAATAGTATGATTAAACAAAAAGATGTGAAAGTTAACAGACTTCAAATTAATTGGCATTTGCTTTATCTGTTTATCTTGAAAGCCAACTGAAATTGCGAATTAGATACCTATTTCACGGAAACATGACTTTAATTCTACAATTATTGTTCTGCTTCTGTAATAAACCATAATGATGTACAAAATTGCCGATGGAGGTGCAAAATTTAAACCACTAATTTAAAAATTATTATTATACTGCATTAAAATTAAGTTACAAAAAACCTTCTTACGTAAAGACCCTAGTAGAAACTTAAAGTTAGAATAACGTTTTTCTAATGTTAGAAAACTGTATAAAAGTACGTCATAAAATATGTGCAAATGTCCCGCTTTTAAACGTTAGAATCAAACGTTAGTTACAAACGTTAGTCTAACGTTTGATTTTTAATTTAGAAATACGTTATAAGTACGTTTAATTTCTAACTTTCGGAGGGGGCGTGGACAATTAGGAAATTTATACCTGCATCATAAAATGGCAGCAGGAGACAAATTGATTCATATAAAAAATCTTAATATATTTTAGCAATCATAACATTTTTAAACATAATTTCGTTACATTTATTTATAAAATAGCCATCTTTTTAGGTGGCCCTAAATATTTTTCGTGTAATATGCTGCTATATTTCGATAAATACGTTTAACTCTCAGAAAAACTTTATATTTAGTTAGTTAATATTTATTTATACATTCAGAATCTTATAATATTTTATCAATTCTACTAGAGCGTTACCAGACTTACTCTAATTTTGACTTTTGGGGGATAATATTTTTTTAAACTTATTATGGAAATAATAAATATAAAATTATATTGTTATTTAATATATATTTATAATAGACAAATATTTGATTGTTGGATACATCATATTTAAGAACGATAGCGCATATATAATTTTACTGTATGTTTAATCAAGGAGAATAAAATCTTTCACTGTTTTTATTTTATTTTTTGAGAATTTTCAAACTTTTTACGAATAATTATCAAACCTAGGAACATAGCTGCCTGAAATGAGTATTTTCTACTATAACTAACTAGATTTATGTATTTTATAACGTTTTTGTCAAACGTTAGTTTTTAAGGTTATATTTATATATTTTACAACGTTTTTGTATAACGTTTGAGACTAAACATAAAAATGTCACTAATCTAATGTTATGTTAAGTTAGATTTATGTATTTTTATACCAGGGGAAGCTTAGGTATAAATGGTAAAGAGTGTCATGAATGAAAATTAAGCCTATAGTTTTTGTAAAAATATGGTTAAAATTGACAAAATAAAATTATTGGCGTATACTCGTTTTTTTTTAATCTAACGCGATTATGACATTTTCAGCTAGGATTTGGATTTAGAGAATCTATATTTACTAAATGTGAGATATTTAGTACTCATTTCTGTTTTTTTTTAATTTTAAACCAACTAGATGCACCTAAATCCATCTTATTTTTCAAAATGTAAATTTACGCATTATATACAAAATTTGTAATTTAGAAGACAAAATTTTAATTTTGCGCGTAATTGGGGATTTTTACATCGAAAAATTCTGCCCCTGAAAGAGTTAAGATGGAACTTTAAACCGTAAATCAATCAAGTAATGTGTGATTGATTTTATAAAATCAGTTTTTGATTAAATTAGGAAACAAAGCATTTTCAGCATAATCAATTAAAAAATCACTAAGATTTGGCAAGAATGTATTGATTTGTATTTGTCATGTTTTTGTTGTACGATAAGCGCAACCTCAAGCATCTTGCTTTATCTTATTCATGCATAAAAAACACTCAGTTTTTATTTTATTTAGCGTATGACATTATTGCCGGGGAGACCCACTGCAGGGGGTAGTGTCGGCACCTGTTGCATATTTAACCCTTTATGTGCCCTCCGAAGCACATGGTTGTGCCCTTCGAAACACATGTTTATGGTGGAATTTTTATTTAAAATTTTTTGTTCTCTAAGCGAGGATTGAACCTCGGACCTCTTAGGACCAGAGTCTTCTCGACTGAGGTACCACCGCTCCCAAACCAACAAAATACATGATAAATACAAATAAATATATTCTTGCCAGATCTTAAACATAACAGTCAATAAGGATGAAATAAGTAATTTATAAATTATTGAATTTATTATATTGGGTTTCTAGTAAATTACTAAATAAAATAAAGTAATTAATTAAATGCAAAGATAATAAATTTAACATTATAAACTTTATATATGAAGTTGGTCTTAAACTTATAACTAAAATAATTACATGATTTTATAGAATTAATAATTTAATAGTATATTGTATATAGTTATAGGCGGTAAAGTGACATGTTTCCAGGCTAAAAGAAGAAATGTACAGGCGAGCTTTAGCGAGCCTGGACATTTCTTAAAGACTGGAAAAATCACTTTACCGCGGTGGTTTACACGATATTTTTCTTCCTACAATATGAATGTAATAATATTTTGATTTAAAACTTTTTTTACATTTAAAAATATTTTAATTTACTTATTATGACGTTTTTACCTTGGCCATTAGGTAAGTTGCATTCGGTGCAGTTTGAAGAAACTTGTCAATATCTTCCAATGTTTACATTATTCTTAACTAATAGGGTAGATTTTAAATTTTTGGCGGCGTACAATTCTCTATCTCTTTTTCACAGGGTTCTATCACGAAATCCATTATTATGGATTTAAAATCTAAATCGAATAAATTCAAAAACAAACATTCACAATAAACGCCATATTTTTCTCAGATTATTTTGATCAAGTGACAACAGCGTGTAGCGACACCTACACACAGTTGAAATAACTTTATACAGAAACCTGTACTGTTTTTTTATCGTAATATATACAATTAATTTTAATTGCTAATATTAGATTTCATTAAGCAGATTATTTTATAAAAATAATACAGCCTTTAATTTGAATCAAAAAAGTTACTTAAGATCGTTTAAATCGTTTTTATTTAATTTTAATTTAACATATTATTACAGCACCCTTTATTGGGAAAATTCAAAAATAATTTTAGCGACTAGCCATTTGTGTTTTTTTTTTTGCAAGGGTAGCCATAGAAACAGCTACTTTCTCGTCCCTACGGAGGCGGTAAAATTCAATTTTACCATATTGTAGGAAGAAAAATGATTTTCAGATAAACAGATAAAATCTGCACTGAAACTGATAAAATAAAAAAATTAAATCGCGGCAAAAAAAAAACGTGTATTAACTATTCGAGTCCTCTATTCTTCCAGAAATCTAAATGGGAATTGTTACCCAATATGATAAATTGTTTTTCTTATTTTGTAATACACCTCCATTTAATCCTCCGTTAACCAGGTAGCGGTCTGACAAACCCCAGTCAGTTTATTTTAAACAAAAACATATTTACTCTAATTCTATGGGCACGTCCGCTTGTCTATCTTCCTAAAACACTTCAAAGGCTCATTCCATTTATTGAGTTCAGTTGTGAGAAAAACCGTTGCGAAATAGGAGTGAGTAAAAGTGAGTAAAAGTCTGTAGGACCCAAATTTATTTCAACATTTTACAATTAAAGTTAAAATATATTAGATATTGCTTATAATTTATTACCAAGTTACTATTCTATACATATTTTGCTTATTTCCGCCAGAAAAATATTTGTTGCTGGCTGACTAACATTATTTATTCATTTGGGAGTAACTCCAGCAAAGGGAGGCTTATTATGGGACTCTTAAAAGTACATTATGGGTCTAGCAACCCAAAAGCTCTTTAAGGCTAATGCAGGCATTTCGCATTCCCTGAAAGCTCCCAGAGGCCTAATATGCGACATCCCATGGAAGCTTATTGTGTGAGCTCCCTGGAAACTTCCTGGGGGTAATTTTTTTGACTGAGACGTTTGTATTGATTACTTTATGTCAAAGCTGCTTATGTTTCAATGAATATAATACCAACCATTTTTTGTCACAATTAAATTTGTTTGGACTTTTTGGTAACGCTTTTAATAAAGTTTCTCAGAATATTCAAAAAATGAGTTTTTTGTTTTTTTATAATTATCTAAGTAAACTTTATTACATATTTAATTATCATAGAAAAATTTTTATTAATTTTTTTTGCGTACTTTTTCGTATTATGACGTTATATGTCGATAGAAATCAATTTCGACCAAAAATATTATTTTTTCGGTAGGTGAATCCGTTGGTCGATCTTTTGGCCGAGAAATCTCGCCTAAAGCTAGATATTAATAATCTATATTTTATTTAATGCCAGTCATGTTACGATTTGCTGGAAAACCCTTATATTAAAGATTCGTTTGGTTGTTTTTAGTAAGCAAAAATTTTGGGATAGTAAAAAAGCTCTTAAAATTATCTTACTATACTATATAAATTATGAATATATCCTTTTAATTTTTCTATTTAAAAACTAAAAAATAAAATAAAAAATAAAAAATAATATTACAGTGGAATTTCACTGTGGAAATATAACAATTTTATTTAAAATTAACCGTTGTTAAAAATAATGTTATTAAATTAAAAATACAATGAAATGTTCTTACACTAAATGACTGTGGAAATAAGTTTTATAAAGGACTCTGCGGAATAGCCATTTTCCTGTGAAAAGCGTTATCACGACAAAATAAACAAATGTATGATGTAGTTTTATTTTTACATTTGTATATACCTACATAAAACAAACTCCAGAATCCTTTTTCAAAAGTAATTGTGTACATTTTATTTAATCAAATCTAAAATTAAAAATATGAAAAGAATCTACTTCTGGAGAATAACATGTGGCATATTTCACGTGGATTCAGGCAACGGTGACTGCACTATGGTCACGGATTTGGGTGAATTATGTTTTATGGGTACCTTGTGACATCAGAAATAGATTCCTAATTGGATTTTTTCGAAAGAAGCATATTTTTTAAGATATGGATTTTTTTAGTTTTTTTTCTAAAATCAAAGATTATTATAAAAATTGACTTTGCCGTACAATAACTTTAAAAATATTAGAGATATCCAAAAACGGTTTCTAACATTAGAAACAACGTCAATTTCTTGACAAAATTCATTTTTTTTATATCGATAGTGTTTTGTTTTTTTTAGATATTAGCTATAAACTTTAAACTTAAATATCTCAAAAAAACCCACCCTTAATATTTTTAAAATTTTAAGATTTATTTTTGACTATGTCTACTTTCAATAAACTAAATTACTAAAATGCACATTTTTGTTATTATTTTTTTATTTTCAATAGAATGTCAAAATTTCCAAAATTCTTGCCTTTTTTACAATTTCTTGAAGTTATAATCAAATTAGGCCAGGTAACAGTAATTATTTCTTTTTTTTTTGCTAATAAAAAACTATATAAAGTTTTTGTTAAAAAATTACTTATCCCTACCCCCAGGAGCATGACTTTAAAATTATTTTGATATAAAATAAATAATTAAGTTTCCTTAAACGTTGAAGGCTTTTAAAACTGGTTTTAAGCTTGATGTTTTAAAGAAAAACAACTTTAATTTGTTTCTAATTTTTGTTTTGCAAAGAGTAATCAACCCACAAATAAAAAAAACATCCAAACCACAATATGTGAAATATTGTGGGTTGATTGCTTTTTGCATAACATGGTTCAGTTATGAGGTTCACAATCTCATGAAAATTATCCTTTTTTGTTTTTTTATATATGAATCCACGTGGAATAGGCCATGTAATAATTGGCCAATTAGTTACTTTAAGTGTTGTAAGGGGTTGTTTAACAATTATGTAACTGACCAAGGGGCAGGCGGTGAAGTTAAAAGTGACGGCCCGTATAAAATGTTACAATTATAGCTGAAGAAATGGTGGGAGGGAAGACGGGGGTCTAAAAATAGGAACCTAATTGTTGAACAGCCTAACAGTTATAAAAAATGGACATAATCATCATGCAATAAAGAGCAAGAGTAATTTTACGAAGTAAAAGGTAGAAGGGCCATATTTTTAAATTGACAAAAGTGTCCAAACTTTGTAATTAACAAAAGAACTATATAACCGACAGAATAAAGTGTCAAAGTCCAAACCAAACAGAATAAATAAAAACTTGATATGTTTTCAGGCATGATATGCCTGAAGTGCCGCTTCACACGATTTTAAAAAGAAGATAATAGGAATAGCAGAAAGAAATTAGTAAGGCAATACTGAAAAAATGTATATAAAAGTACAAACTAAGCTGGCTTAAAGAGAATTATGTAAAATAAAAGCTTCTGGAGAAGTTTACATTTAGAGAAAAGACTGAATAATAGAGATAACACACGATAGCTTAACATGTTTTAGATATTAAAAAGAAATTTCAATAATATTATACAAAGGTCAGGGCCGTAGTCAATTCAAGAACTATAAATGTAGGCATACATACGATATTTTATCATATCCAAGATATGTTTCTAATAAGGTATAACCTCATAAGGTAGTCGTGCCAGTCATTGACCACTTAAGGACTATTCCAATAACTATTCCAACTTTAAAATGCTTTAAATTGTTTAAGTTAAAGCAAATTTAAACTTTTTTTTTTGTTTTTCCCAAAAAAAAAGTTATGGTGGGGTAAACTTTTAAAAAAATTGGAAAAACTATCTTTTCAAAAAAAAAAAAATTCAATTTTTTTTTTCGTTTTTAGAAACAAGAAAAAATTTACTTTTTTTATAAAAAAAATGAATTTCCTTATTTAATTTTTAATTAAAAAAAAATCGAAAAATTAGAGTTTTTTCAATTTTTTTAAAAGTTTAACTAACCCACCAACTTTTTTGTTTTTGGGGTATTCGTTTCAAAGACAATAGGGATCTTCCACTCATAAAACTTGATTTTTTCTAATAATTTCAAGTCGATGGGATTATAATCCAAAGCACGAATAATTTTTCGTGCTTGAGTTATCGTGTCCACAAAAAACGTCACATCGGACGGGCAGACGGACATTTTCAAAGTTTTTTATTTTTTCATAAAACATATTTGTATCAAAACTAATTTTTGTCTGGGGCGTTTTTGGGGGATTTTGGAAAATTCAAAACTACCGTATAATACTATTCCAGCGCTACGCGCTGTGAATAGTACAGTAATTAGATTATGAATAATATTCCTAATTCTTTTTTTATTTTTCGTTATAGTTTAAATAAGTTTGAATAAATATGTACGGTACAGGACAAAATGCGTAAATGAGGAAATTTTTATTTTTTTCAAAACTGTTTAAACAAATGAAAATATTAAATTTTTGATATGTTTTAGATCGAATTCAAATAGATTAGATTAGATTAGATTAATGTTTATTGTTTTTAAAAAATTTATAATTTTTACAACAACTGTGCATAAAACACAAATATATCATTCATTAATGATAAACGATCTTAGTCTAATTACATTAGCTACATAAGAATATATTAATTTGATTTTAGCTGAGTTTAAAGTAGTGAGAGCATATACTAAGCCATTTAAATCTCTCAGGCCACTTATATAAGCATATCTAAGAGGTTCATACATGGGACATTTAAAGAATAAGTGCGACAAATTGTCAACTTTTTTATTACAGAGGGAACAAATTTCTTCCAAATTTATTAGGTAGCAGGAAGCACGGTAGACGAGTTTTAATGACTTGATATTACAGGTTCTAATCTAGATCGAATACAAATACATAACATAAAAAAAATGGCGGATGTGTTCGGCCAAAAATGGCCTTTTTGGGCCCTTCAAAAAAATAAGTAATTTTTTTTATAGGTTAGAATAGTCGCAAATCGACAATATACCATATAAAAGTCTGAGAATCAATTGACCTCTATGGGAGCTACCTTTTGGACAAATACCCAGCTTATATCGGGCTGGGGTACTTTTAACCTGCTTACCCTTCTAAGCTCTTTGTAGATCTAATAAACAAGGAAACCGTCTCGGCAGTTAAAGTTTCTTTTTATTTCGTAATATTTATGAAAAGTAATTTTTCCTGGATATTTGAAAGGATATTTTAAATTTCAATTATTTTTAGACAAAATGAAAATTTATTATTGTCATGCGCTTCCTAGCAGGATAAAACCAAGCTTATTGTTAATTCAAAACCACTTAAAATATAATCACGAGAGAACGGCAGCTTAAAACCGTAAAACATACCTATCGCAAATTCTGTGTGTACACTTCTGTTATTTTCATTTTCAGTTTTCAAATACACACATAAAAATTATTAATTCAAAAAGTAATTTTAAACATTATGGTCTAGTCTACCCTAAAGTGTAGGGTATGGTTAAAACATAAATAAATTCTTTTTAAAATGGGAAAAATAACGGCCTATACGGGATATTCAATAAAACCTGCAGCGACTCAGTTGCGAATGTGTGGTAAAAGGCGAAGATCATACCAGTTCGGGTGCGACTCGCGTAATTTGCAGGTTTTATTGAATTTCCAGTATAGTCTTGATAGAAAACATGAACATGTTTATTGTAAGTAACATTATATTTTTAAGTAACATAACCTAACTTTTTAACAATTTTTGTAACAATTTCTATTCTCTATGTATTTTTTTTTTATTTTTTTTTGGTTTATTTTAGTGAATGACTCACTTGAGAATGGATGTTATCCGAAACGATCGTCGTGTTTAAATATAAAAATATTCTATCAAGACTAGGCCGTTATTTTTCTTATTTTAAGAATGGTTTTTAAGATCCGAAGAAGTTCTCAGACTTTGAACCAAAGAAGTTATCAGACTTTATAAATGCCTTTAAGTTACTCGTGTAATGATTAAAAAAATATAAATTAATATATATTTTTTATTTATGATAATTAAAGACTGTTAAATAACAATATAGGGGTACGCCTTAAAGTTTTTACATTTTAAGTAATGGTTTACTATCATTTATTTTATTATGTAGATACCAATATCTTTAATAACTTATATCAGATATTTTAATGTTTCTATCGCGTGATAACTAAAACATTATTACCCATTATATTATATCCCTAATTTGAACAATATTTTTATATAAATATTTAAAAAAAATCCAATAACCTATTTATATAGGTTTTTTATAGGTCTATACAGGGTTATTCAGAAATAAGTTCGAAAAATTTAAAAGGTGATTCTAACATTTAATAAACATTTTCTTTGAAAATGTGCGCACATGCAATTTGTGACATCTAATGCCAAAACGTAATTACCAACTAACAATTTTTACGAGATTTTATTGTCACTCTTTTCTTTGACAGTAAACGTAAACATTCTTTCACACGTTTTTTTTTGCAACAGATTTTTAAATCGCCTGATTTTTTTTTTATGTATTCTTACATGCAAGTTAAGCATATTGCTAAAAAAATTCTTAATCGGGCCCCATATTCAGCCCCCTGCTACCAAAACATCATACCTTGTCAGAAATGCCCTATTTTCTTAATATTTGTATAACATTGTTATTATAAAATATTATGATTTAAAATTTATTTGACCCCCATGAGACTAATGACTAATTTTATGAAAAAAAAAAAAAATGTTTTGATATGCGTTAAATAGAGGTTAATTTTCCTTAATATAATACCTTTCTTGGAGACCAACTTTTTAGATGGGGCAACGATGTTCAAACATATTTTTTTTAGGTATCATGTGTCAACATGATTCAGTTAAGCCAGTAATCTAAATAAATTTTAAAAATACATTTTGGTGCTGACAAAAGTAAATAGTCAAGGAATTATCTAAAGAATTATACACGCCGAAACCAAAATTTATAGAAATGAAGGTTAGCCAGCCAAATGATTTAACTGCTAATAAATTGAGTAACTTATTGTTTTTCGTTATTTTATCAATATTATTTTTTTATTTCTGTTACAAATTTTATTATTTCTGCTATTATTTTACAAAAATTTTAAATACCAAAGACATTGTACCTACATAACCCTAAATTTCAGTGTCAATAAAGGACTTAAAGCAGCTAAAGTATTAAAAATTTGGTGTGCCTCAAGGATCGGTACTGTTATGGCTTATTAAGTTGTCAAAATAAAAAATCTATGGATACCTGTATACGCAACAACATTTTCTTATGATACCAGATATTATAATTTTAATACTAAACCCCAAAAGTTTTATTAAAAGTAATATTTTTTTTTAACTGTAAAACAACTATTGAAACATAAATCCGTATTAATTAGTTTAACAGAATTTAACTCTAATTTAACGAAATGATTTTGTAGAAATAACAGACTCGTCCAAAACAAACTACATTATTAAAAAAAATCAAATTTTTTCTTAAGACAACATCTTAACAATACGTTACACTTATTTCAATGGAACAACGTTATTATGTTCAAATAAACCATTTGTTGGACTAAGATATTATTTCTATATGTGCACCTTCATTTGCAGGTCTAAAGAATCCTTTAATAAGTTTCTAAGTGTAGCGTTAATTTAAACACGTAATAAATTTAGGTGATTTTGTGGAAAAACAATAGAACCATTATATGTGAGTATTTGACTTAATAGTTTTAAAATTATTAAATAATCTTATTGTTCTAAAACGTAGGTAACTAAAACTGCATTCTGCACGATACATAACTGGAATTTAATAGAGATGCAATTAAAAAAAAACAGTACCTGGAAATACACAGTAAAAAGTATGACTCAATCCTGTTAAAAATTAATTAACTGACTTTTTTTTGGGTACGCTTATGAAGAAATTTTTACACAGTCGACCGTGTAGACACGGAAACGTGTTAAAATGCGTACAATTGTAATTGAACAGAATTATAGAAAAAACTGTGTTAAAATTACACATTTTTACACAATTTAACACGATTCCGGGTCAGTTTAGGACTACACGGTCGATTGTGTAAAAACAAATTTATCAGTGTAGTTAATTCATGGATTTTTTTTAAGACGTATAAACTCAAAAAGAAGCGAAAATTAGGATCATTTTCTACAAGAACGCTAGATTAATACAAAATTTTGATGACGCTATAGGACTTTTTTTGCGCTGTGAGTAGTATATTATCCGTGACTGAATTACGCTGCAGTGACTCATTTGGGAAAGGATACTAAAAAGCAAGGATCATACCAATTCGGGTGCGGTTCGCGTAATTCCGTCTGAGGGGAATCCTTTATACGAGAGTAGCATAATACGTTTTAGGTATGAGTCACTGCAGTATATTTCAGGCACGAATAATAATTATTATTAATTAATTATTAATAATAAATATTATTATGATTTTAATCAATTAAATAAGAAGTAATTGCACTTTAATCATGAAGTAGTCGTAGTCCAATTCTGCTTAGGAGTATTTTTGGACCAATTATTATACATTTTCACATAATTTAACACGATTCCATGTCAACTCAGGTGTTCACGATCGAAAAAAAATTGCATTGCTAGGTCAATACAAAATTTTAATGACGCTATAACTTAAAAACAAATAAAAATCGGATCGGGTAACAATATATGAGTTTTTTAAAATTATTTTTATGTGTACATTACACTCCTGTTGTAATGCTTCCATTATATACTATTCACTATTCAGAGTAAATACTATATTGCATTTTTCCAAAAAAAAAAACATATATATATATATATATATATATATATATATATATAAATAACAATTAGGGGAAAAAGGGGTAATAAGAAACAGGGGTAATAAGAAAAGGTAAAGAAAAAAACATTAAAAATGTCTTGTGAAAATATGAAAAAAACGTACAAGGACTTTTTTGTTAAAAGTTTTAGGAGGCTTTGCAACACTGACATATTATACTGATATTTGAGGGTTATAAAAGTAGCTGTAATAATTTATAAAAAGTTTTTTCTGGAATTTGCAGCTGTGGATTCTCTTATTACCCCCAGGTATATTTTGTCGGGGTAATAAGAGAGAATTTTTAAAACTCTCTATTTTTAGGATTTTTCTCGAAATTTTCTTATATAATTACACAAGAGGCAGATAATTATGAGGGAATATTCACTGTTTTCATGAAAAATTGCTGTCTGGAAATATTTACGACCTTTAACAGGAAATTTAAATGAAAACTGTGAATTTTGCCCGACAATTCGATGAATCATGTGTAATTCAGAAGATTATTTTTTAACGATTTATAATATGTCAAACCAACTTTTATATTTTTTTCATCGAAAAATTATATAAATTGTTATATTTCTTATCTTAATATTTTTACAGGCATCTTCTTTAATTTGGTTAATTTAATTCCTGTCTCAATTTCTAAACTAAAACCCTTTTTGTCCATTTTTAAATTGCAAATTATGGTTCTGTCAATAGTTCAGTCACTTACTGTAGTACTGGCTAGCGCGGGACTGCGCTAGGCTCATTTGGTTTGGACTTACTACAATGTTATATCAATACATAATACAAAAAAAAACGAAGTTGCTGCCTTTATGTTTGTCTTAATTCTAACATGCTCTGTTTCTTACAACCTCGATTGTTTCTTATTACGCCTTTCTCCCGAAAAAAAAAATATCAAAAAACGAAAAATAAAAATAAAAATTGCGCTGTGAATGTATTGTTTTATAATAATATTATAGCGCTTGCGCTGGGAATAGTATAATAATCAATTAAATAAGTAATTGCACTGTAATTACGAAGTAGTGTTTTCCCAACTCTTTTTATGAGTCATTTTTGGAACATATTTCCGAATCACCCTATATTTTGCAGTTTTTATAGTATGATTTATTTTGATTTAGCAACCTACCCAGATTTGGTTATTTATTCCAAAACTTCGTGACTTTTTAAAAGCGCGCAACATAACAAAGTATTAAATTTTTGTTGATAATCGCTTTAAGATTAAAATAAATGTGAAATGAAAAGGAATATTAAGTGTAATAAAATTTACAATCTTACTCAAAAGCAAAATATAAGTAAATCGATTATTTTTAAATGAGTTGGTGCTTTTACACTAAGTATTTTATATAGGTTAAGAGTTTCTTGCGTTTTAAAATTAGTGTGTTACAAAAAGATTGTTAGATCATAAGCTTAACCCTTAATCGCTGCGACGCGAAGTGGTAAACTTTTAGGACTATGTGGTGGGGTCCTAGGGACTCCCTTCTGAATCACCATTTTAGTAGATACAGCTACTGCGGCATGTTGTTAACAATCCCACTCAAGGAGGGTCTCAAGGCGCCCAAATGCACAATTGGTCAAGAATCCTGAGAAATGTATACATCTATTTACATTTATAAGTTCATGGTGGTCCCTAGTGGCACCAAAGACACTACAACGTCGGTTAAGGGTTAGAAATATAAGAAAAATTAATGAACCATTATAGTATTCAGAAAAATTTTAGGCTGCAAGTAATGGGTATATATTTAGGTTGGTATATGAACTAAAAAAAAGAAAAATATTAGTGAAAATGTTATTTATATATAAGAAAATATATACATATCTCCAGGTTAAGGGCAACAGGGGCCCCTGTGAGATAATACACGTAAAATTTGCGTAAAAGTTTACTATAACCTAAATAAGGATATATGTTCCCTTCTCCTAAATAAGGAAAAAACTAACATTATAATGTTCAAGATCTCAAGGTCCAATTTCGTTACCCCCGAAGTTGTACCATTCGATAACATGTTATTAAGCACTACAGATAACACAAAATTTTTGGGCTTAGTTCTGGATGAAAATTTACACTGGGACTTGCACACAGAACATTTAGGTAAAAAATTAAATTCAACACAGTATTCCTTACGAGTGTTAAAGTCTTATGTAAATTTTCAAACATTAAAAGCTGTTTACTACTCAAACATTCAGTCTGTTCTGAGGTATGGTATAATTTTCTGGGGGCAGAGTACACATGCACCGGATTTGTTCACGATCCAGAAGCGGACGCTTCGTACAATTTTAGGTTTAGGTTACAATGAATCTTGTAGAGGCCACTTTAAGAACAATAACATATTGACATTGACAGGCTTATACTTGTATGAGCTTCTCGTGTTTATTTTCAAAAATAAATCGCTATTTCAGCCTCTGAGGTCCAACAGGCGTCTTGAATATAATTTTCCAAGACATAGGCTTGCGCAATTTGAAAAAGGCTCCTTTTATGCTGCAATAAGCGTCTTCAATCAATTACCAGAAGATATAAAAACGGTAACGAACTTTAACATGTACAAAAGACGTATTTTAACATTTTTAATAAATTTAGAACCTTATAAAATATCTGCCTATTTTAACTAAATTTGTAATTGAATTTTTATACTTTACAAGTAATTTTTATTTTTGTATTTTTTGAGACAAGTTTCATGTTCATGATTGTCTATACATTGTTTTGTGTACTCATTCATAATTATTGAAATAAACGTATTATTTATTTATTTATTTATTTATTAATATATGTATATAAATAAAATCTTACATATATTTATGCCTGGAATATACTACTTATGTAAAATACCGGGAAAGAGGTTCTTACATAAATCTTATTTTCTGGGGAATATAAAAATATAATAATAAGCATCTGCATAAGAAAAATTTGAGCAAATTGCTTTTCATTACACTTTCCGGAAATATTTTTTATGGAAATTTCCATAAAACATATTTTTCCATATTCAATATAATTAATAAATCAAGAAAAGTATACCAAGTAAAGAAAGTTAACTCTCACTGTATCGAGTGACAAAGTTACTTGTCACAACACAATCAACACAAAGTAAATTCTTTGATAGAATGGTCGCTTTGTAAACGTTTATTATACGAACATTTTGTAAGTTAATAAAAACTTTTATTTACAACTGTATAAGTAAAACAGGAATTACATTTACTTGTAAAATTACAGAATCTTGTTAGTACTATTTTCTGAATCGACCTGTAATGTATCATTCCTTATTAGAAAACAACAACAAATTGACAAATTAGTAGTTTTTCTTTTGATAATAATTATTATGATAATACAATAATTATTGAAAGAAAAAACACGATAAAGTACGATTTTGTCGATTTATGGGAAACTAAAAGCTTTCAGAGGTCGTTTTCTGAAAAATAATCAGCCCTCCATATTAGGAATATACCGTAAAACCTTGCAACTTTGCCCAGCGCGTACAACAAACGTGGCAATATACAGAAAGGTTTGATGTACATGTACTTCAACAGCTGCCCTACTGTTGTGTTGTTCTTCAAAATTAGGTAAACAAATATCGGCGATATTTTTAGTAGTTTTTAGCACTGAAAGCTATGGTTTGCTAAAGCTTATGTGAAGGGCGGCTTCTGCAAAAAATAAATAATAGGATATTTTTATTTTAAAAACTAGTACTGTTTTGTGTTATAATATTTTTAAGAAGAAACATGCTACTTTTTTTATGTTTAAATTCTGTTTAGGAGAGAGTCGTGTATTTTTATTAGTTTTAAGCTTTAATGTTACATTACACTTAAGTACCTACTTGTCATAGAATGATTTTTTTGTATTTTTAACCGACTTCCAAAAAGGAGGAGGTTATCAATTCGACGTGTGACTTTGTTTTTTTTATGTTTGTTCCCGCATAACTTTGGAACGGATGAACGGAATTTGATGAAACCTTTTTGCAACTTAAAGAGAACATTCATAAAGTGGCCCCGTTTTAATTTGACGCTCGGATAATGCCGGGTAAGCCATATAATTAACATAAATCGATTTTTTTTAACTCAATTTCACTTAAAACCGGTTTAATTTGGTTCTAATACCAACCAAATTTTTAGAAAATGATCGGATAACTCGGATAAGCTGGATAACTTGATTAAGGGAACACTCAAATATTACGGCAGGCTAAAAATCTTTTAAATGCCGCTAAACTTGATTCTGTGGATCTGTAATATTAAAATATCAAGAAAAAATTATAAAATTTGTGACGTTATTTGATTATTACTTAACGCTTAAAGTTTAAAAGAGATTTTCTTTAGTATTTCGATTAAAATACGTTACAAATCTACAAGTTCTGTGTCTCTAAAAAGTAAAAAATAAAAAATAAGTCGGTGCCTGTTTCACAGCAAACAGTTTAACAACAAAAATAATTGTCAGTATTTAATTTAGGGAGTGGTGAAATTGGCACCGGCGTATTTTTTTTACTTTTTAGAGACATAAATCGGTTAATTTTTTTTCCAAAAAGTTTTTTGTAGTTTTTTTGAAAAAAAAGTATCTTCCCCACTTTTTAATTTTTTTATTGCTTTCCTATACCTACCCTACCCTACCCTACCCTACACTGTACCGATTTTTTTTTTACAAAAAATGTTATTAGCAATAAACCACATTTACCTGCGCAAAGTTGCAAGGTTTTACGGTACTCAAAGACTCTGACTACATATTTTCCAAGAAAATGCTTTTTACCCTAAAAATTCAACCAGATTCCAAGGAAGATTTTGCCAGCGTATTTTGACATATGATGCAAACTTAAACACGCGAAAACACAATGAATATTCAGGTCTAATAAGCATATAACAGTTACCGTCTATTTCTGCTCCGCTACTGATGACGAGGAAAATTTTATTCATTTATTATAATTTATAATAATAAGTATTCTTAAACATAAAAGAAAAATCTCCATTATTTTCCTGAAAATTTATTACATTATAACCTGTAAAGAATTGCTGAGCAAGAAATTGGTTATTATTAATAAATAATACATTGTGAAGTAATTTATAAAAATCATTCACTGAAATTTCTAAATTGAAAAATGGCTTTCGTTCATAAAATGGCTTTTAAAACAAGCCGCGAAGATACATAATGCTATATGGTATGTATCTCGGTATGTATACTCTTTGCAGTCGCAAATGTGAAGTTCTAAATTAAACTTAATTAAATTCTGTTGGGACATTTCCATTTTTTTTTATTAATTTTTTGGTTTTAAATGGATTTTTTTTTTAGTAATTTTTCCTGAAAAAAAAAAAAAAAAATACGTTGACGTTTCCTTCTATTTTTTTTATTTTTTTCTTTTTGGGGCGGCGGTGGCTCAGTCGTGAACACCTCGATCTAGTAATCGAGAGGCCGGGGTTCAATCCTCGGACGTTGAACAACTTTTTCACAGAAATAAAATACCGTCGTTTCCCCACCACGTTGGCTTGTGCTGCCGAAGCAGTACAGAAAAAGGTTTGCAGTGGATAATGCCGCACTAGCACTCGGACCTGTGATACTACCCGGGGGCACCGAAATGGAGCAGCAAGGTAACTGTTAGGTCTGTTGACCTTAGGGACTTTCAAGCAACCAGGATATGTACTAAGGCTGCAAGCGAAAATGATCCTTAAGCAGTTTGGCGCCGGTCCAAGTGCACTGGCAGCCAATAAACTTAAGGATCAAAGCCGCTCACTTAGCCACAAAAGCCGACAAAACGAGGTTCGGATTTCTCGCTAAACTGTAGGTCCCGGGGTACAACAACGAAAATCCTCGTTAGAGTAAAAAAACTAGTAACACAAGGGTAGGCAAAAAGGACCAATATGGTCTAGTTGCCAGGCTTGACCTCCCCATCATTACTACTACTACTACTACTACTACTACTACTAATACTACTACTACTACTACTTCCTTCTATTTTTCATTATTTTAAAACTTTAGCCCCTCTGTAAGTTTTTGTTTTAGAAGGAATTTCTATCACATTTTTTACTAGGGATCCTTTTGATAAAAATAAATTTTCCTGTTAAATTATCTATTATCGCACTTATCCTTCTCTTTTTTTCGATTTTTTAAGGGGGTGGGGGGGGGGAGCCAAAATATGAAATCTTTACAGTGTTTAATAAAGCGAGAACCAGGGTATGAAGTGTATGAATTTTGTTACAATTAGCCTACGTAATACTTGAATCCACCCAAAAAAAAAGGAAAGTGATGGGGAGCTAAATATTGAAGTGTATGAATTTTGCTACAACTAGCGTTACGTAATACTTAAACGTTCCCTTTCCTAAAAAATGAAAGTCGGATTATTCTTTCTTGACTTATCGTGCATAAAAAAAACGTTACATACAGACAGAGGGACGGAAGGACATTTTTCTTTTTTGGGGGTCTGAAGTAAACGTATAATACTCCTCCGCTGTGAACCTGCCAGGGGCAAAATAAATGATATTGCCTCAGAAAGTTAAAATGTGGGATTTGTATTTTGCTCTCACCTATATGCTTTTAAAACTTTATAATAACAAAATTTTTCATAAAAGAATCTCATACAAAAGGTTACTTGGATATTACTGCTCATTCTTTTAAGCTATATTTACTTAGGATAAAATAAAACATTAACTGCTAATAGTCAAGAAAGAAAATTCAAAGTAAATAAAGTTTATTTTATAAAATTAAATAATTTTATGAAGGTGCTCTATTTATTCATGCCATTACTTCCAGGTGAGGTTTCAAGAAAATAGAGATTTCTGGTGGTGGCTGTTCTTGTAAAATGTTATAAATTACAGTTCATTTACAAATATAATACAAAGGTTTTTTTATTGTAAAATCCATGCAAATTAGCTAAGAAAACAAACCCCATAACGTTATGTATTTATTTCGTTAAATTACCGGCGGTGACAGTGTCAGTGATCTTTCAGAACAGCTAAATGGTGGTAAATTTAATAAATTTTGGAAATACGAAAATATTGTAATTTAAATGTGTCGGTAATGTTATTTTATAAAAATAAGTATTTTATAAAAATAAGTATTTAGTCATAAAATTCAAGTCAATAAATTAAATTTTTTGACAATTGAAACACGTGAAGTTAGCTAAAAGAGCCTTCCCGCCCAAGGGATGGAAATGGAGTGTTTCAAACTTTTTAGGTAGCAGAAGTTAACAATAATTGATTTTCCAACTTTTACGTATTTATGTAATTATCTTATTTCTAAATAATTGTGAATAAAATAAATTGATAGAATATTTAAAATTAATGTAATTTTATTAATGTAACGAACATACATGTCTATAGTTTTGGTTTAGTGCAATGACCGAGTGTGTCGTTGACTTACACGCGTGTAAGTCAACGTGTACGAGTAAAAAGTTTGCAGCATTCAAAAGAAAGAATTTAATTGGGAGAAATTCCTCTCTTTTGGATAGATCTCTTTTGAATCACACCAGTGCAATAGGTGGAATTAACCCTTTTGTAAAGCATGAAGTAAAATTTTCAGCTCCGACAAAAAAGGGGTTTTTGAGAGCGAAACTCGCTTTCAAGTATTCTTGTAAGGATCCCCTTGTTTTAAAAAGCGGTCGTGACTGCCCTCTACAGTCACCCTGTGTAATACACACGGTGTCTATCCGAAATTAATTGGGATAATTAGGCGCAATGCTTAACATTTCAGCATATACTCTTTAAAGTGTATCGTAGAAAATATAAATACAAAAAGGATATAAAATTATTAAAATATATTTTTAGGGTTATTTGTGATAAAACACTCGGAAATGAAGCAAATAAAAACTTTATTGCATTACATAATCATGCCAACGTTTCAACTAATATTTAGGCTTCTTCAGGGCCTAAAAGACATAAAAATTATAAAACTTTTTGGACATAACTTGGACATTATAAACTGATTTTTTGGAAAAAAAAATGTATATAAACAAAAATAAAAGAAATTAATAAATTAAAAACTTACCTAAATTATTAAATATGCATTAAAACAAACAAATTAAACAAAAACATTACATCAACAAACAAAATACACTGGACATTTTTCAACAGGAGAATTCTCACAAGTGTTGTTCCAGTGTTTAAAATAATTATATTTTGAGATATTAATTAAATATTTTTGTAAAATTATTTAAATCCACAAATAGAACATATATCATTTAATATATATATATATATATATATATATATATATATATAAGGACAGAAATTTTTAATTTTATTAATTTTAAACAAAATTATAAAAATATTAATTCAGTACCAATCTAATGGCTATATTCCTTTTGCGAGTAAAGTCTAAAAACGTTTTCTTAATCAGCGTGCAGAGTTAACTCTTGGTACTGAAGAGGGCCAGCAGCCCGAAACTGTCAGTCTACCAATATCACTCTGTACGATGATTAGAAAATAGATTGATGGAATTATATATATATATATATATATATATATATATATATATATATATTTTTTTAATTAAGTTAAAGTAAATACTACTTAAATTGCAGGTGTCAGTTTTGTAGTTAATGGAGTTCGGATTCTTTTTTATATGCACCGTTTCAAGAAAACATCTTTTTTTATTATTACTAACCCTCTCTAAAATTTCTATATCGTCTATATTAAAATTATAATGGTGGCCTGTTTCCAAATGGTGATAAGTCAGGGCCGTCTTACCATCAACAATGTTTTTACATGGCGATTTGTGACAACTGACACGTTTTTTTAAATACATTGTACTTAAGAAAAAAATCAACAATTTTTTTACATGACGATTTGTGACAACTGACACGTTTTTTTAAATACATTGTACTTAAAAAAAAAAGTGTCAGTTGTCACAAATCGTCATGTAAAAACATTGTTGATGGTAAGACGGCCCTGACTTATCACCATTTGGAAACAGGCCACCATTTTAATTTTAATATAGACGATATAGAAATTTTAGAGAGGGTTAGTAATAATGAAAAAAGAAGTTTTCTTGAAATGGTGCATATAAAAAAGAATCCGAACTCCATTAACTAAAAAACTGACACCTGTAATTTAAGTAGTATTTACTTTAACTTAATTAAAAATATTAAATGATATATGTTCTATTTGTGGATTTAAATAATTTAACAAAAATATTTAATTAATATATCAAAATATAATTATTTTAAACACTGGAACAACACTTTATCCAAATTTATAGATACATACTTTTTAAAAATTTCAGTAATAAATTGTTCTACAGTGAGAATTCTCCTGTTGAAAAATGTCCAGTGTATTTTGTTTGTTGATGTAATGTTTTTGTTTAATTTGTTTGTTTTAATGCATACTTAATAATTTAGGTAAGTTTTTAATTTATTAATTTCTTTTATTTTTGTTTATATACATTTTTTTTTCCAAAAAATCGATTTTTATTGTCCAAGTTATGTCCAAAAAGTTTTATAATTTTTATGTCTTTTTAGCCCTAAAGAAGTCTAAATATTAGGTGAAACGTTGGCATGATTATGTAATGCAATAAAGTTTTTATTTGCTTCATTTCCGAGTGTTTTATTACAAATAACCCTAAATACATTTCAAGAAGCATCCTGTAGGAAATATTATTATTATAAAAATATTTAGGGGAATATAGGTCGCAAAACAGCTCTTAAATGAGTTACTTTTTAATAAGGGACCTATATTAATTCCTATTATTTTCTTTGACCTCCCAGAAAGTATGGTTGACTGGTTAAAATGCCGGACAATGTTAACAAATCCAAAAATGAAAATAATGTTACCCCTCGTAAAAAGCTTTAGGTACCTTTGGCAAAAAATTGATAACTTAAAAAAGGTCATTGCTTCTGAAAAAAGCTTTACCTCTGGCAGACAATTCTGAAAATACCTTACACATGGCGGAAATTTTGATGACTAAAAAAAAGAGTTTCGGTCTTTCAAAAAAGCTTTACCCCTGGCGGAAAATTTTGAAAAATAGCTTTAGCTCTAGAAGACAATCCTAATGACCAAAAAAAAAACATCTCTGACTATTCCAATTTCCGCTCCCCCCCATACTTAGGAACGCTCCTGTACCCTGGGATTAAAAATTATCGGAATGACTCCAAATATTTTCCGAGTAAATCCAAAGAATTGACGAATTAAAAAACTTTGTGGAGGTCGCACCCCCCTTATGTCTGCCCCTAGATATCTTAAACAATTAAGAACATATCCAGACTTATGTATATCTGTATGTGTTTGTCTATTTGTTTGTCTGTCTGTAATCCTCCACGTTAGCTGCCTAATCATTTATTTCTGTGGCTTGGTTCTAAAAGGGCCAATGTCACTTTGGTAATGGCAGCGTTTTCACGTCAATTCTGCTACTGACAAAGTGACATTGGCCCTTTTAGAACCAAGCCACAGATTTAATCGAATTAAAATTGGGTGTGCAGGCACAGCGTATACGCATACAGGCGACCATTGGATTTTGGTTAAGTGCCTATTCACAGGCTCGCATAAGAACATAAAACATAACAATGCGATGTCGTGATTGTCTTGATGTGCCGCCATGTATCTTGTAAGCCAATCACGGCATAGCATATTAAAGATACAGGCTCTAAATTTAGTATATTGATTCAAAAAAACGTTTTGGTTGAAATGTATCTTACATAACCTACAAAAATCTATTTGTTCTTGTTATATTATTAATAAATGCGCCTTGGCCAAATTTTCAAAAAAAAATATATATACGTAAGAAATTGAAACTTACAAATAAGTTGCAAGCTCTCTCCTCTTTTAAGGAATCTACCTTCGTCCCTAGAATTTTTAATCAATCAAATTTTTCTTCTTTTCTTAAAAAATAGCATCATATTAAATTTACGTCTTTGTCAATTGTTAAACAACTTGTTTTACTCAATGAAATGTTAGATTTATTTTTTATTGTATTGGTTTATTCTTAGTTTGGTGTTAATTATTGGGTAAATTAACCTTTAGTTATGAGAAATCTTGATATTAATTTTACCTATTTCTTATATAATCTTACAAAGATTTCTTTATAGCTATACATTTGCATTTCGTAATGTTCACATTAAAACACTAGTACTTTTTGAAGGTATTATAAAACCCGGATGCTTTTTTCTTCCATTTTGACAGTACTTTTTGCCATCGTCAAGTAAATGTTAGAATAATAATTTTTAAGTTTTTCGGTTTTTTGAAGCTTTGGACTGTAGAATGTAGGTATAATAGTATATTAAATTCGTTTGCGACTGGCTTTTATTGCACTTAAATGATTTTCCACTTCGCTGGGGCGTCGTGTAAAAACTTACATCCTAGTGCACTAACAGCTTAAGTCGAAAACTGCTTTTATAATATACAATATTAATATATTACCCTTAATAGTTTAGTTTATTGTTTATAATCATTTACAGTAAATTTATATTATTAGTGTGAAATATATTATATTGCCTTTTTCCAATATTTCTTGAATCTAAGAGGAGACATCTTGCAGTTTTTCAGATATATCTGTAATACCTATATCTCTTTAAATGTGTCTGTGACAGTTTAAGATTTAATTTCTTGTCGACCTTTAATTCGCGCAGAGCTATTTATTCTATATCAAGTGGAATAAAAATTTGGTAACCCACCAATGTATTTTATATGGTGACTCACTGTAGGCGGCAAAGGTCTTTCGTTTCAAATGGCCTATTTTGTTAATTGGAAAGCTCAAAACAAAAACCTATTGAGGGTTTGATATTATAGGGGCAAGAGAAATTTGTCACATTAAATTCTACACGTACCAATATTAAATAAATGTCTAATTAATTTAATTAACATTTTTCTGCTTTAATTTCTGACGCTTATAAAGTCTTAGAAGAACTTTAAGCTTCATTAAAGCAAGTTTTATGTTTTGCAGGAAAAAAACAGCCATAACGACCATGAAAATAAATAAATAAATAAATAAATAAATGAACTTGCAATACCTCCTGAGTGTAAAAAGTCAAATTTTTTAGGAGCGATGAAAAACAGTTATTAGAGTTGCTGTTTACTCTATTTTTTATATTTATAGCAATATAAATAAAGTGGTGTAAGGTTACTATTATCCCTAAAGATGTTTTAGTTTTACATTTAAACTATTCTAGCTCATATTGCAATATACATGTAGTTAGGAGATATTGGTCAAAAATGTCAGTTAGGAGGTATTGCATGTTCATTAACGATAAAATATAATTAATTTAAATTTTGAAGTTTCTATTGGAAGATTTTTTCTAACCAATCATAGACTTTTAACTTACATTCAGGTCTATTCACATGTACCATTCAAATCTATTCAATATTGACAAAAATTACAATCCCATGCAGTTTTAATACAGTTGACGTAAATGACCTTGCAATTTTCGTCAATATTGCCACAAATCTCAATCTCAATGGTACATGTGAATAGGCCTGATTGTGAGATGATAGTAAGCCTTAATATATTTTGAAAGTTTTGACTTAAACACTTAATTTTCTTCAATCGATTATGTACAAAATTTTAAACCTTTCATTCAAATCAAAGATGTAAAAATGTAAAATGTTCGACAATTTCACAATGTGGATTAACACGTTATTGCAAAGCCCAGCCTAAGTACAAAATTTGTCATTGAATGATGACAATGTAATAAGAAGTCGTTCACAAATTACGTTGTTTTTTTTTAATTATTTTTGACCAACCTTCCCCACAACGTAAGATTTCTGTAAAATTACATATTACACAGTAAAAAATTGGGTAAAATTATAATATTTAGATTAAATTATAAAATTCATATGATTTAAATTAAGTTTTAAAATTACAATATTATTATACTATTCACAGCGGCTGCGCTAGAATAGTATTATACGGTAATTTCGAATTTTCCTAAATTATCACAAATCGTCCTAGACAAACAATTCTTCGTAACAAAATTGTTTCATGAAAAAATAAGAAATTTTTGTTTTTTTTTCTATATCTGTTTGTCTATCTGATGTCACAATTTTTGTGGACACGATAACTTAAGACGAATAATCCGATCGACGAAATTTTCTGGGAAAATCAAGCCCTATTGTTTTGTGAGGGGAAGATCCCTATTGTTTTTGAAAGTAACCCCTCCCCCCCCAAAAGACAAAAAAGTTATAGGTTAATCTTAAAAGAAAAATCGAATATCGCAGAAAGAAAATTCCGACTAACGTAACTTTTTTTAGGAAAAAATTCTTTTATTATAAGGTGCAATTCTACGAATTTGAAAGTAATCCCCCCAAAAACAAAAAAGTTGGGAGGTTAAACTTTTTTTAAAAATTAAATTTTTTTTTCAAAAACTTTTTGTTTTTCGCAAGAAGAAAATACAAAAAAAATAAAAACTATTGTTTCTTTTTTTAAAGTTTTTTTATTATTTTTTTATTTTTTTTTAAACTTACATTTTTCAAAAAAAGATCTTGTTAAAAAATGTTTTTATTTTTTTTAATTTTTTTTTGTATTTCACAAAAAAAAATAAAAAAAAATGCTGATAAATGTTTTTAAGTTTTTTTTTGAATTTTGGGAAAATGCATATACCATTTTTACTGTAAATAGTATCCATATAATGCTGTACTTACGGTATGATAATTGGCGAAATTTTGAAATTTTGGTAGCCGGTAATTAAATTGCAGGAAATATTTTTTACAGTGTAAGTTGCTTCAGCTATAAACGTAATAAAAATTCCTTTTTTTGTAAAATTAATTAGAGCGTTTATTGATTGATAAAAATACAGAGCACAATGTAAATGAATTATCGTGGTTAAAAAATGCAGTTAAATAAACATTTAATCATAATGCCTAATGAATAAATAATATTTAATTAAGTCAGGCTTTGATCCCTCTAGGATAAAACATAAATTATGTTTCTTTAGGGCAATTTCACCCTCCTCTCCATGTTAATTACAAAATGCATTTTGTAAGATTAGATTTAACCATAAATTTTACATATAAAAACAATACATTTTGCTAAATTTTACTACTATCTTGTAAGAGATCCTTTTCATAAAAAGCGCTTACACCTAAAAATGTTACAGATTATATTGAACTTTATCAAGGTGTCTTTGACACTGCTTGTCAAGTATGATTATAAAATTAGGGAACGTTCAAGTATTACTTAACGCAAATTTTGATCATTTTGGACAACCACACCCCCCCCTGTAACGCTATTTTCCTATACCATTAATATGGGCGTAACACTCCAAAATGACCCCCACCCCTCCTAGGAGCGTTACGTAATACTTTAAGGTTCCCTTACTTGTCAAAATTAAAAACATTGAATATGCCGCAGCTTAAAACTCGACAAAAATCCATTTAAACGGCGAGAATATTAATAATTATAATTTATTATTAAGAATTAATAATATTAATGTGATAATTTTATGGCTTTAATGTGAGTGCAATTAGGACTGAATTAAATGTTGCACTACAATTCAAACAAAAAAAAAACTTGAGAAAACTGGACAGATTACCATAAATCGGGGTTCTGGTCAAAGGAAAATGTCCAGGGGAGAAGAATAAACTCAAATGAATCTGCGTAAGAAACAAGTATTCCTGTTTCATATGAAAATAACTGTTGACCAAATACTTCAGAAATCTATAAGTATTTTCTTAAAAAAAATCGTGCGGCCAGCAACCAACCATTGTTAAGGAACGTTCAAGTATTACGTAAGGCAAATTTTGATAATTTTGGACCCCCACCCTGTAACGCTATTTTCCTTTACCATTAACATGGGCGTAACTCTCCAAAATGACCCCCACCCCCCCTAGGAGCGTTACGTAATACTTGAACGTTCCCTTATCTGAAAACCATAAGTTTGTTTTTTTTTTAGTTTTTTTATAATTTAATAAAAAGCAAGTTAATGTAAAAATGTTTGAGTTATTATAATATTTGACAATCCAGAGTGAAACAAATTTATAGCTATTAAAAACTTTATGATACTGAAGTTAAATTATAGCTTTGTCTGCATTGTTTTACTACTTTCATAAAATTTCTCAAAACTTTTCATAGCGAATATCAAAAAAGACTCGTTCTATTTTGTCTGTTTTTAAAAACAAAATTATTTTAAGAAAATATTTCACTACTATCTTGTTTAACCAGTTGAGATATCGACTTCAAATTCAAAACAAGATAACTTAAACTATCTTTTGGCATATATTCAATATTTTTAGTTTTTAAAATGGGGCATGGGGTCAAACAGGAATATTTTTTAAATGAAAAGGGAGTCGTCTGATACATTTTAAAGGAAATAACATTATCAAGGTTCCATTTTAATGTTTTAAGATATTTTTTGTATTAATAAAATAGTCTTTATATCACATAAAATTAGTTTAAAAGTATAATTGAAGTATTTGCATCATAAATAAAACCATTTTTAAAAAATTGTTTGATTTTTTTAAGAAATTTTGAAAAAAATTCCCATTTTCAACTCTATTTTAAACACCCAATAATTTTCTAAAAAAAATTAAAAATATATGGTCAAATTTTAAAGGCTTTTAAATGCTTTATTACACGACCACCTTTCAATTAAAAAAATCCTCATGCCCCTTGCCCACATTTTAAAAGCTAAATATATCAAATATAAAAGATAGTTTAAGTTGTCTTATTCACGAGTTATAAATTTAAACTCGTTCAAAAGTTAAGATGGGGTGTGACTTTTGGACCGCACAGTATAAAGTAGTTATGGCTATACAAACTTTTCCTTTTTATTTTCGATTCTTAATTATTTAATTATTACAGTGCACATTAGAGTGCTATAATACTGGTACAATATATTTGATTAAAAGAATACCATTTGTCTTACACGAAAACCTTAATTTTAAGTAGTACAACGTAGTTAATTCAATTAAAATTAAAAAAAAAACCTACAGCTGCATTGTAGTGGCTTTGTCGATACGTTTAAATACTTTCATTTGATTCATTTTATTTTTATTTAGTTTATTAAATTTTAAAAATAACTTAAAACTCGGTATTCCAAACATAAATTTCCAATTACAAAAAGACTTTGGACCATCGAAACTGGACGCAAAACTTTTAGGTATTGGGTTTCAGCCTTAAATTAATACTAAAATAACAGATTCTTTGGACAAATTGAACATAGCGTTTACTCAAAAGAATTATGTGCTAAAGTTTTGGGAATTTGATTTTTTCATAAATGGGTTTTCATTAAAGTAAAGTACCAATCCAAGTTACAAAGATAACTTTGATGTAAGAGAGTTTGGCGCTGCGATCGAATACTGTGTTGGTCGTTTTGAATCTCGTGCTCCTTGTCGGAAAACCCAATAGGTACATAGTTCCTCAGAAAAATTTAAATGAACAAAATTGACGAAAGCAATGGAAGATGGATCCTTGTAGCGGATTATAGAACCATTCACAGTAAAATCCCAAAGGTTCATATTTGGAAGATAATGGCTTAATATTTCTCAGGATGAACTAGACTTAAGCCAATCGCTCGTCCTCCACAATTATATATTGTTTTTATCACTATTTTTTACCTAGATTTTAAATCTGTAAAAGTTAGCTACCTATTTACATTATAAAGGAAAACATATTTTTATTAATTACAAAAAACGTTTTAAATCCTAAATAGCCTTTTTTATGTCGATATAGTGGAACAGTTTTAGATCCTATCATGACTTAAAATGGCGCAAATTTTATTTATATTCTTCACTTTTAAAATATTAAAAAGTAAAACACGAAAAACTTAATATTAGTTCTTAAGAACATTAAATAATTATACAATTTTTTTATACAAACTCAGAATTTTACTTTGTTGGCCAATTGATCTGTTAAACTCACTGTTTTTCAAATTAACTTAAATACAAAATCAAAGAAACAGCGCTCCTTAAAAAGTTATAAGAAAAATCTAATGTTGCAATATTCAATATTAATATATTATAAGTATTAAATAATAATTTAAAAGCAAAAATAATAATCAAAAATTTGACGTCTTACCAAAAACACCCAACAAAGTAAAATTCTCCATCTGCAATAATTTCATAAAAATTCGTTTTTCTTCGTATTGCAATAAGGCAGATAGCTCAATTTTACAAACGGATTTGAAATCTAGATGAAAAATAGTATTAAAATTAATATTTAATTGTGGGGAATCAGCGATTGGTTTAAGTCTGGTTCATCCTGATTCAGGATTCCTCAAGAAATATTAAGCCACTATCTTCCAAATATGAAGGTTGGGATTTCACTGTCAGTGGTTCTATAATGTCCAGACCGCCCACCACAAGGATTCATCGTCGGGTTCTTTGGTCAATTTTGTTCATCTAAATTTTCTGGAGAACTATGTATCAGCAAGCACTTATTATAAAAACTGATCCTTTCTTTTGGTGAAGTGTGAGGAAAATGAATTTCCTTTTTCCTAAGAGCAAAAATGGCCAAGAATTAATTTTGCCTCAATGTCTACTATTTCAGTATACAAATTAATTTGGTTAGGTCACATGACAATTTACATGTGGAAATTCGGTTTTAATAAACTTTTGGAGAGGAATCTGCTAATTAAAGAGCATAATTATGGTCCTCCCACAACATTAATGCTGTTTCCCCTTAGTTTATGGCAAACATAAACAGAATGCAATGCTTTTACGGTTCCTACTTAAAATTTAAGATTCCCTGCACTTCCCCTAAACTAAGTCAAAACATAAACTGCTTACCTCATAAGCTCTAAATAATAAATACAATTCTCTAGGCTTGGCGTCCATGGGTAGTCCACTCACGAATAACGTTCGCACCTGAAACATACATTATAATTAGTATGCATGTAAATAATGTTGGGCGTTATGTATATTTTATAGGGTAGAATATATACTCTAAAACTGGGGAATACCATTAGAGTGGAATTAAATAATATATTTTGTATGTGGTTTATGAATTTAACTATATATTTAGTACACTACGTATGCAAAGTGTTCTTGGTCGATTTTTTGCCTCGACTACGTCTCAGCAAAAAAAAACTTCAGTCTTGAACGCCAAAGACTTCGTTCTTATACTATTATAATTTATAAATTACATCGTAAGAAAAAGACCATAATTAATTCAAATTTAAAGACGACGTCTATAGTTCCATCACCTTATGTTAGTTCCAAACCACTTTTATGTTAAAAGAAGTTCTGAATCAAGTGTGGTTTCTGGTTAAAATAGGTCTAAGCCATACTTAAATAACCATCAACAGAATCAGTCCCACAAAATAGCTACTTTTCGAAACATGATGGTAAGAGCTCTTCACCAATGGCCATGTTCAATAAGTGTACATTATACATGCGACTCAAGTCCAAGAGACTTTTTATTGATTTAAAAATTGATGAATTGAACTTGATCTTGATTGATCTATAAAATTTTAGTTTTCTCAAAAACAAAAACAGGTAAACGTAAATTATAATACAGTATAATCGACTTTATCGACTATATCGACAACTGTAAATAAGGTGATTTTTATCTTAAGACAGAATTTAATACAATATAAGTTGTGTTCGTGTAATTAATTCTCGTTTATTAAGCACTAGAAATATACATATTTTTAATTGGAAATTATTATACGTATTAAATGCCGCTAATAGCTATTAGAACTATAGTTCTACTTCAATAATTGTATAGCAAAAGCATTTCATTAAAATATTGTTATTCATTAAACAAACCAAAATGTTCATTTTAGATCTTATCTAATCTTATAACGTTTCTTATAAACTTTATGTTTTTAATATAAAAAGGGCTAGTAGATGGCCATTTTTCTCAAATTTATCTCGAAACCCCAGGGATAACTCGAGGAATTTTTACAGAAAGATCTTCGCCTCTACCAATTTCTCAACTGTGTCAGTCAAATTTTCCAACTATTCAGCCAATTTCCCAACTCCGTCACTTAATTTTCCAACTCGACAATAGATTTTTCCAACTCGAGTGAGGTTAGAGGGTTGCGCCCTACCCCCACTCCCTCATGGTGTCATTTCTGCGAAAACCTGATGTGATAAACCAAATATGTGACCGCATTTAAAAGCGATTCAAAATTTACATACAAGAAACGTCTTATCAGGTTGATATTCGGTTTTTAAAGTTAACCTAAACAAACAAGTTCCATGATAAAACAGAAGCTTCTAGATTTCTGTAAGATATTAATTTTTTACTTTACAGTATTCATTTTAATATAAGTGGGTAGTCCGAAGCACAAACTTATTTGTTTTTTCATGAAATAACTGAACTTTATGGTTCTGTATAATTAATTATATAATAACAAGGAATAAGGGCTAAATATAATGAGTATAACGTGATATTCTTTGCTCGTTATACAACTTCTACTAAAGAAGCCATAAAACCATAAAATCGCGATATATTTACACCCTATTGTAGTATATATTTCGGCAAGGGAATACCAACTGCTCGACGTTAATATGAAAAATAGTTTTGGGGATTAAGATAAGATAAGATTTACTGTGCGTAATTCAAATATATAAACGCTAAGCATATTTTATGTATATTTCTGAACATAGTTACGAGACTATAAAATATGCTATGCAAATATAAAAAATATATAATGTTTAAATGTTGATTTTTATGGAAATTCAGATGCAAATAAATAAATACCTGGGGAAAGTAATGCTCACGAGGGTTAAATAAAAAATAATACAGTAAAATGTTTCTTAGTAAGGCATATCCACAGGCTCGCATATCAACATAATACGTAACAATGCGATGCCGTGATTGGCTTAATCTTTGTTGTTTGTTTGTTTGTTTTTAACCTCATACTATTCTACTTAATTAAGCATCCCCTAAGTCCAGAACTTGTGTGGGCTAGTAGTAGAGGGAACCACCGGCTTTAATTGACTTTCGAACCAATATATCTAGGGAGTACGCCTTCGTCAAATTTCAATTATTAATTAACTGAAAAAGGCGATCGGCGCCAGTGAGGTTTGAACTCACGATCATTAGCTCAGTGTCAATGCTATATCGATGCCTTAGACCTCTGAGCTAATTCTCCCACATGTGCCGCCATGTATCTTGTAAGCCAATCACGGCATCACATCCTTATGTTTTATGTTCTTATGCAAGCTTCTGGAGAGGCCTTAAAATAGTAAAAATGCAAAAGAAAAAAACAAAACAGAAAATCTCCAATAATTTTAATTTTCATTTTCATTTGTTTTTGTGGAAACAGTATTGCTAATGTTAAAATATTTATTTTAAAAATTTGCAGCAAGAGATCTGTCACAAATATTTATGATAATACAGAAAAACTCAAATAATTTTAATTTTTAATATATTTTTATGGAAACACTATTATATTGATAATGTTGTCAAAATATGATATTTATTTTAAAAATTTAAAACAATAAGAGATTTGTAAAAATATTTTAGATAGTAAGTATGATTACCTCTACTCTAAGAAAAACTGTCGTATCTACAACAAAAAAAAAAACGATTTTTTTGTAGATACGACATCTTGTCTCAAATGGCCGTACTAAAATTTAATCTTCTATCATCTATTTTATTGTAATTTTAATAACTAACTTATTCAGGTTGTAGGTATATTTATATCTTTACGAGATTCACTTTTCTTTTGAAATAACATTTTGTTTTTATGAAATAGTTTTTCACTAGGTACTAACAAACTAGGAGAATATGTTAAATAAACTTTAGTTAAATATACCTAGCGCTCTGGGTCGTAAGTCTAGCAAAAAAAGTAGTACATTCCACTTGTTTGAAAAATTGCCGGTATAATAAGTATTGTAGTAGCCTTAAAAGCGTTGCATTCGTCACTTCATTTAGAACAATTGTTTGCCAGGGGATATAGTTTTAATTTAAAATGAAAGTTATGTTAAGCAAATATTGCATTAATCTTTTAACTAATGAAAGGGCATTGTAGAATTATATGCCACTCCTTATAAGGTGTGCCCTTTTTCATCCCCTTACCGATTGATAACCTAGGTTATTATTTTAAGGAAAAGTAGTGCTTTATAAAAAAATAATCTATCGTAGTAGACTGAACTATCACGGTGTTCTAAAAGAACTTTTAAATGACATGACAACTTTAATTTTTTTTTCTTTTTGGAATTTGTTATATGAGTTCTAATTAAAAAAATAGGACCAAAATTTTAAAAATCGTTATAGCCGTTTTTGAAAAAAATGTGTTCTTTAGAAAAAAATCTATGATATATCACGCTAACATACTTGGTTTGACCTCGATGTCCTAGATTTTGACCAAACTTGGTATAGTGGTACCACTATGGTACCCAAGTTCTCCCACCGATTTTTTTTCAAAACGGTCCATCCGTCCACGATACCGGGTGTCCCACCAATCAGGTTCTTGACGTTATATCTCCGTTATTTGAAAAATTATTTTTTTTGTAAAAAATAGCGTTAAATGGGAGTCAAAGAAGATTTTATTGACTTATTCAACCCCCCCCCCCCATTGCTTACTCACTCCCTTGTAACCACCCTACCCTCTCAAATAGCACCTTCCACCCCATTTTCATCTAAGAATATGAAATTACATTTCATTTTCAATTAAACCATGTATTATAAGTAGTGCCTTATTTTTTTAAGGGGCTTCCGATAACAATTATTATTTATTAATAATAATGTCCCACCAGGTTTTAGACGGGCTGTAGTGAACAGTTGGACCGTTTTGAAAAAAATTTGGATGGAGTGCTTAGGTACCATAGTGGTACCACTATGCCAAGTTTGGTCAAAATCCGAGACATCAAGGGCAAACCGAGTATGTAATATCAAAGATATTTTCTAAGAAGCACATGTTTTTCGAAAACGGATCTAAAGATTTTTAAAATTTTGGTCTTATTTTTTTAATTAGAGCTCATATAACAAATTCCAAAAAGAAAAAAGAAATGTTGTCGTGTCATTTAAAACTTCTTCTAGAACACCGTGCTATTTGTTAGCACTATGACAGATTTGGCACCATATTTAATAAAGATAAAGATAAATTTTAAAATTTTCTTACGCATAAAAATACGTAAGAAAATGTTAAAAAGAACTGGCTGGCTAACTTAAAACTTGCTGAATTCAAATGCGTCAAGAATATTATTAAAACTGGCGAATATTGGAGATATTTACAACTTTTCAATCCCAAATGCATGCTGAAAATTACTATTTTTCTCACGCTTAAAGAAAAAATAATAAATCAAGTGTAGGATATATTAAACTTTGTTGAAACAATTGCAACTACCAAAGCAGTTGTCAGAATCAAACTTATCTTGAATGGAACCCGATGCTTTAAATACCAGTGAATTATTTGAAATAGCTTTTTGTACTTTTAGGTATGTCAAAACGCAAAATTAATGATGGTAAGGTATTATTTTGTATAGGTTATACTATCGTGCAACAAATAAACTTAATGATTTTAACCAAAAGGTCAGAGAGATTTTAGATTATATATTTATTTTTTCAATAGTTTTTATGCGTTTATAATTCAATAGTTCAAGCTAATCAAATGCAAATTCAATTTTTTTAATAAATTCTATTTTAGTTTTTTTATATATATTTTTCCAAACTCATTTCAAAGATCTTATGCTAGTAAATGGGTTCTCAAAGATCTTTTAACCCTTCGTTAGGCGCGCGGTCTACGATCGTAGACCATGCTTTTTTTTAGCTGGGTAACTTTTTACACGGAGTCTTTACGCTTGCGCCCCTTCGAGTAGCTGTGCATTATGCATCAATCTATTAGATTAGTAATAATTCACACTTTGAATGGGTATAATATTGTTTTTATTCATATTGAAACCTGCCTGGTCTACAATTGTAGACCGCGCGACTAACCACGTTACCTTTTTTATTTTTGCATTTTTTTATTTTGTGTAAGTTTTTATGGTTTCTTTTTGTGAATATTGTTTTTCAAAGTTAGTTTATTAGTTTAAAGATAAATTAAAGATAAAATATGTCTTTACTACCAAAAAAAATAGCGGTTTATAGGAAAACACTGGCACGAGTCTTTTTGGGCATGAAAGAGCTCATACGTAATGTTTTTGATAAATAAGGTAATTTTCTGTTCTATAAAACTAAAAATTACTTTGGACACTAAATGTGCCTAAGAAGGGAAAATAAATCGAAAAATTAAAATGCTCAAAATATCATAACTACGATTGCAAAGAGCACATGTACAAGGCGCACGAGTTACTAAAATATTGCATGATTTCGAGTCAAATTTTATAATATTTTTTTCTTTTAATTTAGGTGTTTTTTATTTTTTTTATAATCGTACATGTTAAAAAAAACAAATGTTTTAGTTTCAGAAAGTTTGTTAAGTTATTTTTATTTTTTTTTTTCAAATTACCGTACAGATGTAAAATATATGTTAGAATTGTATATTATTTTTCTTTTACCCTTAACACTTACTAAAACAATAATAATTTGAAAAAAATATGTAAATAACTTTTAAATACAATCAAATAAATAACATAAGATATTTGGTTTTTAAAAATATAAATGTGTTTTTTTTTTAAACAAAAAATAAAATGGTCTACAAGTGTAGACCGCGCGCCGAAACACGTTACAAAAAGAGGCGCGCCTAACGAAGGGTTAACTTGGTTTCTTCGATTCTTTAAACGAACAGTATTTTTTCGATATTTAATACGAATCGCTGTGCTTTTCAAAATCAGCAAAGCGTTTTACTCAACATTTTGAACAAATAACAATAATTTTATTTAAGAATTTTAACGTAAAAACGTAAAAAAGAACTTGTCTTACCTTACCAAAACTGAATTTGTCTATCTAAGACAGTAATGTTATCATCACTATCTATAAGAAAATATGTTAATTTTTATCATTAGGTAGGTTATTAATAATACCATATTATTATAAAGGGTTTACATGTGGAACTATTACAATATCCCATAACGGAACAATGACAGGTAGACGGTATAGTAAATAGGCAGGTTCACCTGTTTTGATCTTGTATTTTCAAGCTGTTAGGACAGGTGCAATAATACTGTTTGATATGTAGGAAACACATTGTAGATTTATTTTCATAGGAAATTAAAGAATCAGAGTAAACCTACATGAGCATAATCTATTAAATATCATGACCATCATAAAAAAGATAATATGACTGCAGTCAGGGCCGTAGCTATGGGGGGATGGGAGGGGGCGTGCGTCCCCCTTACCCACCTTAAAAAGTTGTATATTCCATTGATCTAAAAAAAATTTGTGTATTTTATGGATTAAAAAAAGTTGTATATTGCAGCAGGGATTCAGACAAAAGTCGTATATTGCAGGGATTCAAAATACAAGGAAAATAGTTGTATTTTTAGACTAAAAAAAGTTGTAATTTTTGACCTTCACAAAAACTTCTTCGCCACGGAATTGACCGCAGTTATATGTAATACACTAACAGAACAATGTTTTCAATCCTCATTATTAAATAAGCTTTGACGAATAAGCATATTTCATTTAATCATTGATTTTGTACCTACAGGAAAACTCTTTTAGAAAAAGTAGAAATAGTAATCTTTGATCTTTGATATACTAAAGGAATCTAAGGACGCTATATCAAAGAAACAGCCCTAGTTGTATTCTTAATATTTATATGCACTGAATAGGTATTAGTATGTGATCATTTTAAATTTTAGTTATTAAATTTCATAATAGTCTTGGTAAAAAATACCTTATACTCTTATAGGTCTCATCATGATTATGAAAAATTTCATTGAAAATAGGTTAATAATATATAAAGGATTATTATCTATGTATTATAAAATATTAAAATTATGTATTGCAAAATTTTGAGACATTTTATATGTAACAGGATTTAGTGGGCAATTAATTTAGATCAAAGGGGTTTTAAATCTGTAAGGATTTTGAAAATATATAGAATAGAAGTAAGTAAGTAAGGTCTTTGATGGCATGGCTTATTCTTTATATTTTTTACGATATTTGATAGATAGATAGATCACAGGGTTGCTTTCAATAAATATCTATGTATCTATATTATTATGTGATTATTATATACACATAATATAATATTATATGTATTAATGAAAATAAAGTTTAGTGCCTTATAGACGGTAAACTATTAAAATCTATAAAGAAATTGCACTGCTCTACTACAGAATTTTCACAATCAATGAGAAAATCCCTACCAAAATGTCATATAGCTGCTATTTCACGCTTTTTTGCGATCATCAGTGAGCATATATTGGTATGGTGGCTTTCGCACTGACTGTTGAAAATTTTAAATACCTATCAAAAATAAGTATAACTGTATTGAGAACGTATAAATTGGTGGCGCAATCTAATGTTTGCACAAAAGTATTTAAAATTTTCAACAGTCAGTGCGAAAGCCACCATACCAATATATGCTCACTGATGATCGCAAAAAAGCGTGAAATAGCAGCTATATGACATTTTGGTAGGGATTTTCTCATTGATTGTGAAAATTCTGTGGTAGAGCAGTTCAATTTCTTTATAGATTATATGTATTATTAATGTTAAAAAGTATTTTATTTTCTCTGTGTATATTGTCTGAGGCAAAAAATTATGTTCAATATTCATAAATAAATATAAATAATACCTTTGTATACTAATATTAGCTAAGCTAACAGCTTGATAAAATATATCTGATAACTAATAATCAATAATTACACAGATCAACAATAAAAAAGAAAATTTTGTTATACTCTCATGACGTTAAACCTTACATCGGTAATAATTTTTTTGTACGGCCTAGTTAGTAGATAGTGCTCATTTTCCAACCGTTGTCATGACAGTGGTTGAAAAGTGAAAATCAGCTGATTTGACATATCTGCTGTCAGAGAATGAGTAAACGTCAAACACAACCTCAAATTGACAAATTAATTTTTAAATATTTTTTGCGTTTTTAGATGTATAGGTATTGGGTCGTAGGAAAAACAGTATAAGCACCTTGTCGCAAACCATTTTCAGTGTACTTCGAGTGCTTTTTTTACGAGTTGCAGCCGAGATAAGCACTCTCGTGCACTGAAAACTAGGTTCGCGTACTCGGTTCCTAATATACTACACTCGACCGCAAAATTAACCGGACACTAGAGATTTGCCACAATTTTAATGTTGGTTTCCTAGCGAACTACTCATGTGATTTTCATAATTTTTTTTTGAACCGTAAGTTGACTCTTTAGTAACGATGTTATGGTAAAATTTTTTATTCTGATTTTAATTTGAGAATATACAGGGTGAAGAAATAAGAAGTTTTTTTTCCCAAATTTGTGACAACCTGTGGGGTGAATCAGCAATAACAGCGGATGGTAATTGGAATCATACTATAGTCCTACCTTTTAAGAACATTTTGATTTTTTTTACTCACGTTGTTATCTCTGTTATTAACAAAGATACACTGTTTTAAAGACAACGCCTCGGATAAAGCGTTCGCAAAATTAACCGGACGCTAGGTTTATTAGAAAAATATTTTTAATTAAATTATTAATAATAAACATTTTGTAACAAAAAAAAAAACGTCAAGTTGTCTTCAAAAAAAAATAACGAAAATTAGATGAGCAGTTCGCTAGGAAATCAACATTAAAATTGTGGCAAATTTCTAGTGTCCGGTTAATTTTGCGGTCGAGTGTATTATAAATTCATCAATATCAAACGACTATAATATAGATATTATTATTTAAATGATTTTAATGCCCCAAAATTTAAAGTGCTCTAAATAAATGTATCCAAGAAATGATTCTAATATCCGAAACCTTGAATCAGAATCCTATTTCCTATATTCTAGGATATGCTATATTTCAGAAACAAAAAATTATGGTATAATAGTTACGCCAAATTCGTAATTAGTACCACAAGTTTATCCAAAATCAATTTTAAAATGTGCAACACTCAAACAAAAGTTTTAACACTAAAAACTAAAATATATATTTAAATAAAATATTATTCAATTTCTCCCAGTCAAAATAATATTAAATTTGCATATACAAAACCTAATAATATATTTATTTTAGGAACAAATTCAATTTATATTGTGTTGTATTCAATGTTAAATACACGTTTTATTTTACAATATTGTACAATATAGTTTAAAGCATGAAAAATTTACTGTTGGGCGCCAATATTAGAATAGCAGCTGAATAATGAATAATAATAATAAATAAATCATTTGCAACCACATTGTTAGATTCTGTTTTTAAATTAATCCATCGTAGTCAATAATAAAAAATCATTGTAATCATCAACCCAAATTTCCTCAAAACCAAGTTTAAAATGGGCTGAATCAAAAAAAAAAGTTATGATAACAATAAAGTATTAAAATATATGTTTAAGCCAAATAGTAAACAATTTAATTCCTCTTTGTGTATATTATTCTCCCAGGCAAAACAATATGGAATTATTGCATACAAAACCAAAAATAATATATGTATTACAGGAACAAATAAAAATTATGTTTTGTTGTATTCAATATTAAATACACTTTTTATTGTACAACAGTGTTTCGAGCATTCAATATTTACTGTTGGGCGCCAATATTAGAATAGCAATTTCGCAGTGCAATAATGAATATTCAACGAAATAAAACATTTTCAACCGCATTGTTAGATTCTGTTTTAAAATTAATCCATTGTTGTCAAAAACATAAAACCGCACTAAACATTCGTACACAATAACCACTTAATTTTTAAATACACACCTCTAGACACTCCATTATATAACAAATAAATTCACTAATACTGTTCGAAATAAGGGTATATTTTATCAGGAAGAAGGACAACCACCAACTGACAGATAGGGTGCCGGGTTTTGAAATATACTTCATGATAGAGCCATTGTTTTAGGGGTTAGGGGTAATGACGCGCCGCGAGAATTCACTGGTGCATTCAAACAATTCTCGTATATTTCCGGTAGATTTCGACAAAAGGCATATGTTCTCGAGCGAATAAAAAAAAGCTGCTAAAAGAGTGTTTCGAATTTCATAATAAACTCTTCGCGGTATTTTCCTTCTGTAAATCTAATAGTATATTAATGTACTAGTTTCATAACACCCGTTTTTAGCGCACGAGTATGATAATATAATATTTTCAGAATTATCTTATTTACTAATTTCGAAAATTCCATACTTTATTTGTGAAAAAATAATGTTAATTTCATAAACTTCATAGAAGAGAATTGAAAAGATCTAATACAAAAATAAATTAATCGTTCGGAAAATAAGGGTAAAATTTGGTAATAAATCATTTGGTTTTAGAGTAACTGCCGTTCTTTTTATGGGCTACAATTAAGGGGTATTATCTGGTTGGTTACATAATCATTTGTTAATGATTTATGAATTATTAATTTTAATTATTCTAATTGTACTTTAATAAATGCGTATTTTATTTATTTAGGTTAATATTTTATTTCTTTATGGATTTTATTTTAGAAAAGTTATTTAAAAATTAGTTCAGTGCCTGCTGGTGAGATTTGTAACGTATGGGCCGTCAAAGAGAAAAATTTATTTTTTTGTCCCGAAAATTATAGTAATTAAGTACAGGGGGATTCTTCAAGAAAGCCCGGTAATTTTATTTCCTACTATTTATCTCAGCTGTCAAGTCTGATGTCTCGTCACTGAGTTTGTTACTAAAGTTTTCAAGATTTTTATTGTCATGAATCATGATAACAAATGTCATATTTATTTATGAAAATTGAAAAGCGTACTGTCGACAATTTTTACAAAGGAATATGCCATTGGTTGTCGTGACGAGAAAAGTCGTTATTATGTGAAACCTCACCTTAACGTAGATTATGGGAAGATTTTTTACGATGTGGTGATTTATAGAATTTTACTTTACAACTTTTTAACATAGTCTGTAAAAATATTTTCTGCAATTACCAGAATTTTAAAAGAAAATTGTAATATGTTGCCTAACTTCATACCGTAATTTTAAAATGATATTGTAATTTTAAAACTTGATTTTAGGACATTACGTCATCATCGTAATAAAGATTCATTTAAATTTCCTAAAGGTTGAGAGACCTCGGTCGACCTTTTGGGTAACTAATAAAGAACTTTATTATTTTCTATAAATAGTAAAAAAATCTGTATAAATAATATTAATTTTATAATTTTATCTTAATATTACTTTATAATTTTATCCCTATTTTTTACACTACAGTACATTCACAGAAATAATTGTCTGGTTCATTCATTATCCAACTATACAATGTTGGTAGCCCACCGCCCTGTTGTCAAATTAACTTTAATATGAAACAGAAGATATTATGAATAAATGTATGTTGGTATAACTGGTAAAGTAAAATTCTATAAACGCTGTATCGTAAAAAAAATCCTATAATTATTACATAACTAACTAAAGTCACTCGCATGATTAAGATGAATCTCATTGAAGCCTTTTTCGTAACTGTATAGACTCTGTAGGGAAACAAAAAAAACTTACAGCCTACAATCAGTTAGAAAATCTGAAACCTAATTTTATATCAAATAAAAAAGTCCAAACATAAACTATTTTCTTGTTTTTTAACAAATAGCTAAGTTTGTATACAGACAGACGGCTTTTATTAAAAGAGGACATTTACAAGGTTTAGGTACTTCAACTTCCCTATTCAATAATCTCATATTCTTTCGCAAAGAGTGATCTTTTTATACGGAAGTTTACAGATCAGAGTTTATTCCTGCCAGAAGCAGATGTAAATAGGTATACCTTCAATATTATGTTGTTGGGATCCACTAAACTTGATCTTATATCAATAAACTTCCTGAGATGAATTCACAAGCTTTTAAAGCTTAGATGGAGTATTCGATTCAAAAAAGATTTAGAAATTACTAGCGATAATAGTTAATGTTACCATAATAGCCCAGAAAACCAGTTTGAGAGTCTCATAATTATATTGAAATATATATGCTTATTTATCTTAATTTAAGGTCTCATTATTATAGGTTCCATTTTTAATACAAAGTGCTCCCTAGTTTTAGAAGGTAAATTAATAAACTATTTTAAGTCGATAATATACGCCTTTACTTGATAAAATTTAGGTCCACCTAATAATGACCAACTTTATATCGAAAATATATAGTTTATATTAGTTTAATTGAGAACATGCTATAAATGAACTATTTTAAGTCCAAAATATACTCTTACATTTTCTCAATTTAGATCGCTAATAATGCTTCTATTTTTTGCACAAAATGCAAGCAAATATTTGAAATAGTATTTATTTTGTTTCTTTTTTCTTAACAGACGTTTATTATTACTGAATTTTCCAGAATGGATGCACGCCGCTTTGAAAACTTACGAATTTATTTTCAGGTCTTTAAAAAGTCCAAACGAAAATGAGAGTTAAAATTATATTGAAAATTTGTGTAAATAAGAGTGAAAGCGAAAGTAATGGTAGTGAGAAAGAACTTAAATGTGAAAATTTAAATTTTCAACAAAAATTATCTAAAGTGTGTTGTGATACAATTATGAACCACAAACAAATATTTTGTACCTATTCTGATCCTCCTGTTTAAAAATAATAACCTTTTTTTTACGTGTTTTATTTCTATAAAAAACATAGATCAAAAATATACTGCTGAACTAGGTAGAAAATAGCGTGATATTTTCGAGCTATAGTAGGTCATAAATAGCATGCTATTTTTAACCTTATTTGGATTAAAAATAGCATGCTATTCAGGTGCTATTTTATGTCTATAATATATTATTTTCGATCTATTATATGTCGAAAATAGCATGCTATTTTGGGTTTCTAAATGGATCAAAAAATAGGAATAAAAATGCGAGCTATATTATTAGGGCCAGTTGTGTGCATTTAGGGACATTTTAAGGATGTTTCTAGACTATAAAAATAGCTCGCATTTGGTGCACTAGTTTCGAGCTATTTTGTTTTTTTGGGTAGGCTGTTAAAAAAACATTTGTATTAAAATCTCACACGTCCCCCCAAATGGAAATAGGTTTAAAAAAAAATAGCAAGATTAGATGGCTTTTAATTATGTTAGCAAAGGGTCTGTAAACTTCAAAACCACTAAGTACCAAATCCTAATGAGCACTGGTTCTTAAATTTTGGTAAAAGTTCTTCAGCAGACTGCACGCTAAACAACAGTAACAAACTGCAATTCCTTTTGCACAATTCTAATAGTGTTTTTGTTGCTGATTTCTATTTTGTTTAGACCATATTGATCTAAATAAAATCGAAATCAGGAACAAAAACACTATTAGAATTGTGCAAAAGAAATTGCAGTTTGTCACTGTTGTTTAGCATGCAGTCTGCGGAAGAACTTTTACCACTATTTAAGAACTAGTGCCCATTAGGATTTCGTTCTCAGAGGTTTTGAAGTTTATAGACCCTTTGCTAACATAATTAATAGTCATCTAATCTTGCTATTTTTTTAAATCTATTATCATTTGGGGGGACGTGTGAACTCTAAAGCTAAATAGAAAAAATATAAAGTAGACACTTTAGATTTCTTGGATTTTATATACTGATTTTATGTATTTTATTCAAAATATTGCATGACACGGGTCGGAAAGGTATCAATTTGAAGAACACAAGTAACATTTTTGAATAGAAAGGTTTCGGATCAAAAATTCATAAGGAAAGGAATACATTTTTAAAACACACGGGGTGCACTGACCCTTATTTCCTTCAGCAGGATCGGATTTTCCATTAAAAAATATAGTATACAAACAAAAATGTTTCAAAATAAAATCCAGAGTACATTTAGAGTTATGATGACTGATAAATCTCATATATTACGTATTTTTTTAAATATATAAGGATACAACTTAATTTTCATAACAACAAAAGAGGCTGTTCAAAGATTTTGTCACCGCAATTTAGACAACTTTGAACAAGCCCAGATTCGGAATTTGCAATTCTAGTTGGAAATTAAAACCAACCTTCGTTACACAAGTGATTTCACAAATTTAAAATCGATTTTAAAAATTATTTTAATTCTGACGTCACCTTCAGTTTGCCGTTAAAAATGGCGTTATAAGAACAAGTTGTTAGTTAACTGTTCCAACATTCCGGATATGTGACATTAGCCATATTATGGCTAATATTTTTTTGTGTATGACCAACTTCAGCGCGTTATATCTCTATTATTATTTTTATTATTATTTGAAAAATAAAAAAAGTTTTTGCTACATGAAAATAGTCCGTTGTTTTTAGGATGCGCAATAAAAACTTCAGATAACGTTATTATGCATCAAGTTTTTTTGGCGCGACCTAAAAAATGGCCAGTTCAAACGAATTTTTAGTGGCTAAAACTGCACAGAATCAAAAATGATTTCTTAAACCAAGGACACGTGTCTTTCGATATGTTCAAAGCCATATTATCTTGTTTCAGGGCAACATTTCTTGGAAACAAAGTTAATGGCCATGAATGAAGACCGCGGATCTTCATTTAAAAACCCGTACTCTTCAATCAAGGACACTGGCTTTGGTTTAAAGAAAAGCTAGCCTTGAAACAAAAGAATATGGCTTTAAACATATCGAAAGACACGTGGTTTAAGGAATCCTTTTTTTCTATGTGTATTTAATTTTTTATGGGTTTGCGATATTAAGTAGCATAAAATCTATACGATTTCGTAATAATCTTAAACCTTTCACGTGATCTATTTTCGGATTTTTGGATTTTAGAGAGTAACGAATACTCTAGTTACTAAGGTTTTTCCAATTAATCAGACATTTATAAGATTATTTTACTGAAAATCGAGATGCATTAAATTCCTAAAAAGAGATCGGTAATCTAGAATGCACCTATCTAATGTTCTCCCCAGAGGATAACTTAACTTGTTACATAGGAAGGATAGAGGTTTAAACTAAGACGCAGAATTTGAGTTTATTCCTATTATATTATTCACAGCGCCTGAGCTAGAATAATATTATACCAAAATTAAAAAATTATTATGTCTACTCCAAAGTTTTTTATTGAAGCATTTTATTTATAAAAAATAGCTACAATTGTTTCAACCCTTGAATTTAGGGTCATCTTCAGGCTAAAATAGTCAAAACATTTAAAAACAAACAACACGGACTACATTATAAACATACACATAGCTTACTATAATGTTTATAATGTTTATAATGTAGTCCGTGTTGTTCGTTTTTAAATTTTTTGACTATTTTAGCCTGAAGATGACCCTAAATTCAAGGGTTGAAACAATTGTAGCTATTTTTTATAAATAACATGCTTCAATAAAAAACTTTGGAGTAGACATAATAATTTTTTAATTTTGATTTATCAAAACTCCAATATGAGAATGGATCACAGTTATATAATATTATACGGTATTTTCGAAATTCCCAAAATCGCCAAAAAAAAGTCTTAGACAAAAAATTCTTGGATACAAATGTGCTTCATGAATAAATAAGAAACTTTGAAAATGTCCGTCCGTCTGTCCTTCTGTGCGTCTGGTGCCACGTTTTTCGTGGAGACAATAACTCAAGAACCTATTATCCGATCAACTCGATTTTTTTTAGGAAAGTTCTAACACATGTTGGTTAATTACCAAAAATATTACCATCGACTGAAATGGCTGTAATAATAAAATAAGAAGTGCTAGTTTCGAAACTAAGAGTTTACTATCGATTGAAATAACGGCCGTTAGCACTTTAACTGCTGTGTGATGTGTTTTAGACGCACAACGGCCCCTCACTGTGCGCCGTGTGCGTCGATTTGTAACACACGTAACGATACATTAAAACATTGTGTAGATTTTAGATGCACGCCTATATAATATATTATCAATTTCTGTTTGTAGTTTTTTAACCTTAGCGTAGTGCTTCATGTTCCCGTAATGGCTGACAATTTTACTTCTTCTTGGCTTGGGAAAAAAATAATTTGTATAATATAATTTTAATCAATTTGTTGCATTATTTAGTGGCTATTCAACTTGTTTTGCCATAAAACATTAATAAATTGACAAACAAGGTTTTTGACCAAAAAAAAAATGACTCGGCCGAAATGGTGAAATTTCATACAAATCGCGCGGCAGTTAAAGTGTTAGAAAGGTTAGAACACTCTCATATTTTTAGTATTTTCCAGTTACTCCTAAATAAAAAAATATAAGGTCCACCCTAATATAGGAATTATATGATTTAATCATTCTATAGTTAACTTACTAGTTAAATTAATCAATGGGTAGATAATGTTTGGACTTTTTTATTAAATTCCTAAAAAGAGATGGGTAATCTAGAATGTACCTATCTAATGTTCTCCCCAGAGGATAACTTAACTTGTTACATAGAAAGGATAGAGGTTTATGTAATTACAGTCTACAGATCTAGCATTATTCTCATTACTTTGTTTTGTACAACCTGTAATCTTTGAAATTCATTTTGATTTAAACTGAGCAATAAACAAAATGAGGTGCAACTAGTGTGACGATTAATAGCGACAATTCTTTCAAGTTGAAAATTAAAAATGTTTTAATAAGAAAATGTATATATACTCTCGATGAGTATTTCTCATGTGATTTTAACACTTAGTCTTTTGGTTTTTTTTATTTTTTTTTATTATTTACTGATAGGTATGTTTATATATTTTACTCTGTTAATATTTTAAGTTTTAATATGTGTCGTATTTTACAACAGTCATAGTTACTATAAGTTTTATTATCTGTCAAATTTTACAATTTTGAGTTTTAATTTGTGCCGTATATTAATCGTTTTTTTTTATATTTTTTATTTATTATTTTTATTTTATAATTTTACACCATTTTATTGTGTTTATATTTTATTATTTAGTTATTTTTATTTATCTGTGTGTATGTTTTTTTTTGTTTTTTTTTTTTTGTTTTATTTTTTTTCTTACATGCAGATGGGTAAATCTATTTATATATTTTCTATGACTTACCATATGTACTTTGTACCTGAATGGCAAATAAATATTATTATTATTATTATTATTATTATTATTTAAACTAAGACGCAGAATTTGAGTTTATTCTTATTATATTATTCACAGCGCCTGAGCTAGCATAATATTATACGGTATTTTCGAAATTCCCAAAATCGCCAAAAAAAAAGTGCTTCATGAATAAATAAGAAACTTTGAAAATGTCCGTCCGTCTGTCCTTCTGTGCGTCTGGTGCCACGTTTTTCGTGGACACAATAACTCAAGAACCTATTATCCGATCAACTCGATTTTTTTTAGGAAAGTTCTAACACATGTTGGTTAATTACCAAAAATATTACCATCGACTGAAATGGCTGTAATAATAAAATAAGAAGTACTTTAAACTTGTTTTACCATAAAACATTAACTGACAAACAAGGTTTTTGGCGAAAATAAAATGACTCGGCCGAAATGGTAGAATTTCATAAAAATCGGATGGCAGTTAAATTCTGATCACTCTCATATTTTTAGAATTTTCCAGTTACTCCTAAATGAAAATTTTAAGAAAATAAAAAAATATAAGGTCCACCCTAATATAGGAAGTATATGATTTAATCATTCTATAGTTAACTTACTAGTTAAATTAATCAATGGGTAGGTAATTGTTTAATAACAATTCAGCATTAGTTAGGTTAAACATAGGATTCCCATTCTACATACATAGTTAACTTAACCATATGAAACAACACATTGTCCACTCAACTCGATAATTTTTGCTGTGAGTAGTCATGCGAAATTTTGTCGTGTTTTTTTATTTTCCCCAAGGAAAGTCTTCGTTAGTAAAAAAATTTCGAATTTTTTGTATTGCTTTTTTTACGTTTCTGGACGTTTTATGTCCAAAAAATATGATTTCCGTCAAAAAAAATTCTGTCTGTCGGTCTGTGTCCGGGAAATTTGTGACCACGATAACTCAAGAACGCTTCGGGCTAAAGACTTTAAATTTGGACCACAGGTTCATTATCCAAGCGGCTAGGCTGGGATTGTTTTTCGCAAAAATCGGGTTGGGGGTAAGGGGGTAAAATGGGGTAAAAACAATTTTCTTCAAAAACACATTTTTTTATTTTATTTTTCGTTTTACGAAAAAATAGGGCTATAGGAGAAAGTATAATTTTGTTGGCAGCAGTATTTGATATATTTATCTACTTTTATATATTTAAATACTTTGTTTTACATTGGAAAGCCTACGAAGTCCGTAGGTAAAGTAGGTATCAATATTACACCCTAACTTTTTGAAATTCACTTCTTGACATCTACCCTATTTTAGTCTCATATTTATTGATCGGTTTTTACATGTTTTTCTTTCTGCTTTATTATTTTAATTTAATTAAACTTGCTTTTGTTATGCTTTTCAAACATAATCATTATAAACTATGAATTTTATGATACCCTAAATTACTGTTAAAAAAGATCAGGAAAAATGTTAATTAAATTAAAACATTGCTTCTTATTTTAAACACTTTTTACATCGGCACTTAGTGCTACTAAGAACGCCGATGTATTGAAATCTTCGCCGAAAAGTCAAAATCTTTGACCACGTTTTTTTCACATTTCTCGACGTTTTACCATTCTGAGTCGAAATCAGTAAAAAAAAAATTTGAGTTCGTCTGTCTGTCTGTCTGTCTGTCTGTCTGGGTGTAAACTCTCTAACTCCACTACATGAGATATCGACTTGAGGTTTTTTGCATATTGTTTCTTATCGTATTCCGAATAGCTGATTAGATTTTGGGGGTAAACGATTGGGGGTAAAAATAGGGTAAAACTCCTATTTTTAGCGTTTTTTGTTTATAATTAAGGCAATTATTATTGCATTTGGTTAATTTAGCACTTATATAAAAGATAATTTTAAATTGGTCAAAAAATGTTATAAACAACGTTTTCCTAAAACGCATTGTTTTCGAGATATTGGCGTTTAAAGCAGTAAAAGGTTTTTTTAGCATATCTCACATATTTATAACCCGATTTCAAAAAATTATATTTTAAATAAAAGCTCTTTTTAAGCCCTATAAAAAATGTTATATACAGTTTTTTGCTAGAATATAATATTTTAAAGATACAGAATTTAAAATCAAACAAAACACCTAGTTTGAAATTTGCAAACTAGATGGCTCTAGTGTACAATAGTGCCAATGTTTTGACAGGGTGCTTGCAACGTTTCATCTAGTTTAACACAAATTTTAAAATATGGTAAATTGAAATTTATACGTGCATATTGGAAGGTTTTAATATTATAAAGTAAAAATGCATTATACATATTAAAATTTATTTTTATAGTATTATAAAAGAAGGCAAGCTGAGAAAAATTATTCTTTGAAGAAAACGATCTAAACACCATTCAGCGAGAGAATGCGACTTTTTTGACGTCACAGCGCGTCAATTAAAAAGCACTCTGCAGTGTAACTAAACCTTATTTATTAGGACTTAATACATAGTTGTTATAGAAATAGTTATTTATGGTACTAGTGGGTAAAGTAAGATATTGAGAAAATTAACCTGCGAGGCGTCAGCCAAGCAGGTTAAATTTCGAGAGGGCAATATCGGTTTACCCATGAGTGCCATACAAAGTTTTATCCAATAAATAGCTTAGAAATTCATATTTTTATTAAAAATTTTAATGACATTTACAAGAAAATAATTTGACAAGTGACAGTTGAGTGGGTAAAATAAATAATTATCCACTCAATAAAGTAAAAGCCACGCGGGGGTTATTATTGAGTTTATCTATTTAAAATAAAGCTGGTAATTGTCTCATTATCTGTATGTATTGGATAAATGTATATTAAACAAAAATCATTTATTAAATCTCAAGAAATAAGCTTCAATAACCCTACCGAGTGCTATTTAGTTTACGCGCTGTGACGTCAGAGTCGAATTCTCTCGTTGAATGGATATTAGTTGTGTTACAGCTTTGTATCTTTCGAGAATGATGATAGTTAGATATATGATCTACTCAGACTTGGCATACCGGTTAAAGTTATTTCTAAAATTGTATTAAAAGCTTTCAAAGCTAAACAGCTAATATTGTCCTTAACCTCAATTAATCTTACAGGGATGTGACATGATTACATATCTTACTCTTTTTAGTAACGTGATATGTCTAAAAGAAATAGTGCTCCTAGCAAAATAATACTTCCCCTTAGAGTCAAAAAATCAAAGATAAAAAAATCGTAAAAAAAATATTTTTTTTCGCAGAAATCAGCGTTTATATATTTAGGGGAGAAAGGGGGTAATAAGAAACACTCGGAGTTTTAAGAAACAGAGCATGTTAGAATTAAGACCTAACATAAACATAACATAATATTTTTTTTCTATTATGTATTGATATGTAGTATTGAGTTTCTTGTATAAAATTCAAATAATACAAACATGTTTAGTGGTAAAAAATACATAATAATATTATAATATATTATATTATGAATTATGAATACTCCAGAGATTTTAAAATAAAATTATATATATTTATATAATTATATAACCTATAATATATATGTAATTATATAACCTATAATGGTTATATAACCATTAAAGGTTATACAGTGCGGTCACCACCCATCTTAACTTTTGAACGAGTTAATATATCATCTTTAAATTTGGAAAACTTACGTAAGACTACTTAAACTAGCTTTTTGCATATCTTTGATATTTTTAGCTTTTAAATATGGACAGGCTCGAATGTGGGGCAATTTTTATTTTTTTATTTTTCTAGATTTTTTTGTGTAAAAAAAGGTTTGAACAGAAACTTTCGTCAAAATTTCTTTTTATTATTTTTTTTTTAAATGATTAATTTCATAATGCAAAAACGTAAATTATACTGTTAAAATAATTTTAAATTATAAATATAAAAATTAAAAAACTTAAAAAATATATGGTCCAATAGAGAATTGTATTAGCTTTAAAAATATGTATCATTAAAAAATACCCCTAAGTCCCCGTGTCCACATGTTAAAATATTAAATAAATACCAAAAGATATCTCGCTGTATTATTTACTTATTCCAAAATTTAAGTTAATTCAAAGGTAAGACGAGTGTAGTCTTTTGGATGCAAATAGTATAAAATTTGTATCATCAGAATATCTTATATTTTTTACGGTTGTTTCAATTAATGGAAATTTTTAAAACTACTCGATATTAACGTAAATTGTTGCAATTACAGATCTGACTCGAATCATATTAGTCGTGACCAGCACCCAAAGGAACCCGATCCAGGACCTGGATTTGCAAATAGCTTAATTTGAATATACTTTAAGAAATATATAAAATACAGTTGCCAGAAAATAATGAAATAAAAATGGTCACCAGCTCTCGGACTATATAGAAAAAAAATTAAGCAACATCAAAAAATAAAACGTATTACCTATATTTATGCAACTTACATTTGCTTAAGGATATAACATAAAAGAATAAAACAATTTGATTTTCAGAATAAAATGTAAGGTTTTTGGTAAAACGCTCTAGGCTCCCTTCCAGGAAGATCTGAGAAAATATTTTATTCAAAATGAAATAAGGAAAATGCTCTATAATTGTGATGCTTTGCGTAAATTTTGCTTTGGGCATTTGATCAGGTATGTCAAAAGCAAAATTAGTTGCCAATTACACAGCATTGCAAATTTAACGTTTTTTCTGCTTCATGGATGAGAATACATGATTTTGGATAATATGAGCATGCTGATTTCGAATTTGACTTTAGTTTTTTTCCATCACTTCAGAGTTTTACGTAAATGAAAAAATAGTAAAACAAACATACTTATATAAATATTTTTGATTAAATGGTAGGAAAGAGAAGTTTAAGCCCTTTACAATGATTTATTACATGAGCTTTATTATACTTTATCAACAGGTATATTTTTTCTCACCCCGCGCCATCAATTTTTTTTTAACTTTTTAGAGGAATAAATACTCTTTATCCAATACATACAGATAATAAGACAATTACCAGCTTTATTTTAAATAGATAAACTCAATAATAACCCCCGCGTGGCTTTTACTTTATTGAGTGGATAATTATTTATTTTACCCACTCAACTGTCACTTGTCAAATTATTTTCTTGTAAATGTCATTAAAATTTTTAATAAAAATATGAATTCCTAAGCTATTTATTGGAATTTTTAATAAAAATATGAATTCCTAAGCTATTTATTGGATAAAACCTTGTATGGCACTCATGGGTAAACCGACATTGCCCTCTCGAAAATTAACCTGCTTGGCTGACGCCTCGTTTGGACTTTTAATTTTCTCATGGGCAATATCTTACTTTACCCACTAGTACCATAAATAACTATAAAACCTTGCAATAAAATATTTTTATTGTTCATTTTAAACCTTTTTATTAATTGCGCAAAATCCTGACGTGGTGGAAAAAAAACTAAGTACAGCATCGAAATCAGCATAGTCGAATTATCCAAAATCATATATTCGAATGTCTGAAGCAGGACCTTGCAGGACTGTGTTATTTCATTATATGCGTACGGTACAGGCTTAACCTATTATGATTTAAACAATATTTTAAAGATTAATTAGGTAATATTTTAACTAATAAAACTATAGGTATAACCAATGAACTGATACTTGACAAATAAATCTGACATTTCATCAAATTCTTAGTTATATTTAAATAAAGAAAAAATATAAGTACAGAAACAGCTATCATTGAGTTTACAAATTTATTAATTAATAGTATGAATAAAAACAAGAAGTGCCTGGCAGTATTTCTAGATTTAGCCAAAGCTTTTGACACCGTTGACCATAAAATACTTCTAGAACGGCTTGAAAAACTTGGTATAAGGGGGATTGCTTTAAATATTTTTAAAAATTATTTGGAAGATCGTTATCAGCGTGTGAAGGTTCTTGACACGTTAAGTGACCCTCTACTCGTCTCCAGGGGCGTGCCCCAGGGGACAGTATTGGGCCCTATCCTTTTTCTTGTATATATTAACTCAATATATAATATAAATAACTTGAGTTGTGAAGTGTTTTCATACGCTGACGATACTGTTTTGGTTTTTATAGGAAATTCTTGGGATGGAGTATATGCGGCAGCACAGTTTGGCTTGAAGGTTATTAAAAAATGGCTTGATATGAGTCTCTTAAGTCTAAACACAGATAAAACTAAGTTTGTAACCTTCTCATTGACTGCTACTGGTCAACCAAAACGTGGCTTTTTAAATATTCATAATCCAAACTGTACAATAAACTGTAATTGCTCTAGCATTAAAAAAGTTGATAAAATAAAATATTTGGGTATTTTCGTTGACCAGTATCTTAAATGTGGGGAACATATTAACTACATTGTTGGTAGACTTAGGGGACTTATATACAAGTTCTGTGAGCTACGTAATTTGCTAAACTATAAAAATCTACTGACAGTTTATCATGCCTTAGCGGAGTCATATTTGCGATATTGTGTTAAAGTTTGGGGTGGTGCTTTTGATAATAATTTAAAAGGTATCGAAACTGCGCAAAACCAGATTTTGAAAATTCTTTTTAATAAACCTAAAAAATACTCAACTGAACTTTTATATAGAGAATGTAATATTTTATCCATTAAAAAATTATATGAATATGAAGCTGTATTATGGATATTTGATAACCCGGATAGGGTCTCAATACCAACACATAACTATTTTACCAAATCTGTAAATGAAAATATACTAACTGTGCCATTATTTAGTAAATCAGGTCTTCAAAAAACTTTATTCTATGATGCCCCTAAGTATTTTAATTCTATACCTCAAAACATAAAAAATATTAAAAGCAAAAAGATTTTTAAAGAAAAATTAAGGGAATATATTTTAGGTAACCGCTAAGTTTTCAATGAATGCCATTTTTTGACTCAATATTTGTTTAATTGCTTTTTTGTTTCATTTTCCTCAATCATACTCAATCATACTCATTATCATAATTATAGTTAAATGAATTTATTATATTTATATATGAAACTTATAACAAAATAATTATATCAACATACCAGCACACAAACCCAGGTTTAGGCGGGTCATCTGTATTATGTTTAAATATTATTGTTCTTATTTAAAATTGTTTTCAATAAATTCAAATTCAAATTCAAATTCAAACCCCCTCCTTTTTGGAAGTGGGAAATGACATCAGACGGAGGGACGGACGGCAGACATTTTCAAAGTTTCTTATTTTTTCATGAAACACATTTGTATCCAAGATTTTATTGTGAAGGACGTTTTTTGGCGATTTTGGAAAATTCGAAACTACCGTAGCTGTGACTAGTGGAATAAAAGATATTGTTAGATTCCTTAATAATAGTAGTTTTTAATGGTACCGATGTACCAATATGATGCAATTTAAAAAAATAGAGTTTTTCAGCAAAAACCATTTTCGCAATCTTTAAAATGCACTATGGGCCAGGAGCTCCCTAAAATTGGCCAAAAGTGCCCTATAGAATTCAGAATAATAAATAAGAGTATCATTATCTACAATACTTATTTTATATATACATAAAATTATAGTTAAATTCGTTAAAAAATATATTTGTTATGACTACTTTAAGTTACAAATTCAATATTTTTTTTTCTAAAAATTAAATTTTTGATTAAAAAAGATCTGGTTACCCGGTTGGGACAGCCAGAATAATACTTGAATATGGATTAAATATTTTTGTGGTTGCTGCAACCAGAAATCTGGTAAGAGCAACAAGGCAAATTTTTGTGCTTACTGGTTCCTTAAAATCTAAGTCTTATTTCTGTTTGAACAAAACAACCAGAAAAAAAATTGTCCGTATGTAACTCTTGTTCTGGTTGTTTTTTCAGAGTACTGTTGCAGTTTTATTAAATTTAAATTAACTAACATTGGTTGTCAATGTAATAATTTGAGAAGCAAAAATATGAAATTTTGATTCGAAAATTGTATCTACTGGCAAACAACCTTAAAGGATAAGAAACTACTGGAAACTACTGTATGTATAAATGATGTAAAATGACAACGTTGAAACATCATGTACGCTCTGTCTAACGCGAACCGAGGCTCAGTTTCTGAGCTATTTAGTTGGTGCCGAACCACATAATGATTCCCACTAAATCTATGTGCCCGTTCACACGCCGTTGCCGTATTTATAGCTCTCTACACATTACAATGGGGAGATCTCATGTACACGTAGTGTACATACGATAAAACCTTTAGATTTTAGGAAAATAAATAAATTATGTTATTATTATACATTTCTATTGATGTTAATCTTAAACATACAGGCACCATACATCTCTAAATCTTATAAATTTATTTATCACTGAAAAAATAATGCTAGAATATTTATTGTTGAAAACATTACTGTTAAACGCAGTCAATTGAATGATACTGATTGACATTGTCAATTTGGCAATATAAAAATTAGATGTTTTGATTGCAATCAATTGCAACCAATAGTGGTTGTTATTCTAGAAACTTATTTATCAGATAAAACATGTCATTGGCTTAACTAACAGTAACTAAAAAATTAACACAGTTTATTTGGTTGGTTAGTTAGTGTTTTCTCAGTTTAAGTGAACAAAATTGACTTTAAAATAGATAAAGTTTTATCAATTCTCTAAAAAGACCACCCTAGTATAGTACGTTTAAAAAAGTAGTTATAAACCGTGTGATTTATAGCCAAAGTTTTGTTATCTAAACTTTTATTTTGTGTTTGAAACTGTAGATATTATAGTCATAAGTCACAATTCAAAAATAAATGTTTTCAAAACATTTTCAATTTTAATTTCAACTACGTTGCCAATATAAACTTTAGATATTTAAATGCCGTTTGCACCAAATATTGTTATGCAGAGGCCATTAGTCTTGAGTTATTAAACTCTCCACAGCGCGCAAGCGTTAGAAGAGTATAATACGGTAGTTTCAATGCTTCCAAAATCGCCAAAAAACGCCCTAGACAAAAAAAAACTTGGATAGAGGTGTGTTTTATAAAAAAAAAAGCGGTGAAGATATGTAATGCTACTCAATCCATTATATATTATTCACAGTAAATGTTATGTTGCATTTTTCCAAATAAAAAAAAATAAAAAACTTTAAAACACTTTTTAACAATTTTATATATAAAAAAAAATAACAATTTTTTTTAAAAATAGGTAAGATCTTTTTTTGAAAAACAATAAAAAAAATTAAAAAAAAAAATTGACTTTAAAATAGATAAAGTTTTATCAATTCTCTAAAAAGACCACCCTAGTATAGTACGTTTAAAAAAGTAGTTATAAACCGTGTGATTTATAGCCAAAGTTTTGTTATCTAAACTTTTATTTTGTGTTTGAAACTGTAGATATTATAGTCATAAGTCACAATTCAAAAATAAATGTTTTCAAAACATTTTCAATTTTAATTTCAACTACGTTGCCAATATAAACTTTAGATATTTAAATGCCGTTTGCACCAAATATTGTTATGCAGAGGCCATTAGTCTTGAGTTATTAAACTCTCCACAGCGCGCCAGCGTTAGAAGAGTATAATACGGTAGTTTCAATGCTTCCAAAATCGCCAAAAAACGCCCTAGACAAAAAAAAAACTTGGATAGAGGTGTGTTTTATAAAAAAAAAAGCGGTGAAGATATGTAATGCTACTCAATCCATTATATATTATTCACAGTAAATGTTATGTTGCATTTTTCCAAATAAAAAAAAATAAAAAACTTTAAAACACTTTTTAACAATTTTATATATAAAAAAAAATAACAATTTTTTTTAAAAATAGGTAAGATCTTTTTTTGAAAAACAATAAAAAAAATTAAAAAAAAAAAAAACAAAAAAATATTTTTCATTTTTTTTTCTTTATTTTTGCAAAAAAACAAAAATTTTGATTTTTTTTAAATAATTATAGTTTTTTTTTATTTTTAAAAAATGTTTAACCTTCGGTTTACCTTTACTTTCAAAATCTGTAGAATAAAAATTTCCACTAATTAAAAAAAACATTAATAAATAGTAAAAAAACATTTGTTAAAAACAAGCTTTTATTTAAGTGCACTAAAAAGAAGATAATAAATTTTCAAGTAAATCAAACCCATCATTTTGTTACATTATACAATTTTATATTATATAAAAGCCTATCGATTGATTTTTTACAGTGTAGTTAGAACAGAATAGAATAGAAAGGTGGCTTAGAAATTTTAGGAATACATAAGAATGACAGATAGGGTGAGATAGAGATCCAGTATTAGGACTGATAACCTAATGATGATAATTATATGTACCTTTTAAAATATTTTTAGGGATTTTAATTTTTAAATCAAGCTAACTATATGCAAAAGCAAATTATAATCAGCATTTCTGCGTTGACTGTAGGTCGCGTGCGACACTTTTTCGTAATATTTTGATTATAAAGATAATTATTGACCCACTCTAATATTAAAGTTCGACAAAAATATAGTTTTAGCGATATGTTGTTCAATTTATTATCTAGCAAATAAACTTACATCCTTTTTAGATGTCACTATGGATTAAGTTCTGCCCGAAATACGGAAAAATGTAACAAAAATTGAAATGACGTAAAATAATTGGCCTAAGCGTCCACTTGCCGTCTGATCCAATAAAAACAGATGGCAAGACAGCTGTTACTGAAATTGTGTTTGTTTAATGGCTGATAGACCGAGGAAAAACTTGAATTAATGTACAGGTAGACGCAGAGGCGTCGCACTATTTATTAGTGAGGTTAATATCCAAAACAGTAAGTTTTATTTTGAAAGCTAACACTTGTAAAACAATTGCTGAAATATAAAACAGCCTATGAGAATGGTTTATCGCCATGGTGGTATTAAAAAAAAACATTTTCAACAAAGGAGAAACATATTAAAAATAAACAATTTAAAATACTGGCGAATAACTCAAAGGGTAAAGCTATTTTAATATAAAAAAAAACAAGTGTATAAAGGCGCCTTTTCACGGAGCAATTTATACGCAAGTTTGGTGCTATGCAAGTTTGCTGCCAGATATAGCATGACGACAATTAAACATTCATTTGCCTTTTCACGGAGCAAGTTGTACGCAAGTTTGACAATGCTGCCAACCAGACAATTTTGACGTGTCTCTGCATTTGTTGAAAAAAAACATAACCTAGCATTTGCTTTTTTAAGAAAGCTTTTTAGTAAGACAGACCGGCCTATTATTAATAATAATAACTAACATGTCCAGTTGCTACTATATTAGTAAAAAGAAATCGATTTAGTAAATTTTTTCCAGGTTGGTACCACGAAAATAACTATAAATCTTGCATTAAAATCGTCAAAAAATAGAAATTGTACTAATAATTTGATGGCTCGAAAATAGCATCAAATTTGCCTGAAGGCATGCGCAGTGACTGAATCATTCTTGCAACAAAATTGCATAGCACCAAACTTGCGTACAAATTGCTCCGTGAAAAGGCGCTTTAAGCCATTTCGGATTACTTATCAAAGTTGCGGTTATGGTTATGTTTGGTAATTACCATTATTAGATTGGTTCAAACTGCATCCGAATATCTTGGTTACACTGACTAGTAAACATACCTGCCCTCCTAAAGAGGAACGCGGCATGTACACCTGACACATACGGTTTTCAAACTTAGTATTATTTTACTACGGAGAATAACGGTATGTACCAATCCTAAGGAAATATGCGGTAAGTGCATCGAAGATGTTACGCTTATTTTACTGGTCATACATCCATTAAAAATACCTACATTAAACAAATCTAAACTATACCTTTTCTGTGACTAATTTATAAACAAAACAAAGAAAAAGATTATAGAAAAGAGTTTTTTGGCTCAACTCAAATAAACAATTTAGGAATATACACTAAACTCCAAAAGGAGTGACTTAAAATGTTTTCCAACTTTACACGCGATGTAAACGTTTTTTTGACAGTGCGAGGAAACTAGATAATTGCTTTCCCATTTTGAAAATTTTCAAAATTTCGGAAAGCCTTGTATTCGTGCAAAAATTTTCAATTTTTTTTTGCGTATTTTTGCGTTTTATGGCGTTATGTCGAATAAATCAATTACTAGCAAAAAAAAAATTGTCGCTAGGTCGGTCGGTCGATCGGTCTGTCCGGGAAATCTTGTGGGCACGATTTTTTAAGAACGCTTTAAGTTAGAGACCTAATATGGTATACAGGTGTTACCAAAAGTTCTCGCTCGGGATTGTTTTTGGTGAACATTGGGGTGCGGCAAGGGGGGCAAAAATATTTTAGAAAAATTTGAAAATTGCTATATAGGGGTTTTTAAGCTTGTTGAAATTGAATCTGATAATAAAATTTTTTTAACTCCACCCCCAAGGGGGTGAGAGGGCAAATATTTTAAAATGTTTTCAATATTTTCCTCATAATTGGTATATAGGGGGTTTTAGGGTTGACGAATTTGAATCTGATAACGTTTTTCTAATTTCACCCCCTAAGGGGTGGGGGTAGTTTTTGTGAAAACTGGTATATTGGGGTTTTTGAGGTTTCTGAAAGTGAATCTGATAATAAAAAAATTCTAAATCCACCCACTGAGGGGTGAGGGGTAGTTTTCGTGAAAATTGGTATATTGGGGTTTTTGAGGTTGTTGAAAGGGAATCTGATTATAACAAAATTCTAATTTCACCCCCAAAGGGGCAGAGGGTAGTTTTCGTGAAAATTGGTACACTAAGGTTTTTATGGTTGCTGAAAGTGAATCCATTTTACGCGCGGAGGTGAAAAATGGGAAAGATCTTTTACTGGGTAGTGTATTTTTAATTTGTATGATGAAAGTTGGATTAAATTATGTTAATTAAACAGTTTTAAGCCTTTTGGTCAGTTGTTTTTGTATTCTCGGCGCCCATGGCTTACAGGATGTTGACTAGATGCATAATTTAGTTGAAATATTCGTGATTTTAGAGTAAAACACGCTTAAGTAAGATTAGATTTACTCAAAGTGCGATTATTCATTTGTAATAGTATCAGTTATAGTCCAATCAACGAAAAATTCCTGTGTTAAATAACAATAAATGTACACGGCCTCATATTTTAAGGGGTAGTAGTGGATAGTAACAGAACACTCCTGTTAGTTTTTCACCGGGTCATTTGCGTAAGGGATGTCCGCTATCTTAAATTTTAAGGGTGAGTGCGGTTATCTCGCTAAATATGTATCTTACGATAAAAAGGTATATAACCAATTTTGTTAATAAAAAAATTTCCAACAAGTTTTGTTTAGAAAATTTTTTTATTATATTAATAACAATCAAGTTATAAATTTTCAAATATGGCCATGTTGGGGGTAAAATTGTTTTTTTTCTATTTTTCAGTCAAATTATTCATTGGAGGATGAGCAAACTTGTAGCTCTTAAAATTCTCTATAAGTTTTATATATTATGAATAAGTATTTTGTTACGGTTACAGTGGGCAGTGAAAGTTGTGTTGCGACCTCTGCAACTGTACCAAAGTACCTATAAAAATTTAAAATATATGAAACTTATATAGAATTTTAAGAGCTACAAGTTTGCTTATAACCATTTTTATCGTCCGATGAATAATTTGGCCGAAAAAAACAATTTCACCTCCAACATGGCTATTTTTAATTTAATTCGATTGTTATTGATATGTTAAAAAAATCATCCAAACAAAAATTGTTGGAAATTTGCTCCTTAACAAAATTGATGATGATGCATTTTTATCGTAAGATGCATATTAAACAACCAGCCCCTAAAATTCAAGATAGCGCACACCCCTTAGGCAAATCACCTGGTGAAAAACTAGCAGAAGTGTTCTGCTACTAACCTTTAAAATATCAGCCCGTGTACATTTATTGCAATTTACATTTATTACTTGACTGGACTTTTATAGGATTATTACAGATTATTCCAAATCGACTTACTCTATAAATTAAAGTGTGTCCCGTAAAAATAAATTTTATCGTAACGAGTAAGCGACTTTAGTCCTTAGTGTACGAGAATGAAGTGAATCATTCGAGTGCACTAAGGACTTGTGGCAAACGAGTTGCGAACAACATTTTTCGTTCGGTCCATAATCTAAACTTTTTAAATATGTATATTTTAAAAAATTAGCTGTGTTTAATTTTGACATTTAAAAATTTTATAAACCTCAAATTACTTTTGTCAAAATGAAATGTGTAATCATAAGGATCATTGATGTGCATAGTTGTCATTTCATTCAAATATGAGAGAATATATAGTGAACATGCAATTTTCTTTATTTCGTATACGAAATAGCTATTTTCCTAACAAGTGTGGAAAAAGGCTCTTTACACATGCGTTAGGAACAATATTTTTTCTACGCGCGAGTTAAATATAAAATATTCTTTTTTATATAAGTAAACTTAATTGAATAAATTTTATTTTTATATTTTTTTCCAATAGAAAAAAAAATAACAATTAAGAAATTTAAACATTTTTATTATTTTGTGAATAAATATAACAAGAATAACAAGACAGAAATAAGATATTAAACAGTTTTAACAATTATTGAAAATAATCTAAAATTAGTTATTACCAGTTCTATTTTAATTGAACATTAATGATAAATTTGTTGCAGTTTTCACTTGCATTTGCCATTTCTATTATTCCTTAAAGTAACATTTCATATTCTTCTTTGAGGTTCATAATTTTCTTTTATAAAAACTTTATAAATAAAATTGACAACACAATTGATACGAACAAACTAGCTTAGGATGCTGTCATGTTGATCGGTCGCCATGGAAACAAGTGTCTTAGCCAATATGTTGCACGTTTGTATAATCAAGCTATTGGTTTTTATGATATAATTATGCGTGTGGAAAGAGACGTCTTTCCGCACGCTCGTAGAAAAAAATATTATTGACATTTAAAGTATTTACTTATGGTCTATTCAGGAATAATTATCATTAACTAAACTGTCATTTTTATTGGCCAGAAGAGAAGCCATCTTTCTTTTTGGCCAATAAAGAGGACAGAACGGCCTAGTTTAGTTAGTAATAATAAAATAAAATAAAAATAAAACAAAATTTTGGGTTTGAGAATGTATACCGTTTGTAGAAATTAAAGAATGCGTTTTGTGTATTTCGGTATACAATTTATTAATAGCCAATCTTTAATAGCAATTTTATATATTTTTCCCATTCAATAATACCGTGTTCTTAAATGGGACATGCTAGATATAATGCTTAGAGTTTTGGTAAAAATAAATATTATTGAGGTTTAGTTTCAAATATGTAACTAAAAAAAATACGTATAAAAGATTAAAAATAAAATTTTGGAAGCCGTTTAAAAAAAGTGTATGGGTATCTCCCTATCTCTCTACTGTTTCACAAATAAATACAACTTTTTTTTGGAAAAATACATTTATTATGTGGGGAAAGGTAAGGGAAGAGTGAGGAAATATGGAGAAATGTAAGTGAGGGAAGGAGGAGGAATAGTGGACGAAGGTGAAAGAAGAGTGGAGGATGTAGGGGAAGATTGGGGCAGTGGGGGAATGTGGCAGAAGAGTGGTAGAACGTGGAAAAAGAGTGGGGGAAGGTGGGGGGAAAATAAGGAAAGGCGAAGAAAGCTGGGAGACTGTTTCGCAACGGGAAAAATCATCAATATTTTATAATTTTTTTGTTGAAAAGTGATAGTGTTTTTTTTTAGATGATACATTTAGAAAGCAGAAAGTGGAAAAATAATAGTTTTTTTTTTGGAAGTGAGCATGATTTTTTTTCTTTATTTGATTATATGTTAACATATTACAAAATTTTTAAAAATAATAATGTGTGTCTGTTATAAATATTGATTGGCATACATTATTTATATATAGATGTATTTGCATGATACAAAAACACACTTTAAATTCATTAAATTAATAACATAATTACCTTTTCATAATATGTAGGTTAACCCTTTATTGCATGACTTTTTAAAGAATATTAATTACTTAATATTATGGTTTACTGATATCGTGTATTCAACAGGTAATTGCATTTTTAATTTTTAAGTATTGCCTTTTAAAATTATTTTTTGTTTCTTGTCAAGTTTTGAACTGAACCAAGATAAAATTATTTTTTTTTTTCGAGTTAAATGTTTTAAGCTTTAAAATAACTTTTTTTAAGAAATTCAGTTAAAACCGATAAATCGTTCAATCATAACTGAATCTTTTATTTTAAAAACATCCTTACGAAACTTTGGAAAAACGAAACAATGTAAGTTTAAAGAATTTTTCTTGACTACGTACAAATACCATCATGGCTAATAGCCATTAGCTATAGTGTTTTGTGCATACACAATAATAAACTCTAAAAATAAATTATTTAAACTAATATTGTTTCTTTTTTTTCACAAAATATCTGTGTGTGGGCTTATGATGTTTTTAAATAAACCATTTTTAAGAACTAAAGCATCTAAAACCAATTGTGCGCTGTAACCAAAAACTGGAGATGGAAGGAAGGAAAAATTTATTAAATTTTTGAATCAAATATACCCAACTCTCTAACTTCTAAGGCACCAAGTCATATTTTTTTTTTTGAAACTTGTTAGGGGCTGTCCATATATTAGACAAAAAATGTGACAATTTGTGACAGGGGGCAGGGAGGGGGTCTAGGAAAATGATACGTAACGGACGTTGATTTTAGCGAATGTTCACTAGAAATTAAAGAACTAGAGATATCTGTAATGCCGTTTGTCGACGTGAAAAAACCCTTGACCAGGGCCGTAGCCATAGAGAGATCGGGAGCTTTTCCCACACCTATCTTGAAATTAGGCGCCTAGGGAGGGGAGGGGGTTACAGAAAATGTGACAGTTTGTAACAGGGGGCAGGGAGGGGTCTAGGAAAATGTTACGTAACGGACGTTGATTTTAGCAGAAATTGAGGAAATAGAAAAATCTGTAATACCGATTGTCGACGTGAAAAAACACATGGACAGGGCCGTAGCCATTATGGGATCGGGAGCTTTTTCCACACCTATCTTGAAATTTGAAAAAGTTGTAAATACATGGGTTAAAAATATAAAAGTTGTAATTTTGACAGTAATGCTACTGCAACTACTAGTTAGTGAAAACGTTTTTTTTTCAATGTGACAGCTTGTGGGAGGGGGTCAAAAATTTCGAAAAACTTCGTTACATAATATATGGGCAGCCCCTTATACTCTAAGAGTATTTTGTAAATGGTCCCTAATTAAAAGTTTGTAAAGCGAAGATTAAAAATTTAGGTTCAAAATTTTTTTTCGGTCGATCGATCATAACTTGCATACTTAGAGCACTATCTCGGTAACAGCAAGAGCAATTTCCAAAATTCTTTTTTTATTTATTTTTATTCTAATTACTCAAGTTTCTATCATCCTGTATACATGTACATGTACCTAGATAAAAGATATAACATTAATACGGAAAGCGCCAAAGGAGACCTATTCATTCCTACATCAACTAAAATATTTATTCCCTAAGTTGAGGGGCTAGCCACATTAAATATAAATTTCACGGCAATTCCACCCTTAAAACTCACCCCACAATTCGCTTACAACATCGCGTTCTACACGACATGCGTGTACGGTGTCCACTTTATTTTCATTTTGTAACGAGTATTGTATTTGTCATTTTTTTTATTAAAATAAAATCGCGAAAATGCACATTGGTAAAAAATATTATTTTTTTGGTCAAATCGACAAGTATAGTTCTCCGCATAAAACAACGTCTCCGACGAAAGGGGGAGGAATCATTCGCGCTCTCTTCTTTCCGTCAAAAGCGTTATAAGGAGTGAGTGCCCACAACGGGCCTTTCACTTGCACACACATTCCTAACATTTTTCCTGTAGCTAAAGATCCGTGGGTCAAACTATATTCTTTTAGTTTTTCTTTAAATAAATATGATCGGATTTTTTTTATAAAACTCACTGCAGCTTTTTTTATTTATATTGGTAAAATAGCACAAGATTAGTGAGTGCCATAACTTTTCGCAAATAATTGACGAACCCACAAGAATAACTAACAAAAAAAGATCATTAATTGATTTATGCCTTTTAAATGATATAAATATTGTTGCTAATAAAGGTGTTATACCAGTCCCTAAAAACATTTCAGATCATTGCATTATTTTTTGTTGTCTAACTTTACAGTATTCAATTGCCCGCCCTGAATTTAAGTATAGAGATTTTAAAAATGTGAATATTCACCAACTAGAGGACGACCTTAAATCATTGCCTCTTTATCATGTGGTTGAGCTTGATAATATTGATGATAAACTTAATTTTTTTAACACCAGTTTGCAAAACCTTTTTGATGTGCATGTTCCATTAAAAACCTGCACATTAAAGAAACAATATTCTCCCTGGTTAACAGATAACTTAAAACTATTGATTTCACTACGCGATAAACAGCTAAAAAAATATAAACGTAATAAAACAGAAGCTAGTTGGAACTATTATAAAGTGCTACGAAACTTTACCAATTATTCTATAAAGCACGAAAAAAAAGGATTTCTAAACTTTAAATTAGGTAACTCAAATCCCAAAGATACCTGGAAAGAATTAAAAAGGCTGAATATTGTAAATAAATCGCGACCCTCTATCCCTGATGAGCTTAGCAACCCCAATAATATTAATAGTTACTTTGTAAATTCCATACCTCGGGAAATTAATGCAAACAAAAATAATGTAATACAATTTTATCATGACAACCGCCCTAATTTGCAAAATGAAAATTTTAAATTTAAGTTAGTCACTGATAACGATGTAGCCAAAATAATTTTAAAGATTAAAACTAAAGCTGTTGGCTCAGATGGTTTACATATTGACTTTGTAAAGCTATGTTGTCCATATATTCTCCCAATCATTTTACATATTGTCAATTTTTGCCTTGAAAATTCTCAATTTCCTTTGTGTTGGAAAGAAGCCCTGATAAAACCCATTCCAAAAACTTCTTCTCCCTTAGACTACAAAGACCTTAGACCGATTGCAATTCTTTCAGTACTTTCAAAAGTTTTAGAGCGTATTATGGACAATCAACTTCGAGATTATCTTTCGGCCAATGAAATACTTCCTTTTTGCCAATCCGGGTTTAGGCGACAACATAGTTGTGTAACTGCTCTAACTTGTATTGTTGACGATTTGATAACTGCAACCGATAATAACATGTTAACTGCACTTATATTACTTGATTTCAGCAAAGCTTTCGAAACCATCGACCATGATATTTTATTTTCAATTTTATATTATATAGGTCTATCTCCTGAAGCAATTAGTATGTTTAAATCTTATTTAAGTCTTCGCATGCAACGTGTAAATATTAAAGATGCATTTTCAGATTTGGTGCTAATTTTATCAGGTGTGCCACAGGGTTCCATACTAGGTCCCTTACTTTATATTATTTACACAATAATTTTTCTTACATACATACGTAAATGTAAAAAACATTTTTACGCGGATGATTCGCAATTATACCTTTCGTTTCTTCTAAAGGATACTCTTCAAGCCAAAAACTTTATTAACGAGGACCTTCAATGCTTAGCAGACGGTGCAAAAGATCACTCCTTACACTTAAACCCAATAAAGTCTCAACTTATTATAATAGGTAGAACTAAGGCGGTACAAACTTTAACAAATTTTGATATCAGTATCAATAATATTAACATTCCAAGGGTTGAGGAAGCAAAGAATTTAGGTGTAGTTATTGATTCAAGTTTACGCTTTAAAAAACAAGTGAATGAAATGATAAGAAAGGCTTACTGTTGTCTAAAAATGTTATACAGCAACAGGTATATGATGGATATCCACTTAAAAACTGTCCTTTGTGAGAGTCTTGTATTAAGCCAGTTTAACTATTGCGATACTCTTTATCACCCTTGCATTGATAGTACAGATTCGTACAGAATTCAAAAAGTTCAAAATTCCTGCGTTAGATTTATATTTGGCATAAAAAAGTATGAGTCAATTTCTAATAAAATCAAAGAGTTAAACTGGCTCAATATGGCAAAACGAAGAAAATTACATTGTCGTTGTTTATTTCACAAGGTAATAAATAAAAGGGTTCCTTCATATTTGTATAACAAAATTTTTTACAGAGGTGACATTCATTCGGTTAACATAAGGCGTAAAAACGTAATAGACATACCTCGATATTACACCGCATTTTTTAAGCGATCTTTTCTGTACAACCTTGTAGACTTTTGCAATGGAACTGATTCTGATTTGAGATTTATACCGTTTATGAAATTTAAAAATCAACAAAAACTGTCTTTACTTTTAGAAGACTAATTTAATAAAATGAGTGGTCGAGAGGAGTACTCACATAATATGTTATATCCGGTTATATCTAATTATTTTTTTTTTTTTGTGTTGCTGTTTATATTTTTCTATATATTTTTTTTATCTTTTTGTGTTATTGTAAGTTTCCGGATTCGCGGAAGACCAGACTTTTTGGAGGTTGGAGGATAGAAAACTATTTAATAAAACAACCTAAGTTGTGTAACTTAATGGTAATATACATATAATTCAATATTTCTCCTTCCTCCGGAAAGAGCTGAGCGATATCCCTTTTATGTACTATTGGCATAAATAAACGTCTTTATTATTATTATTATTATTATTATTAAAATTACTAAAAAAAGCGGTGTTAGCATACTGTTTATTTGAATAGACACTTAACTTACTTTAAAAGTGAAAATGAAATTGAGTAATATAACGTATTGAGAAAATTTAACTATTGTTTGATCAGATAAAATTTTGTAAAAGCATTTGACTTTAGACTTTAGTTTTTAAGGTAAGGTAGGCACAATAATTTGCTGAAGCAAAGGGAACGTTCAAATATTACGTAATGCAAATTTTGATCATTTTGGACCCCCCCCACCCTGTAACGCTATTTTCCTTTACCATTAACATGGGCGTAACTCTCCAAAATGACCCCCACCCCCCTAGGAGCGTTACGTAATACTTGAACGTTCCCAAAATATAATTATTTCTTTCTATAGTCCATCCAGTCATGCGTGATAGTAAGGGACGCGGCATGTTTTACACAACAGAGCGCTTGAAAATCTGCATGCATGCATGGAGATAAAGAAGATTACAAAAATTTAAGATGTCAGTACTGTTTTCCTGCATATTCTACCTATCATATCTGTCCAGAGACTCGCATAACAAGCATAGTACACAAGAATGCGATGCCCTGATTGGCTTGATGTGTCGTTATGTATCTTGTAAGCCAATCACGGCATCGCATTTTTATGTACTATGTTTGATATGCAAGCCTTTGGATAGGCATTAAGTTGTCATTGTAACCTAAAATTTTTACGTTTTGCTTGTTTTCAACATAATTTACGTTTGTACAATATGTAAATAATATTATTATGTATAATATGTGAGTGTATGAAGAATAAACCAAAAAAAGAAAAATTTTCAATAGTTTTAACGACCACTCATTGTGAAAAAATGTAAACAAATATCTCAATATGTTATAGTCTAAAAGGTACGTCTTTTTGACCAATCATGTAGTTTAAAAATCGGGGGGACTACCATCACGCATGACTGGATGGACCTTAGGTATAAGTACCCTAGTTGCCTGGCTTACATCCTCCCCACTCTTACCACTACTACTATGTATAAGTAGCTAAACTTATTTCCCTGTTTTAAGCATTTATGTTAATAGAAATGCTATATTGCTGGCAGATATATTTTGGTCTAGTTGAAGTAGAGTACTATGCGCGTCAAAAATAAGTGGGAAAGCGTTTTTTTAATGATTTTAAATATAAAGTTTTCCGCATGAAAGAAACTCTCTGACGAAAGATGGGGGGTCATTCGCACTCTCTTCTTTCCGTCAAGAGCGTTATAAGGCGTGCGTGTTACAACGGGCCTCCCACTTGCACACACATTTTAAACATATTTCCCATAGCCACAGATACGTGCGTCAAACTATACGTATGTTTATTTTTTCTTCTACTTATAGTAATAAATCAGCTGCATGCAATGATGTCAATGCAATTTTTATTCGTTTTTGCAAGAGGCAACGTCGATTGTCAATAAATGACGGCTCTTATACATAACCTCAAATAATATTCCTTATACAGTAACTCACCGTCAAGATGATATGTGCGTCTTAGACAGGATAGCCTTACTTTTAATTTGCGTTAAAATTATTGTCAAGCATGACATAACCTAATATTAAAAGTCCAATTTAAATTGTTAAAATATCGAAAATATATAGGTAGCTGTCATTTAGTAATTAGGTCATATAACAGAGGGGTAAACTAACAGAATTTAAATAAACCCAATTCAAATTTGATGAAATCACTAAATGAGATAGACATGAATAAATTATTCGGTTATTTGTTTGTTTACTCGGAAAATATTCTAGTCATAATTCTCTTTTTCATTTCGAATAACAGTGATTTTAAATGTACATATTATGTGTATTGAAAGTGCAGTTTTAATGCAATTCATTGAGGTATTTTTAAATATTTTTGTTTAAAATAGTTATTATTTGATAATTACTCAATTTGTTAAATATTGCAATTGACCCCATGTGCTTAAATGACCAAATGATCAAGGGACCTGGTTTTAATTACGTTTGCATTAAACTTTGCGAATAATAAAATTAAATTAATTATTAAATTTAAAAAAAAAGTTTTTATACCTGTCAATTTTTAAATATTATGTATTTTTATTGAATTATACAAAACGTAAATTAAAAAAAATAAAAAAAAAAATAATATTTAATTTTGTCAATATGTTTCTGAAGTTTTTATAAATGACTAAAAAATAAAACGTTGGACCCAATGTGCTCAACCGCTAATAAAATAATATTACCAAAGTATAAAGGTAGATTTAAAAAAAATAATCGTTTGAATTTCGTTTTTCTCATTTTCTCTAAACGTTTTTATATAGCAAGGGTTTGGGTCTCGAGAAAACTACACTAAAAAAAGTATCGGAAAAAGTTATTCTCAAGTTTACAATACCTATCATGTGTATCATGTATGGGTGATATAGTCGAGCGTCAACTTGAAATACCTGACACGTCGGCTAGCTTGAGTTCGATTCTCACTCGCGCCCATTGCCTTTTTTGGTTAATTAATATTGAAATTTGGCGAAGGCGACAGGTGACACAGACACTCCCCTTAAACTGGTTCGAAATTCAGTTAAAACCGGTGGTTGCCTCAACTACTAGGCCACACAGGTCCTGGACTTAGGGGATGCTTAATTAAGTAGAATAGTACGAGGTTAAACAAAAATATAAGGTACGGTAAGGTAATCCTGCTGCCTGGATAAGAAAATGTTAAATACACTGCCCAGTAAAAGAGCTTTCCCATTTTTCACCTCCGCGCGTAAAATGTTTTTTTTTATTGTCAGATTCAGTTTTAGCAACCTTAAAAATTTACAAATTTTCACGAAAACTATCCCCCGCCTCTTAGATTTTTTTTTATTATCAGATTCTCTTTTAGCAACCTTAAAAACCCCAATATACCAATTTTCACAAAAACTACCCCCACCCCTCGGGGGGCGAAATTAGAAATATTTTATTATTTCAGTTTTAGCGACCTTAGAAACCCCTCAGGGGGTGGATTTAGAATTTTGTTATTATCAGAAATTAGAAATTAGAAAAAATGTATTATCAGATTCATATTCGTCGACCCCAAAAACCCCTATTTACCCATTTTGAAGAAAATATTGAAAATATTTAAAAAAATTTACCCCCTCATCCCCTCAGGGGTGGAGTTAGAAAAATTTTATTATCAGATTCAATTTTAGCAACCTCAAAAACCCCAAGAAATTTTCAAACTTTTCTAAAAAAAAATGTATTTTTGCCCCAAGGTTCACCAAAAACAATCCCAAACGAGAACTTTTGATAACATACCTGTATGCCAAATTTCAAGTCTCTAGCTTAAAGCGTTCTTAAGTTATCGTGTACACAAAATTTCCCGTCAGACCGATCGACCGATCAACTGACAATTTTTTTTTGCTCGAAATGGATTTATATCGACATAAAACGTCAAAATACACAAAAAAAAAATTGAAAATTTTTGCAGGAATACAAGGCTTTCCAAAATTTTAAAAATTTTCAAAATGGGAAGGAAAAAGTGGGTGTTAAAAAAATGTCGGTTGGTCTGTCGAGTCTGCCTATTTGTAAACATTATATCTTTTTAACGAAATTTCCGATTTAATTAATTCTTTCACAAGACGATTCAGAACCTTTGTTTTTTTGCTTCACATCAAGTATGGTTAACATTGGCGCAGGGCAAGGAAAGCAAAACGGACATAACCTATAATTTTTAGCGATATCTCATTTTCTTATTATTTATAGGAACAAAATTTTTTATCAACATTAGATGTCAAAAGTGAAATTTAAGTTTTTTTATACATTTTTATCTGATAATGGCGCGGGCAAAAAAGTCCAAACAATTCGACAAGCTAGAAAAATAAATGGTCCAAAAATATAGGAAAAGTGAGAAGTTCATGAAAAATGAAAACAAGAAAATTGCTGACATAATTGAACTTTTACGGTTAGATCCTGAGTTCTTGAACTCGAACGAAACAGAGACAAGAAACGTTCTCATTTTGACACCCGTCTAGAAAGGGTACCCGTTTCAGATATTTTTCTCGAAATTGAGACAGATGAGATTTTTCGATTTTCGTGAACCCTAATGGTTCCCGAGATTTTCAAGATTTCTGTAGAGATTTGGATTTCCGAAGAGGTTTTTGAGTTTTTTTTAGGAATTTCGAAAAGACTTTCCAAAGTTTTTTCAAAACTTGTAGACGGACTTCAACGAAAATATTACAAAACTTTTTCTGGTGTAGCGTACCTACGTGTTCTTGGAATTTTTTAATACCAGCATTAGCGAAATAAAGACTGATAGCTATTTAAATGAGGGTAGCATTTAAAATAACTTTTGAATATGGTAATAGGGCGTGTCAGGGTAAAATATTGCATTAATCTTTTTTTTTTTCTTTAAATTGTTGCTTAATTGAAAAATAATATTTGCGCATTTATTCAGTACAAACTGTATTAACTGTATTAATAGTAAAAAGTAAAACATTTACTACCCCACCTTAAAAATATGAATTATAATATCCTATATCGACCCCTAAATGGATATAATTGAATTTAAAAGTTGAATCGTTATTCTGACTTTTTAATAATAATATATTTTTAGCTATAACTGGTATGGAATAGAAAATGTTCCGAGCGAGCGGAAAGTTTGTCATACGAGCCGGCAGGCGAGTAAACATTCTTCCACACACATAAAATAGTTATTTTTGTATTAAGAGCGCTCAAGCAGAAATCACACTTTGCACTCGTAATAAAAACAACATTTTTTCTACGATCTAAAATACGTAATTAACATAACCCCAACAATTTTCTGGTACATATTTTATACAGGGTGATCAGTAACTGCCATGCCAAATTTTAAGAGGTGATTCTACATCCAAAAATATGAAAAAAACTCCCTATAAAGGTTGGTCCGGAAATGAGCCCTAAGGGAGCTACGGCCCTTCGAAGATGAACAAAAAAAATGCATTAATAAAATTTTAATTCTTCATTTAAAACTGAGGAAAAAAGTATTCTTCGTCAAAAAACCTAAATTTAATATTAAAGAAGCCTTTTAAAAAGTAACGTTTTTGGTGGCACAGAATGTTACTTCCCCTTAATTACATTTTTTTTTGAAAAGGGTAGCTCCTACAGTGTTACCCTATATGACATTTTTTATGTATTTTTTTCTCAAGGAATCTATATTTTTTAAAAAAAATCCAAAAAAACATACACATAAAAAAGTTTGGGCAAAAATGTTTTAAGCCTCACATTTTTGTCCGTCTAGGCACGCCTCTGGATAAATTCAAAAAAATAAATTAACAAAAAATTATTACCCTTATTAATACTAGTATACATACAAAAGCTTGTCGCTCTAGCTTAAAGGGTACCAGAGTTATTAATTAAAAACCTTATTTTTATAACAATTTTAAAGGGTCCTAGCTGCCCTAGGGCTTATTTCTGGACCAACCTTTATAGGAAGTTTCATATTTTTGGATGTAGAATCACCTCTTAAATTTTGGCATGGCTGTTACTGATCACCCCTGTATGTTTAGTGACAATGGCGGCAGCGGCGTATAGAGGGACATTATTTTAAAGGGAAAGGGGGGTCGTGTAATACATCATGTTAAAGATTAAAACATTCTTTGTTTGACCACAAATTTTTAAATTTTTTCGAAGATATTTTTTTGGGTTTAAAATAGGGTTAAAAATGGAGATTTTTGTCAAAATTTCGTTACAAAAATCAAACAAATATTTTTAAACTAACTTTGAATGATATAAATCAAATTTCACAGAAAAAATATTAAAAAAAGCATTTCTTAGCAAAAAAAATTAAAAAAAAAGAAAACCTTAAAAAACATGTTAAAAAAATAAAAAATATGTGGTCGAATAGAGAATTTAATTTAATTTAAACTGATGTATGACATGACCATTCCCTTTACATTAAAAAAAATCCTCCCCCTTGCCCCCCTGTCTTCATTGCGCCCCCTCAGCCTATCAAATATATGCCAAAAAATTATTTGACTTATTTTATTTACGTGTTAGAAATTTTAAATTGATATCTTGAGCCACTCAAATGTTAAAGATGGAGCGGACTTTTGACACGCTCTGTATATAATTATAGTTGACAACAACCTCGACAACAACTATAAATATATTGCGGTTTCATGATTGTGTTTATAATTAAAACTTTAATTATAATAATTAATAATATTTACAAGTACCTACTACTAAGGTGCTATTTCTGGTTACAGCCAAAGTAGGTATATAAAAGGAATCATACGACGTATTTCCTTGCTAATTTGAAAGAAATAAATAATACAGAATTATAATATTTAGAATAAAAAAGTTTGATTTTGAGCAAAATTTCGATTCTTCTGCCAAGAAATAGGTATAACGAAGAGTATAATGGCATTTTTGAGACATTTTGACATGGATGACCCACGGGAAAATTTTTCCAGGTTAGTTTTCTGGAGATTGTTTTATCAAGATCCTTTATCCTTTATCGGAGGTCCTGGCAGATATCTGAATAGGTATGACTAGATATCTATTATAACATATCCGCAATGTATTTATAGGCATTTTATTACTATGGTTAAGCGTAAAAGTCGAGTAAAAAAGTCGGTAAAAGTAAAGTTATATAAAAAAAGTATGTAAAATTTTGGTTCATTATCTTCTGTTTATAAATAATATATCGCCTTGTAATTTCCGAAACATCGTATCTGAAAAATGGGAAATTGCCAGAGACTAGAAATTATTCTTTTTTATGGAGTTAGTAGGCCTACCCTATAGGGTAGTAATTTCATAATTGACTAATTTATATGAATAAGAAAGAACTTATTCTTGTTTATATGTAATTAATAAAGTTCTAAATAAATACCTTATTAATTGTTTAAAAAAGGATAATTTGTTAAACCTGTCAAATGGTCCTTTTTCAGATACGATGTTTCGGAATTTACAAGGCGATATGCAATATTTTTTTATTTACATATTTTTATAATGACTACATATTTTAACATAATCGATAAATAATATTTCCTTTGGAAAAAACCATTAAGTCCACTTCAGAAAAATGATCAGGAAATGAAATTTAAAGTTTGATGACAAAACATTGTAGCCCGGAGGATTTTTGATAAGGAGGGGGGGCAAGCTTATTCGGCTTAACAATTTTATCAACAAAAAGTTTTGTTAAATTCCTAAAAAGAGCCAGTCTTTTTTCACGGGGGGTTAATATAAAACCAATTGGCATCACCATGTTCAATACAACATTTAGCGCCGCAGGCAATTTTTTTTTAGAAATCATAAAGTACGGTATTTTTCAGAATGTTATAATTATTGCATATTATGAAATTATTTTATAAAATGTATTAATTAATATTGTGATATCAAACTATCGGTAATCCACTAAGCGCCGCGGGAGATTTTTTTTTTTAATTTTTAAGTTTATGTATTTTCTTAACATCAACAATTTAAAAAGAATTTTTTTTATAAAACTTTTATAAAACTTTGAAAAAACTAAAATCCAAAGGAAACCTGTAACCCGCTTAGATCGGAAGTGATATTTTTTATAATGATAATGCCAAAATGGGGATATTTACGGTTCATACAATCTCTGTAAATTTTAAAAAGTTATCTTTTATATGTAGTTACGGATATATTCGTAGGCAATACTTCTTTTGACGCCCGGTATATACAGGGTGTCTGGCACATGGATAGAAAGCTTTTAAGGGGTGATAGACCAGCTCATTTTGAGTCTATTAGATCAAACATACCCTTATACAAAGTCTCACCTTTTTTGAGATATAGGCCTTTTTAGGTATTTTTGAAAATACTTGATTTTTTTCCTGTACATACTATTTTTTATGATACTAAATACTTTTAGTGGTCCTAAATATTTTTATAAAAACGGTGAGAGTTTGTATTAGGGTATATTTGGTCTAATAGACTCAAAATGAGCTCTTCTATCACCCCTTAAAAACTTTCTATCCATGTGTCAGACACCCTGTTTATAATATATAATAATATTATACAATATTATTATATTATATTATTATATTAGAATTATTAACTATTAAATGCCGTTCTTATTGATATTTTTAACGTGCATGTTTTACTAACGAAGGTAATCAATAAACCATAAACTTCATGATATAAACATTAATTTAAATATTTTATTATTATTTGAATATAATTAAATTTTGTGACGTGGCAGTATGGGAGAGTAGTCCAAAATAAACCCCAGAAGAAAAATTTCTGTAAAACTTAAACTACAGCTAATAAAAAAAAATAAGATTATTAGATTCTCCAGCAAGAAGTTATAAACTAAAAATACACTAAAGTAATTCTATTCGAAGAAAAAAAAAATAATTTGACGATAAATATAAATATTTAAGCTTACCATAACGTCTAGCTATAGTGTATTAGCCTCTTAAGCGAATACTTTTACATACCTGAAAAGAAAAATATATATTAAAAATATTATTAATAAATGTTCGCCTATGTTATAACATTAACGTTATGTACTTATAGTAAAAGTATCAATATTGATTTTTACACAAGTTCAACTTCAACAAATTATAACCATATGACTTATGCCGGTTTACACTGAAAAAAGAGGTAATTGTAAGAAAAAACCTCGGAAAACACCAAAGAGCTTGACGATTTCTCAAAATTTACTGTGAAGACTGTCCAAATTCCATTTTGTCTTTCTATTGTTATCAAAATTAGTGGAGAGCCCCTACCACAAGCCTAGGGCTTATTTGGGGCTCCCCACGACTCTGTAATATCTCCAAATAAATAAACTAAATAATCACATATCATATATGGGTTAAAATCAGAAATGTACTTCTTTTCAAGTCAGAAAAAAAGGTCAAAATTACTAAAGAAAAAATTATACATGTGAAGTATTTATTAGGCAATAAGAAATATAATTTTCATAGTAGGCGCAAACTTTACCCACTTTTGCGCACTGTGGTGCACACTTGGCTAGATATAAGTTAAAATTTTCAAAAAATTTATTCGAATATCAAAATTAAACAAAACTTCTTAACATAGGGTTTTTGGGGTCAAAACATCTGAATCTGATGTCAAAAATTGAAAATTTACAATGGCGAATTCAATATGGCGACCGAACATTTTAAACAAAAACAATTGTATTTATGGGTTTTTGTGGTCGGTATATCCAAATTTGATGTCAAAAATTTTAATTTAGATATATAAAATTTTCATATTACTTTTTTAGTGATTATCAGGTTATATAAGTTTCTTTAATCAATATCAGGCCCGGGTTAGGGGTTTCTGCCACTAGGGACTCATAGGACATAGAGTTAATATCAAATTTACTTCTTTTTAGCAATTTATTTTAACAAAAATGCTTTTTAAAACAAGTTAAAAATATACCGCAAAATTTAGGGAGATTAGTCGAAAAATAGAATAATAATTTCCCATCACCTTTCCCTCAAAAAAATGGTCAGTTGCGAGTTAAACTGTATCGTATTTTTCTTATTTTTTTAGTTTTCTTGCCTCTACGTCAAATAATCCTAGCCGTAGCACAAGAATACATAGGACATGTTTTGTAGAGAATTAGGTAAGCTTTTATTTGGTTCTCAACTTTTTTTCATAGGGTTAAGTAGTTATCGAGTTATCACAAAAAAATAGAATTTGTACTGTATTTTTCTGACTCTTTTTTCTGTGCGAACACCTCAACCAGTCCTAACATTAGCATAAAAATGCATATAACATTTATTGTAGGTAATTATATAGGCTTTCATTCAGTGACATATTTTTTTGCATTCGATAAGTTGTAAGCGTTTTATCGCAAAAAAAATTGGTTATATACTGTATTTTTCAGATTTTGTCTCTTTTCGTGCCTATGCCTCAAAGGGTCCTAGCCGTAGCGTAAAAATGCATAGAACATTTTTTGTAGAGAATTTTATAAGCTTTCTTTTGGTGTAAAGTATTTTTTTCCAAGTTAAGTAGTAAGCGACTCATTGCAAAAAAAAATAAAAATACAAATTTGCCACGTATACGGACATTAACCACGTAGATGGACATTTAAAGTAGCGACTCAAAAAACATATTAGATGTTCATTTATTTTTCTAAAAATTTTATCACAACATTGGATCACAAAGGCCAATTGTTTAAGACCAAAAGATAATAATTTTAAAATTCCATAGTCGGAAAATTAGAAAAAAAACTGTAACCACGGTGTTGGACATTTAAAAAGGTACGCTCCATTTTTTTTCGAAAATTCCTCCCCAATAAAAAAAGTGGGGTTATTAAAAGAAAAGTAATATTAACATTTAAGTACTTAATAAATAAGGTTTATTTGGGCATAATTACATATGTGATAAAACGTTTCATTGTAATGTAATAAACGACTACGTTTTGCCACGTAGATGGACATCAATTTTTTGGGACAAACTTATTATTGATACCAACTTTTTTTGTTGGATCTCAAAAGCTTTGCTTAGTTTATAAAATAATAACACTATCAAGTGGCTTTTAAAAAATAATTATAAAGAAGTAAATATAATGTAACACCTTGTACACATAAAATAAATATGTATATAAATGTATATAAATGTTGCTGGGGACAACAAAATTTCGATAAAAATTGCTATTAAACCAATATTTTCTCTCAAAATAAAATATTTATTACACTGTATTTTAAGTTTTCAAATAAAACCATTTGAGTAGTACTAGAATATGTAAGATTCTTAAAAAAAAATTAAATAACTTTTTTTTAGGGCAGGGACAAGAAAGTAGTAAAAATTTTATTTTGACCCATATCTTAAAATTAGATACAAACAATAAATTTTCGGTATTTTCTTTGTAAAATTAATATAACTATAAAATTAACTTTTACACCTATCTATCTTCCTTGGGGTTCCATATCCATATAAAGCAAAAACGTTTAGTTTAGTATTTACTACGGTAACGAGCTCTCAGTGTGGTAAAATTCTTAGTTTAGTTTAGTTATTGATTAATTGATTAATTTAACCTGTAATGTCAACGCAGTGCGCGTATCCAATGTTTAATGGCTGATTCAGTTATAATTATCATTAACAAAACTAAGCCATTCTGTCCTTTTTATTGGCCAGGTGAGAAGCCATCTTTTTTTTGTGACCAATAAAAACGACGGAACGGCTTAGTTTAGTTCGAAATAATTATGCCTGAATCAGCCTTAAATATGATATACTAAGCAAGCGCACTCGATGAAAATTTGATTAATAAGTTCCATTAAATCAGAGCATAAATCCTCTTAAAATTAAAATTTTAATAAATCACTAAAATATTTAAACATTTTATTTAAAATCGAAGTTTGTTACTAATTTTTCAAAAAATCTAGTTTGGGTAGGATAACCGGTTTTAGCCACTGCACCGGTTTTAGCCAGTCAGAGTAGTTTTTTGGGTATAGCTAAGAAAAAGGAGACTTTAGATCAAAATTATCGTTTAAATCCGATTTGAATGATAAAAGTTGGGACAACAAATATGTTAAATAAGTTTTAACTATAGCGAAACGAATACAGCGCCTATTTAAATTTTTGATTTTGAAAAAAATGTAATTTCTTATGACTTTTTTTAGGAAACCGCCAGAAAAATAATTTTAAATATCTAATTCAGGTAAAATTAAATTCGTAAAACATTTATATCAAGTTAAAGGTAAGTCATTAAACAGTTACTTTATTAATATTTTAATACATATTTTGCAGAATTTATTCTTAAATTTGCATGGCGATAACTGGGACACTAATATGCTTCTTTTTCTAGCTATAGCCACAGAATTGGCTAAAACTGGAACCTAAGTAGTACCAGTTATAGCCAATGTCAAAAAATATCAATATGTCAAAATTACTGTACAAATAATAAAGATTTCAGCGAAAACCACCTTTAAATATTAGCCAATAATACATTTAAATTAAAAAAGGAGGAGTATTATACAAAATATAGTCGAGAACGGGCCATCAAAATGACTCAAATGATTCAAGACTGAAGCTGAAAACTAAACATGTCACAATGTGAAATTGTAACATACATGTAAATTTTTTTGTAAAACTTATAGTGTCGAATATGGTATAAACTACCAGCTGGTTCAGATCCCAAAATGACTCTAAACAAATTAATAAAAAATAAATAAAATTAATAAATATTTATAATTATCGGATAATTATCCAAGAAAAGATGTATGTAAGAAAAAATGTAATAAAAAACGAAATCATTTTAAATATTGATTAAGAAGTATATATTTTTAAAAAACTATAAATTTTAAATGTTCTTAAACTGTTACAAAAATATAAATAATTTATTTTTAACATCTTTTTAGTTTTTTTTTCATGGTGGCTATATCTGGTGAATTTTTATGGCTAAAACCGGGTGGGTGGCTAAAACTAGAGAATTTATTTTGTTTGTTTTTTATTTTATAACATATCAGCTGAAGTTATATTGTTTAAACATTTATTTTATAGAAGAGATATATTGTAAGTTTCAGAAAAACAAAAACTTGCAACCTTAACATTATAATGGAACATAATAAAAAGAAATAAAAACAGAATTTTTCTTAAGGTGGGGTATCTACCCTAGGTTAATTAAATTAATTGAAAATAAACTACTAAGGATAAAATTTCTGTCCAAAAACGTTTAAAAAATTAGGCTCATATTATAATAAATAATTTTGAGCCAATGCTAGAATATTTACAATTACAGAATCGCTAGATTGTGGCATAAATTAAACTGATATTTCCTGTATGTATGCTATTTAAAAATGTGTCTAAATGATAACAAAGTAATGTCAAAATATCCGTAAAATTTAATCAAAATTTCCAAGAATATAGTTAAATATAACTTATAATCTCTTCAAAACTATAAAGAAGTAAATCTCAAGAACATAGAATGAAAAAATTAAAGCTGTACAAGAAAATTTTTGAAGAACATGTCAGGAAGAAGTTTTTAAGAAAAAAAAATAAATTATAGCCAAATAAACAAAAATATATGTTAAATTAAACTGTCTTAGGTATAAAATACCTATTTGTTAGGTGCCCATATGACAATATACTATCTATCTATCTATACTGGGCTAGAATATTAAATTATCGCTCTTGTGATTGAATTGGCATATGCGGCGACATCATCATTACATCATTTATAATTAGATTATAATGAATTTAAACAATCAAAAATTACATCACATGACATTATCAGCATAACATTGAACTTAAAAACTTTAGCAATATAATAAATAAATATATTAAGAAATATTCTAGTCTGTAATACGTTTGAAATGCATATTCTATACTCGCCTGCGGCTCGTGTGTCCAAATTTCCACTCCACCAAACTTTTTACAGGGGGTACTGTTTAGTTGTCTTGTTTTATAGGTCTTACAGACCTGATAGTAGTATTTAAGGGTTACTAACATAACTTTTATTAAATTGACAATTTAAAATAATATAAAATTTAATAAAACTTTGAATTTATTTATGCAGATTTGATACGTTGATTTATCATATATGTAAAGTGGATATCTGTGCTATTTCAATTACATAACATAAATGATTTCTGTCCGAGCCAAAATGCTCGAATACTTGATTGGCAGTTACTCGGTTCGTCCATTAAATCCCCTTATATAATAGATATATTTGGAAGTCACCGAGATGCAAATTCACAACGGAATCCTTTATTTCCGTATGTCTGTATGCATAATATATAATTTATAACGTAAAGTGGGGCTACTGTAATTTTTATCGTTTTGCTTGATATTCATATCACCCATGGGTGTTTATTTAAGAATTTATATCCTTGATTTTTTTTCTACACAGTATTTTAAGGTAATTTCTCGTACTAATTTCGAATGCTAATGTTTTATAAGATTTTTTCTTTGAGATATTGATAATTAGCAACTTAGTTTTATTCGTGAGCAGTTGCTATAGACTACATGTCTTAAGTAGACCCCATTTAGCTTTTGAAAGGCTTAAGATATCAACTTGAAATTTGGAACACATAAATAACATAACCAGTACTCGGAATTTCCAGTGTGAGGCACCGCGAGGCACCGCGTCGACTCTAGCGCTGACTTGAGCTTTTAAATATTTACATTTTTATTTCTTTTTATCTTGATTTTTTTTAATGATTCCATTTAAACGAGTATGGTGGGAAAAAAGTTATCTATAAATAAAAATTAAAAACTTTCGTATTCTTAAAAGATAAAAATCAAATGTCGTTTTTTTTTTGAAAAACACCGATATATATACATATGTATAGTTAAGATGTATAGTCAATATTGTTGTGTGTAACAAATTAGTCGTCAAATGTTTCGATTTAGTGACCTTTATAAAAATTTCCCTCATAATTCGGCAAAATTATTGCATAAGCCTATGTTTTTGTGTTTATTTTCAACGTTGATGAGTCATAACTGAGTTTACGCCGACTACTAAACATAACTCAAGTATTTTTTGGTATATCTAGGAGGCAGGGGAAATATTTTTAAAATGGAAAGGGACCGAAAATAAAAATCCCGGGACCAAGGTTATTTTTTTGCTTTGTTGTAAAAAGATAACATACATCATATATTTGTGATATATTTTTCTCTTTTAAAGAAACAAAGATAAACAAATATATATTTCCATACAAAATAAATCTATAAAAATACAAAAAAATATGCTAATACGCTTGCTATTAGATTATTTCTATTATAGGAACATAAAAATTCTTAGTACAAAATTATAATTCTCTAAATAGGAAGAATCTTAATTACTAAAAAAAATAACTTTTAAAAATGTATTTTATTTGTAAATTTTTATTTATCAATTAAAATTATAATTTAAAATAATTAAAAGTATAATTTACGTTTGTGCATCATAAAATTAATTATTTTTCAAAAATATCATAGTTTATTTTTTTCAAAGAAATTTTACGAAAATACTAACGTCAACCCTGTTTCAATCCTCCCAAAAAAAAATTATAAAAAACATACAATGGTCACCAGCTCTACGACTAGAATAAGTTTTTTATTCGATTGATTCTAAAAGCGACACTTTTTACTTTCAATATATAAAAGTATTGAAATACACTTTTTTTTTAATTTTTTTCAAACGTCGAGAAAAATGAAACCGCACGCAAAAGAAACAATTTATTTGTATTTTTTTTAGTGATTTTATTGGATAGAAATTTGTCATGGATATCTAAATGGGTAATAAGACAGTCAAAAAAAATATTTTTTTCAATTTATAATTAAATATATTCTAATAATTTATTATAATTAGTAACCATCGAATAAAAAATATTGTATAATACACGGGCGAAGTTAAATTATGATTTCGTAGGTTTATTACCCTCGGGACTGAGGCCCTCGGCTTAACTTTTAGCACTTGTATTATAAATAACTATTAGACTGAAATAGGGTTGACAAAAGGCCGATAATTTTGGCCTAGAAATAGATACTTTTTTAAGTGACTATTAAAAAATCTTACCAACTGTCGAAGAAGATAATCCTTAAACAAAACAAATATTTGAACGTGCATGATTGTTGACAGTGTCATTTAATCCAGTTAAAAGGGAAGTACTTAATTTTAATAATTTTTGTTTTAATTAGTGTAATTATTTTATTTTGATATTAATCATTCAAAATCATTAATATTTTATATTTTAATGTTGTTTTGTTGTTGGTTTTAATGGAAGGGTATAGTATATGCTTTTTAAAATACATACAAGTTTCTTTTTTTTACCATAAAAATTTCGTGGAAAATTAAAGTCTAGTTAAAAAGTTAACCAAAAACTAATAAACCTTTTATATTAGTAGATATTATTTGGAAGTTGAAGGATTTGAGATTAACCCATTAAGAACTGACCCATGAAATTATTGTATAATATATGAAATTTTATCAGATATTACTATTATTAGTCCAAATAAGCTGTTTTTACTAAAAAAAATCATTTTTTTTTGGCGTTTTCGCTTGATAAACGAGATTATTAGCAAAATGTAAACAATACAAAAAGGGCGCTTTTAGACAGAATCAAATAAAAAACAATTTAGGATTGTTTTATTTAAAGTCTTCCCTTGAGATGGACAAGAGTTTGAAATCACTCTGTACCTACTTTTATTAAAATAATTTTAATAAAAAACCTCCATAAAGGTTCTTTATCACATTTTCATCTCGCTCATTTTTATAATCCAATCAACGTTAAGCAACTCCATAATGAAGCAGTTTTAATTGCTGGGGTCACTGTCACTTTAATTAAAATTGTACCTACTAACTAGGTACATGCACTACTATATTCCGCTGAAAGTGGATTTTGAAAACAAAACACGAAAATTTGCTTTGTATTCCATGGTATACTCTTTATAGTGAATAGTATAATATACTCAAATAAGTTAAGAATTGACAGTCTATAAATAAAAAATATATACTGCACGTTTGTCGGTTAATAACCAAAAATATATACATTAAAAAGTTATCTATCTATCGTTAAAATCAAATGGACAGGAAACAGTGAATAGTACCATTTCATCATTTTTGGGAATCATCAGCACTGTGTATCCTGTATGTTGTCAATATTTAAATAAAACGTTAGATAGATATAAATGTATGGTGCCATGTATTGATGTGGTCACCGTTATCTGTTCACTTGTTCCCAAAGGGCAAATCGCCACAATTTAGGGTATACAGTAACGTGCATTAAAAATACCACGGACCTAAACCATTTTATGAACCTTTAGCCGGTTAAGCAAAGTTAAATTAGGTAAGAATTGATAGTACATAAAAAAATATATATACTGCACGTATATATTTTTTTAAGACTGACAATTCTTAACCGATTTCTAGAAACAACTTTTTTATTTTAATAATAATTTTCTAGAAATCGGTAGTAGGTACCTATGTAGAGCTGTTCTCAAAACAAAATCGAAATCTTCGTTAAAAGTACATTTAGGATCAATGCGCTAGAGTATAGCAATAATATTTAGGCTTTTACTGCTGAGGCTGTTAAAGAACTATTAACATTATTTTCCAAAAAGAATCTGTTGGGATTTTAAAAACTGTTTTATAGTGTATAGAAGTCCCACTAACATCCGCCATCAGATTTCTTTAACGCTTTTTTTTTCAACCTACAATAGGTCCAGGGGCAATATAGTCCATACTTACTTTAACCTCTCTGTCCCGTTTTGTGTTAATTTTTACTTAGAATTTAAAGCTTTTTCACTAAAATGTGATTTTTTTATAAATAGTGCTAAAAAAGCTAAAATTAAGACATGTGGGATAAAAATACGTCTTATAAAACAAGTTTTTTATATAATTTGTTCTATTTGTTGAATTAAAAAATCTTGGTTATTGTAGATTTAGGGAATTTTAAAAGATTTATAACTTTCAGTTTGTTGTGTAGTTAAAAAATACTGCTGCCAATAAAAGAATACCTTCCCTTAGAAAATAATTTTGAAAGATTTATAACTTTCAGTTTGTTGTGTAGTTAAAAAATACTGGTGCCAATAAAATAAGTAATACATTCCCCTAGAAGGTTATGTCTTTTTTTTTTTCGAAAGAGGAAACTTTTTGGTTTCTTAAATTGTTTTTCGAAAAAAAAATATTTTTATTATTTTTTTTTTAATGTTTGCATATAAGGAGTTTCCTTAGAGACATATTTCTAAAAGTCATTATTTCAATCGTTGGTAAACTTTTGGTTATGAATAATACTTTTTATTTCAACCATTACTTTAATTGTTGGTAAACTTTTCGGTAAATTAAGTAAGCTAACTCATGTTACTTAACCAAAAATTTTACCAACGATTGAAGTAATGGCTTTAATAGTAAAACATAAGGTCCTTGTTTTCTAACGAAGAGTTTACTATCGACTAAAATAATGGCTCTTAGAAGTACCTTCGGGGCCCCAAAGGGTCTTAGACATATTTTGTAGGAGTACTCTTCTGGACCTACGAAGAGTCCCACACAAAAACGAAAAAAAAAAATACACGCTGAAAAAGTTTATACTTGTTTGTGCATTTTAATTGCAATCATTTCACACTTGTCAAAACGCAACCAAATTGCACAGATTTTCATCAAAAAAATTAAATTGGAATACGACTAGGACTATAGCTGACAACTAACATCAAAAGGTCCCATCTGCAACCCAGAGTTATGTTTGTAGTTTTTTTTGTCTGTTTAAGAAACAGGCTTAGGACATATTAGTTCAGGGATGTGAGCAAAACAAATTCCCTGTTGGGGACACTGGCTCATCCAGAGGTCTGTCAAGTTTTTCAGGTAATACAGGTGTATAGAAGCAAAACCTATGTGTTTGCTGCGGTGGATTTGATGTGGTTCTTAAGATGTTAACAATTAAAGGTCAGAAAATGTATATTATTGCGCATTTTCGCATACCTATAAAAAATTTGAGTTTTTTATCAACAATCAAAGTAACCATGTTGTAGAAAACTGTAAAAACTATCAAAATTTGCATATTATCCAATAAACAATTTATTTTTCGTTTAACGAAAATATAAACTTTTTTAACATTTTTTATTTTTTTGATTTTTTTTTTTTTTGATTTTTTTAGTTTTTTTTTTTTTATTTTAACGAACTTAGGCCTATAGGGGAAGGTATTATTTTGTTGGCAGCAGTATTTAATTCTGAATCACCTTTTGCAAATTAGTTTTACCAAGGCACGTTCATATTTATAATGTAACAGATGACAAATAATTAAAAAACCATTTACTAAAGTTCCATTTTCTTCCTTTTTGTTAATATAGATGACCACTAGTTTTAAGCGCAGAGTTGTAACATCTTGTAGAAATCCCTTTTTCATGTAAAAAGTGGAAAGAAACTTCAGAATCCGTTGAATTATTTGGGAATGTCGAATATGTACCTTTATACCTTTAAAATAAAATAGGTCGGTGTCATTTTGTGCTTTTTCCTCCTTTTTCTTTATAAGAAATAAATATAAATGCTATATATAGTATCTTCTAATTTGAAATAAGTTAATTAACTCCATTTTGCATATGTCATATTACATGATGCAAAACGTTTTCTTGTATTTACTTAAAGGTACAGTGGGTTAGGCTAAATGTGGCACCCAGGGTAATGGTGACATGTCCTGTTACAATTCTTCTAAACTAGTTTATATCCAATCCAACTCTGGCATTAGGTTTTTGACAGTATTAAATATTTCGCGTAAAATTTCGATTTTATTTAAACTTGTTTAGAAGAATTATAACAGGACATGTCACAATTACCCTGGGTGTCACATTTAGCCTTACCCACTGTACCGTTTTTTAGTTTTCATCACATTTCCCTCAATTGTTGATCTTTAGTAAAATTCTTGATTTTAATTAACTTAATTACGTTATGGTTAATAATGCTTTCGATTTTCTCGAATATATGATTTCGGAAAATAAGACTATGTTTTGGACTGTTTTGCAATAACATGTTAAATCACATTGTAAAATAACAGTAGGTTGTTGAACAATTTACTTAAAATCTTTTAATTTAACTTAAAGATTACAAATTTTAATTTTATTTGGTTCGAAAGTCAATTAAAGCCGGTGGTTCCCTCTACTACTAGCCCACACAAGTCCTGGACTTAGGGGATGCTTAATTAAGTAGAATAGTACGAGGTTAAAAACAAACATAAAAACATAAAAAACATAAAAAACATTTATAGAACAAAATTTAAAAAAGATAGGATATAAAAAAAATGTAAAATTTAACTAAACCTATTTTAATTTTACATGTGATACACAAAGTGCTTAATTTTAAGTGTTTTAGTCACGTTAAAAATACATTAAGTAAAAAGGTTTAACAACTTACTGTGATCTCACTATGTGGGTTAACATATTACTGCATAACACAATCTATATAAATGTGTATATTGTTACAGTAAGTATAATTATTTTTTTATCAATAATTGATTTATTTCATGATCAGTAGAAATCGTACATTTATGAATATTGCCTATAGGCAATATATAAATCATAGAGAAACAATATAAAATCCATCAACCAGTCTTTGACAAATAAATGGAAACATTTTCATTTGATTGGATCGAGAGTTGAGTATTCTGTAAAAAATGCAATTTTGTGAAAAACATTTTTAAAAGGTTTTGGTAATTACTAAGTACGTAAATAAAGGATATACATTTGGAGGATATACATTTATAATTTCGTTTAAAGACTCCGACAACTCAGACAAATGGTACCATGTCATGTAAAAATTTATAAAATTTGATAGATTACATGTTTTTTTTCAACAAGCACATGTTCTGTATCATGATCAGTTAAAAATTATGTGTTTATAAATACTGCCAGAAAGGAGGGTATCGCATTTTGGGCTAAATCGCCTACAACGACAAGATTTTAAATACATAAAAAATAAATACTTAGCCAAAATTTCAGCCCTTTTTACATCCCGGAACATACTTTAATTATTTATTTTAATTACGATATTTGACATATCAATTCATGCTTTGGCAACATTGCGATAGTTCAAATGTCAACTTTCATGTCATGTCAAAATAAAAATAACTTTGCACATTAAGTTCTACTTTAGGGCGCAGCGCTATTGCGATGTTTTACTGTAAAATTAAAATATTTTGTTGTTATATTGTTAATTTTTACGGATTTAACATGGTATAAAAAACACAATGTGTAATTAGGTTGGACTAGTTTTTCAGTGATTATTGAGGTATTTATATTATTCTACGTTCGTGATTTATATTAATAATTCAATCCAACGTTTTGTGTATATAGTAACCTAACCCCAAACTATTATTTTAATGTGGCTTTCAACGTGTTAAATAACTGCATTTCCATGAAAGAGTTTTAAAAGACTTTGAAGTTGTAGTTTTAAATAGATACATTAATTTAATATTGTGTAGTATTTTTATTATAAGTACATTCCAAGTGTTCACATAAACAAAAAAATATGACTTTTTTTTTAGGATAATAGATAAAGCATTTAGTTTATCACGATGAATGGTGCATTGTTGTCATGTTTACGATTGTTAACGAATTTTTAATAAAAAATTGTTTTTTTTCTAACAAATAAACTTAGTTAACGGTTTTTCATAATTTCTTTTTATTAATTTGCAATGTTTTAAACAAAAATATATTGTTCTTATTTAGCCCCAAAACTCGCCTTTAAAATGATATCCTTCTTTGTAAGAAAACAATTACGTTTAGGAATCCATCATGTTAAAAAAAAAAAATAGAACCATTTTTGTTTGATTGACGGTTCGAGATGAATAGCAGCCTAATCTTGAATAGAAATTAAGTTTAAGAGACTTGCCAATGCAAACCAAGAGTTAATTCTGTTAGTAGGACGTCTTCACATTACAAAACCATCAACAGTACAATCCAAGGTTCACGGTGTCGGAAGATGATGAACTTTGTACCTTAAAAATGACCATGATCGACTTAATAGTTCTTAATTTTATACTGTTTTAGCTTATTCTATATAAAATTTGATCAGATAATTTAAATCCATTTACAGAAATATAGTCCGGGAGCCCACGCCCAGTAGAATTTTTTTTTATTACCTCACCGTTGAGAATTTGTATATGTATTGTGTATCTCCAGTCAAACAACTTCTTACATAAGCAAATTCTCGGTAGCGGGGCGTTTTTTTTTTGGAACCAACCCTTAACTTTAGGGCGTCCGACACCGGTATTGCTAGAAAAATTTTGTCCGATAAGGTTACCACTTGATATTAAATTCATTTATTTCAAAAGCTATCAAATCCAATATACGTGTTAAGGATTTGCTAAGTTTTGAAATAATGCTCCTTATTTTTATTAAACGATCCTGAAAAAATTAGCTGTGAGGTGCTAATCGTTATGACGTCATAACTAACCTAACATTGCAAAGTTATGACGTCATAACATTAGCACCTCACAGCTGATTTTTTCAGGATCAATTAATAAAAATATATAAAATCAAGTGGTAACCTTGTCCGACAAAAATTTTCGGGCAATACCGTCGTCGGACGCCCTAAAGTTAAAGGTTGGTCTAAAAAAAAAACGCCCCGCTACCGAAAATTTTCTTATGTAAGAAGTTGTTTTACTGAACATAAAGAATACATATACAACGTCTCAATGGTGAGGTAAAAAAAAATCTACTGGGCGTGGGCGCCCGGACCAATAGTCTGATATATAAAAAACTATTTTTTGTTTGTGGTCCTTTGTTATTATGTATTTCAGCCTTACTCCTAACGAGTTGCTAAATGCCAAACTGGGCTTCTCAATGGCAGCACTTCGTGCCGAGTTTGGTTTGGTTTTTGGTTCTTTTGGTGGCCCAAAAGCAACGTTTACGTAAACCAACGCCCTCCATAAAAAAAAACACCAAACAACCAACTACCAAACCAAAATCGGAGATGGCACAGCACGGAGCGCGGCCATATTGAGGAGCCCAGTTTGGTATTTAGCAAAAAATTACTCCTAAATAATATAATAAAGCTAAGGGCATATCCACAGGCTTACATAACAACATAGTACATAAGAATGCAATGCCGTGATTGGCTTGAAGTGCCGCCATGTATCTTGTAAGCCAATCACGGTACCACATTCTTATGTACTTGTCTTGTTATGCGAGCTTGTGGATTTGCCTTAAAGTGTTTCTTTGCATCGATGCATATGCATGTGATAGATATCTATTACTACTATAGGAGTTAAATAACTACATTATAGTCTATTTACAATCGATAGTCTATCTATAATCCTTAGAGTATGATTCCTCTAACTTTTAGTCTTATTTTTCACTGTTTTATATATTATTATACTACTCACAGCGTGTAGCGCTAGAATACTATTATACAGTAGTTTCGAATTACCCAAAATCGCCAAAAAAAGGCCTAGACAAAAAATTCTTGGATGCAAATGTGAAAAAATAAGAAACTTTGAAAATGTCCGTCTGTCCGTTTGATGTCACGATTTTTGTACACGATAACTCAAAAACGATCGACTCGAAATTTTTAGGAAAAATCAAGTTCTATGAGGGGAAGATCCCTAGTGTTTTTGAAATTAATCCCCCAAAAACAAAAAAAGTTATGGGTGCTTAACCCTTTGAGACCCAGTGAGACATATATATCCCATCCTGTTTCAAGTTAACTCTTGTGCACGGCATGTCCCACGTTGTTAAATTATTTAACGATTTATTTTAGTTAATTGGAGCGCATTTCTACCAAATGTTATTAACAGTGACAACGCGTAAATACGGTACGCGCAACATTTGGTCAGTATTTTAAAGTGTTTAATTTAATTCAATAAAAAACAGCAAAGTTATTGATAAGGTAAGTTTATTATTTAGTCTTTTTAAATATACTGATGCGGTTTAAGCCCGCGTACCTTCATTTTATCGGCGAAAGCATACATCATAGAATATAGTTATTTTTTTATTCTAGTTTTGTATTCTTTTTCCTAATAAATTTTTTATTTCAAAATAATAATTGTGTTATACTATACCCAGTGGGACATATATAACCCGACTACGATGCCTACTGGGTCATATATATCCCACGTATTTTTGTTTTCTATGTAAAATATTTGTTACCTACATAACAATAAAAAAATCACTTTTTGATAGTCAATGACCAGTCTACAACTCAAAAAAGTTGATACAAAAAGAAATAAAAATTGGGTCTCAAAGGGTTAAACTAAAAAAAAAATTCAATTTCTTTTCCAAATTTTTTTAGTTTATCGAAAACGATGTTTTTTTTTGTAAATTGTTAAAATTCTAAAATTTTTTTTTTAAATAATTTCTCAAAAAAAATTCGGTTTTCTTAACAAGAAAATAAAAAGAAAATTAAAATTGTTTTTAAAGTGTTTTTTAAGGATTTTTTAAATCTTTTTTTGAGTACTTATTTGGGAAAATGCAATATACCATTTATGGAACGTTAAAGTATTACGTAAGGCAAATTGTACCAAAATTCATATACTTCATACCCCGTTTCTCGCGCTAATAAAGACTGTAGAGTTTTTATATTTTGACTACCCCCCCCCCTAGTCAAAATATGAAATGTCTACAGCCTTTAATAACGTGAGAAATGGTGTATAAATTGCGTAGCATTACATATCTTCACGGCTTGTTTTAAATTGAAACACCTTGTGGTACACACCTGCACAGGTGAAGGGAATCGATCGATATACTCGGTTCAAAATGGTGATTAAACAATGTTCCTGGCAACGATATTTCGTTGGTAAGAAAGTAAAAGGACGTATGCTCAAGAGTGTTAAGTCAACACGGCAACTTAACCCTCTTTAAAGTAAATTTTCTCTGTATTTTTTTCAATTTGAGTTAACAAATTTGCAAAATGTGACTTAATTTTTGTTTTTCTGTTTTTTTTTTTATTTGTAGCAAAAATATTCTAAACACAGAAAAATATTGTCAAAAATATGGTGATTTGTATATGACGAAGAGAAAATATTATTCTTTTTTGTATACCATGTTCTTATCCTTTCATATTTAATAAAATATTCTCCTTTCAAGCATACCATATTCTAATTCCATTCATATTTAAAGCAAAATTTTGCTTTAAAGGAAAATATATTCTCTTCCTTATATCCAAATCACACATTCTTGATTTAAGACAATATTTTTTCAGTGTCTAATGTCCGCCCCCCCCTTTCAAGTTTTAAACGGCTTAAGATATCAACTGGAAATATAGAACAAGTAAATAACATAACCAAAATAATTTTTGGTATATATTTGATACCTTTAGGGGGCAAAACAGAAAAGGGGGTCGTGTGATACATAATTTTAAATCTTATTACATTCTGTTTTTAACTATAATTTTTAATTTAATTAAAAAAAAAATGAAGCGCGATTTTTTAAAAAAATTTTATATAATTTTTAAAATTAGTTTAAAAGTATAATTTACGTTTATTTAACCTATTTTTTTTTTTTTAAGAAATTTTGACGAAAATTCCCAACACACATTTCCAAAGTTGATATCTTAAGTCGTTCCAAAGTTACAAAGGCGGGATTTTTAACACATTGTTTTTATTTTACCTTTTATTTCTTTTATATTTTTTAATTTATTTTTTATTTTGTTCTTATTTGTAGTTGTATATTAAAATATAGATCACTGTTCCATACACTGATAAAAGAGTTTATTTGCGTCAACTAAATATTTGGTTGGATATGGTCAATTAAATTATTTGATTGGGACAAATAAATTTTATTTGAGTCAAAAAAATATTTAGTTCATGTAAACAAATATTTTAATTGCAAAATGATTTATTAATGGGAACAAAATAATTTATTTGGCAGAAATAAAATTTATTTGACTCACACAAAGTTTATTTGTCCCAACCAAATATTTAATTGGCCATATCCAACCAAATATTTAGTTGACGCAAATAAACAGTTTTATTAGTGTAGAGGGTTAAAGGTGGCTTTAAATTATTCCAACAACGAGAGCCAAAACGTTGTCTAATGTTTAGCACCAATATCCTTACAACTTAAAGTTAACAAAAATACAATAATGTTTAAATAGATTTTACCCAGGTACGTACATATGTATTGAGGAAAAACTGTAAGTTTAGTTTAGTTTAGTTTCATTAAACGCTGTTTAGAACGCATTTATGTTATATTTATTTCATTAAACGCTGTTTAGAACGCATTTATGTTATAGGGTTTTAGCTAAAACTGTATCTTTTGTATAATAGCCCAAGCACTTTAAAATACGGTTTTGGTTTTGTCTTATATCAGATGTGGCAATACGTATGTATATTTAACCGTACAAGTAATAAATCTATTTAATTTTATAAAAAAAATATTTTATTTATTCCATTAATTTAGCATTTTAACTGGTTGACAATAATTGGAATAGGATTTTTACTAAAGAGGCTAATTATTGGCACCGGTGCCAGTAATTAAAATTTAGTTTAATTTTGTATACCAATTGTTGACACCGTCGAAATTAAATAAAAACGTAAAGGAAAATCAAGTTTTTAAGGCTAATTAATAAGTAGAATGCATATACTTACTAAAATTATCGAGAAAAAATAGTAAATCCGTCAATAAAAGTCTTTTACTAACCTTCTATTTAAAGCACTTCCTTAGGACAAAACTTAAAAATTGCCACTCCATAAAAAAAATAGTTAGATTAAGGTATCAATGGAGATTTTTTTTATATAAACGAAAATATCACCCTATTTTATAATATTTTTATTGATAAATTATTCAAAACTTTTTTGAGGAATTTATTCTATTTTGTAGTTAAGGCGCTTTAGATCAATTATAACTATTGGCAGTTCACTGAACTTTAATGCAAAAAAGTCTCTTATACCATTACAGAACACTGTGGATTTTGGATATAATGATTATAATAATAATTATTATAATTCTTGAAATGCTTATCCCCTATTAACTTATCAGCGGATATTTGTATTTAATAGATACAACAACTTATTATTACCCTCACACTATTACTTGAAATGTAATAAACCATAACACCTGCTTTTACTATAGATAAGGGCATACCCACAGGCACACATAAAAAAATAGTTCATAACAATGCGATGCCGTGATTGGCTTGATGTGTCGCCATGTGTCTTGTAAGCCAATCACGGCATCGCATTCTAATGTTTTGTGTTCTTATGGAAGCTTCTGGATAGGCCTTAAACTGTCTGTGTTATGCTTACCGTTACATATCTAACCTCTATATAATTTTCTTTAGTCGATGCATTGGCGAGTTTTACGAGGTGTAATAACCTCCATATGACAATTATTTTAGAAGATTTTACATTAAAAAAAATCGCTCAGGCACTTCTCTTGGTTAATGTTATTGAGTAATCATATATAATTTTTCCTTGAATTTAATATTTTTGGTAAATGCGCAAAAAAAAATCATCCTAAGCAAGGAGTTCTTATCTGACATTTTGAGTTTTCAACTTGGCTTCTTTTCACCTTCACGGTGCTCTTTTGAAGGTATTTTTTGTTTTTTTCTAAACCCTGATATTCCTTTACCATTCGATAGTACCGTCCATTTATATGATTTTCAGCGAAAATTAAAAAAATCTATCGAGCGCTTCGTTTTTTATTAAAAAAAGTGAAGTACAAACGAGCTGCGAAGAGTAAAACAAGCCGTGAACATATGTGATCCTAAGCATTCCATTATATACTATTCACAGTAAGTGGGTATATTGCATTTTCCAATTATTAAAAAGAAAAATTAAATAAAAACCTAAAAAAACTATTTCAACAATTTTTTTAATTTGTTTTTCCTTTTTTTCAAAAACTAAATAAAAAAAAATAATTGAATTTTTTTTTTAAGTTTTTTTTTTATATATATATTTTTTAATAATTGGAAAAATGCAATATACCCACTTACTGTGAATAGTATATAATGGAATGCGTAGGATTACATATGTTCACGGCTTCTTTTACTATTCGCAGCTCGTTTAGCATTCAATTTTTTTAATAAAAAACGAAGAGCTCGGTAGATTTTTTTAATTTTCGCTGAAAATCATATAAAAGGACGGTACTATCGAATGGTAAAGGAATTTCAGGGTTTCGAAAAAAACAAAAAATACCCCCAGAAAGCAGCGTGCCTTACTTATGTAAGTCGTATTTTACCATATGGCAATAATTTTAGTTCAAAAAAGTTGCCTGGGACACTTATCTTGTTTAATGTTATTGAGCAAAAGATTTTTAGAAATAATTATTTATAATTTGTCCTTAAATTTAATATTTTTGGAAAATGCGTAAAAAAATCGGTTTACCCCCTTCCCCCTTCAAATATCTTTTGGCACTAAAATACTTTCCCAAAATATTTATATTATATCTAAATATTTTGGAATTGCAGTTTAACAGTTTCCTAAAAAAAATTCAAAGTTCCTAATAAACTCTATTAGGGAACGTTCAAGTATTACTTAACGCTATCTACACGCACTTAGGCCACTTAGCTGGGCCCATTGTACTACCTCCCTTTGGTTGCAGAAATTTAGCCTCTCAGCCATCCAATTCTTTGAATATATCTAAGAAGATGTCTGGGAGTGATGCTGCTTATACCGGCCATGTCGAGCCAGTACTCGTCTAGCATGGACCCTCTTATTAAGGCTAACGCTGGACAGTGACATAACACATGTTCCATTGTTTCCTCTTCCATGTAGCATCCTCTACAGATGGGGTCGACAGGCTTCCCCATGATGTTAAGATGCTTATTTAGTTTGCAGTGACCTGTTACGATGCTTGCAAACTGTCTTAGGTTATCCCTTTTTAGTTGCATACAAAAGCGTGCTGTCTTTTCACACGGAGTGGGAAGGGCTGCTCTTGCATGTTTACAGTCGTTTCTCGTAATCCAATTACGGGTGTATTTTATGTGGGTAAAAACTAAATATCACATGTAATTGTACATGTACAATTTACATGTACATGTAATTATATTGTACATGCTTACCGTTGGGTATACTTTTGCACATAAAAATTTTAGCTCAAAATGCCTACTTTCAATATTTTGGTTAAACATTTTCTAGAATCAGATGATTGTCGCCATCTTTATTAATCATCCTTCCTCAAAAAACTATTATACTGACAACAACGTTGTTGTAATATTAAATAATATGAATCTACAATTTTACTAGTGTATTTAATATAAGGTTATAATGTTTTAGAATAATCGTAAAAATTGTATTATATACCTAAAAGATATTACAACAATGTTTTGTATTAATATTTTTAGATTTTTCTATCAGTGTGGTTAAATCTAAAATTAGTTTGGTGTTACTGATTGGACAAACTAACCCTTATAATTTTGCATTTAAATTTTGTCAGGTCGATGGACATTTTTACTTTTTTAATGGCTTATCATTTCATAAATAAACAATACAAATTCATTAATGGGTAACTGCTGTGAAGTGTCATAGCTTAAAGCTACGAATTTCAGAATAAATTTTATCAAGTTGGCAAAAACATTTCATTTCAATTAACGCAGAGTAAATGAAATCACTTTATAATTAAATTTTTTAATCATATGATACTGTTACATATTTAAATCAGAAATATATGGGAAAAATATTTAAATAATTTTTGTTTAACGCAATTTTATTTAATAAATCGCATTAAAATTTTAATAAATAAACTGCAGCTGACAAATATAGTTTAAATTAAATTTATTATAATTTTATGCAAATTAAAATGTAACAAAAAATATTTCAAAGCTCATTCGTTATACATATATGAATAAGCAATAAATCATTGCTGCTAGCAGAGTTTCGCATGGAATAGAAGCTTTTATTAAAGCTTTATTTTTGACACTGAAAATAAACAAAGTGACACTTTAAGGGAAAAAGTTTAAATAGTGTAAAAAAATACCTCGCAAATATTTTAATAATTTAATAATAAGCGCCCGTTAACACTATTTTCATATACTATTAACATGGGCGTAACACTCCAAAATGACCCCCCCCCCTAGGAGCGTTACGTAATACTTGAACGTTCCCAAAGTAATGGACCGCTAATTCGTAAAAAACGAATAACAAAATCCCGGTCTATTTGAAAATGGATAAAAGTTGTTATTTTTTAAATTATATCACAGATTAAAATAATTTTTATTGATTTTGATTCTATATTCAAGAAAATATATTACTTTTGCTTTAATTTTGATCAATTAAAAAAAGTGCTCGATAGATTTTTTAAAAATTAGACTTAAAATGACTGGGACTTTGTAATTATAAAATAATATTTGAGTTGTTCGAAAGTTGAACTAAATTCTTATTCCCAGACACCGCGATTTTTGCGATATTGGCGTGGTTAATTCTACTAAGTGCTAAATTTTTAGCGCTAACGTTTTGTAAAACTATCTCCAGAATTACGCGGTACCCATACATGAAGAGTACAACTAACATAGGGGTCTAACGCACAAAATTATTTTACAGGAGAAGCAAAAATGTGATTAATTTTTTTACAATGATGTTTATATTTAATATTATTTATATTTTAATAGTGTTTGATAGTTTCTATCGTGTTATGTAAATTTGAACAAAAAAAAAAACTTGAAATAAGGACCCAAACAATAACCTTAATTATCAAAAGGGCCTAACCCACACATTCTTATAAGTTTGTTTTTGCATTAAACCTTTCCTTTGCTAGTCTTATATAGGTTCAGAAGCGTTTTTAATCAAAAATAGTTAACGGTAAATATTTGGGTGGGGCAAAAAATCAAATTATTAAAAAAGCCTTACTCACATGTACCTATACATTAGTTTATTTGTTGAAAATTCTACATAAGCATGGAGAGCCCCAAATAAGCTTTTGGCTTGTGCTAGGAGCTCTCCATTAATTTGGAAAAAAAAATACAGTTCCAAATTTGACATCTTCACATAAAAATTTTAAATTTCTTCCCTCACAGTCCACCTCCATTTCCAATTATTCTCGTCTTCTTTATATCTGCTCACAGCCATCATACCAAATATAATATAATATAATCTTACTTTAAATTTTTATTACAAAATATTAAGAAAATTGAAATGACATTTTATGACATTTATGTTAATTATAAGATTTTTTTTTTATAAAATCTTGTCTAGTTTCAAATAGTTTTATAACCTTTTTTAATTAAGAATAGTTTACGGTAAATATTTGGGTGGGGCAAAAAACAAATTATTAAAATTTGCACCCCTAACCTGATTTTTTTGCCACTTCCGTTAACGTTTTGTGATTTTTTTGCTCTATCCCGTTTCAAGCAAAACCCGCATTTCGTAAAAAATGAGAGTTAGGCCCTTATGTTAGCCACACTCTTAATATAGCTTTTTTCATAACAATTATACAAAAAATAAAAAACCTTTTTAGTCGCCGTCTACTGTAAATTATATTTTATTCATAGATTAAATAATTATGCGCTGATAATAAATGCTATGTAGGTTAAAGATAATTATAATGGAAAATAAACGTACCTATTATGAATAAATATTCTAAAACTCTGGGAAAAT